>CM075854.1:30664756-31107256 GCA_037975125.1 Latrodectus hesperus
TAAAAAATAAAATATGCATATGGTCTAATCTTATATTCATATTGATGTTATTTCACCGATATTAATCCCTTTAGCATTTTTAAATTCCTATTACCTTGAATACTCTAACTTAATACTGGATTATACTAAGAATTTCAGATAGTCCTTCCTAATACACAGGAAAATTCAACTAAGGTGTATGAAAAATAAAATTTCATTAAGTATAAAATTACTAATCTTATTTCTATACGCTTATCAATTATAGAAAAGTATTAGTAACAAAAGAAATAAGTCATTATTTATGGAAAAATATATTTAAATATTTACTTTTTAGTTATAGATAAGATAAATCCATGGAAAATAAATGCACACCCCAATACATTTCTATCGAATATATATATATATATATATATATATATATATATATATATATATATATATATATATATATATATATATATATATATATATATATATATATATATATATATATATAAATATATATATATATATTATATAAATATATATATATATATATATATATATATATATATATATATATATATATATATATATATATATATATATATATATATATATATATTTCATTCTAGGACATTTTCTTACGAAAGCACTGAATTTTAGAAACTAAATTTTTTTCATATCTAGTTAAAATTTTGGTTAACTTTTTTATTATATGCAAAAACTTATATTTTCATGCAATTTATGCGTTGTGCAAATTAATTTATATATGCTTTAATACAATGAAGAAATTTATTATTTGAAAACAAGAATAAAATTGTCTCCGATAAGTCAAAGACAAAATCATACAACACATACATTTAATTCTTAAAGTGAAGGATGGTGGATAAATATTATCTTCAAACTTACGTAGAACTTTTGATGTTAACATATCAATCGCGAACCTGACAGTAATCGTTTTATTTACCTCATTTATTAACTTTGAAAAATAACAATGCATTTTACTTTTTCTTTAAATTTTTCTGTTTAATAAAAAGTTAAAATTCCTCTTTACATTTTACTTATTATCTTTAGAAATAATATTCATTCAAATCACATTTTAATGTGAACCTAGTTAAATCAAGATTTATAAAAGACAGCAGAAATTATAAAAATTAAAAAGTCTAGTCAAATAATTTAAAACATACAGTAGCATCTGTAAGGTAATAATAATGTGCAGCTTATGAATATTTAAAATGCATATAGCAAAGCTTATTTCTTTTACGACCTTTTTCTTAAAAAGAAATACTCGCGTATGGCTATATTTGCATAAAGGATATGTAATTCTTCTCTAAAATAATTGTCTTAACTTATAATTTCCTTAAATTCTTTTTTAATTAAATTTAAATTTTATTTTAATTAAATTTTTTTTCTATTTTAAGAATTTAATTTTAAACAAAAATATTTTAAGTTAAAATTCTATTTAAATACTTAGTTATAAAAGTACCATATATATCTGAAACCGAATAATTTTGCACAAAACCTGTTATGTTAATTCATAGTTTTTGGTATTGCTATTATGCTAATCAGAATTTTATTTAAAGAAAATTAATATATTACCTAACTTACCTCCCTTCTTTTAAACAGAGAATTTGAATTAAAATTTTAAACAATGTTTCATCTCCTCTTCACTTAAAAATTTCTTTATTGAATACGAAAAAAAAAAAAAACTGATGAATAAAAAAATTATTCATACAGAAGAATTCATTAAAAATTCTATTCTTCCAATACGAATTATATTTACATATACTTTAACTAAAACAATTGAAAGGATTATCATTCCTGATTTAGTTAAAATAAGAATTACAGAGTAAATACTAAACATTTAAAATAGCAACGCAATTTTAAATAATAAAATCATTGAGGGTTATGAAGATAAAAGCTTAAATTAAAATCGAATTTTCTTACTCTTAAGGTATTTTCTATTTAGTTATTGAACGATTACTTAAAATGTTTAATACTGACATGAAAGTATCGTAATCCCATACATCCTGCCCCATGTTTTGACTCAGTGTTGCTGTCTTACGGCCTAAGGCTGTTTTCAAAGCATTTTAACTTCCTTCCCGTAAACGTTTCCGGAAAAATCTTTCACAAATAGTGGGCGGTATTCACGTGTCGCAAGAGAAGAATCCTAGAAAAGTCCCAAGCACCCACCACAACAAGCATGCATGCAGAAGGGAGAAAGAGACATTCATCTACCGTTGTTCAATGGGTCCTGAGAGATAATCCGGGAATTTTTGCTCTGAAGAGTGGTGACCTATTATTAAGCCGCAGTGAGCTTTTTGTACCATGCTTACAAATAAAATGGAATGGAAATAAAATATAATATTTTTCTCAAAATGTTAAAAATGAATTTTCAACTAAAGAGTGAAGAATAAAAGCCCTCTATTCAGTATTTTGTAGGTTTCATTAACGCTTCGGATGTGGTTGCTAGTAGTGTGATTTGGGAACACCTTTAGACTGAAGGTCCCAATAAAGCTATTGATTATTTGCGAAAATTCACCTGAAAAGCAACAAACCAAACCTCAAAATATTAGCACCATCTATTTTCATATATTCAAAATGTACTTCCACACGGACCAAATTTTTTCATGAAAAAGAATCTTACATGCCTAGGTAAATGTGATTATATAATTATATTGTAGTAATGAAAATGAATATTACATAATGTATCAAATTATATAAAATATAAATAACTTAAGGAAAAACATTAAACTTAATATTCAGTAATACAGAAGGAGTTTCAGAAAAATTAGTTACGAAATGCCGTTACACAGGTAAAAGATGCTGATTTTTTCTTCATTTTAAAAAAGTAAACATACTCTTAAAAAATTGCATTAATATATTTATATTTTCTTTGAATTATCTCTTATGTAAATTAAAATATTGGATAGTAAAATTTTCATTTCTTTAAAGATTTTTAAATTATTAAAATTTTCAGTAAATATATAATAAAGGCGAAATAATAACTCAAGTTCAAATAATTAAAATTTGAATTGTAAATGTACAAACATTTTCAGGAATTTTTTTATAAATGAAAAAGAATTCTTTTCCATTCTAATAATGCAAAATCACAATATACTCTTCTGTAAATATCCGGCAAAGTATAAAAAAAAAAAAAAGAAAAAAAAAAAAAAAACAGGACACACTTTTAGAGAAATAAATAACGGATATATATATATATATATATATATATATATATATATATATATATATATATATATATATATATATATATATATATATATATATATATATATATATATATATATATATATATATATATATATATATATATATATATATATATATATATATATATATATATATATATATATATATATATATATATATACGATATTTGCACGATATTGTAATATATATTTATTTGATATGAATAAAAATAACAAGTATTGTAAAAAAAATTATTGTAAAAAAATTAGGAAGTTATTCAATGTAAATAACAAATACACATTATATATATTTTATATAAATTTTTCTTTAAAATTTAAATGTAGTTACTTTCAATTGAAAATATAGCAATTATATTACCATTATGGGCTAATTATGTAATTATTTATTTTTATAATGTACATTAAACTTTTATATTAATCATTCTAATTTTGGTTGAAGCATCACATTATTCGAATTATATAAGTCACAGCAAATATTTCGGAAAATATTTTACAATGGTGTAGAATGAATGTTTTCTCTTTGCAGAAACTGTCGCTAATTCAATCTTTTACTTTCAACAAAGGATGTGAGAACTGAAACTAAATAAATTGTTTATGTCATTTTATTAACATTTATTTAAAACATTTGAGCACTAAACACTTTCTTGTTCTTTGTTAATTACTTCGTAAAAAAAACCTTCAGAATCTCTTTAAGAAAAGGTCTACCAATATCTATTTTGGAAAAGTGCCAACGCTTTTTCTAAATCACATTGAGCGGAACAATAGGAAAGAAATTTCATCGTCTCGTGTGTGACAGATGTCAACGATGCCTGTCATTGCTTCGGGACAAAAAAGCTTTATCACCTTAACGGAGCATGAAGCAGAATAAATTTCAAACAAATTCTTATCTACTTTTCACTTAGGATAACAATTAAACACGCAAATTGAGGTAATTTGACATATTATATAGGATGAGTAGATTTGGCATCGTTTTTCTGTAAATATCGTTGATGCAATAACATTGATGAAAATCTACAATAGATAGAAAAATATTTTAAATATTTCATGTGAGAAGTAATTATTTCTCCCTTTATGAAATTCGTGAAGCTTATGAGCAAAAACTGTTTAACTTTTTCAAGTTTTGCATATTATTCTGTTAAAATAAATAATATAATTTACGATTGTTCTCATTCTGATACATTATTTTCGAAACGGTTTAAAAAGTAAATCAAATACCAATTAATTTATTTTTTAGCTTTCTTAGCTAATAGTTTTGTTGTAAATAAATTTATTTGTGGTTGTATATTTTATTTCCCTTCAATTTTCATAAATAAATTTTGTTTTTCATTCATTTCTATCTTTTTCATAAAGGTATATTAGTAAATTGGAAAATGTTTGAAAAAATTATTTAAGTTTTAGAAGGATACTTTTTATTGGCTTTAAAAGCAAGAATTTAATCGAAAAATAGAAATAAATTCTTTTTGGCTCGCGTAATTAGTAAAATTTAAAAGCAACAAAACTTGTTAAATTTATTTTAATTAAAAATTTAATTTGTACAAAATTTGTTGAATTTATTTTCATTAAAAATAAAATAAAAATATAAAACTTGAAATGATTGCATTCAACTTACTTTAACATAGAAAATAACACAAATTGCACAATTGTTTTTCTATTTATCACGAAAAGTTAATTTAACATAAAATTCAATCTATTTAAGCAACATAATTTAGTTTTTAATCAAAAACATTATGATATGAATTTCTTTAAACTTGTACTTCGGAAAACAATTCCTTATTTCTGTCATGCATTTTAGATGAGTAATCGGTTTTTTCAATTGATAGAGATTCAAAACTATAAACCACCATTTCCAGTGCTTTTTTCGGAATGTAATAAAATACAATAATTTAACAGCCTCTTTTAACATGATTAACAAAAATACATTGAAAAAAATCAGTTTCATATTTACATCTCTGAAATGTAAGCATTTTAATTTTATTTTAGTAACAAAATTGATAACACATTTTACAGAAATAGTATCTTAGTGAATATAAGTTTTACTTAATGTCAAAATGAATAAAAATAAGTGTTTCTTATATTCATTCATTTTAATGATTAAAGTAAAACTTACTTTCATTAAAATATTATTTCTGTACGATGCATTCTTATTGATGTTATTACTTAAATAACATAAGCGTGCTAAACATATTCCTCTAAGTAACATTTTAATGAATGCATCTTTTTTATGTTGCTTAAATATAAAAAAAAAAGGAAAAAAACATCGGGCAGTTTTAATTGCGAATCATTTTAATCTATTAGGTTGTTCGGAAAGTGTTTTCGTTTTTTTATAAAAATGAAAAACGTATAGCGAATGAAAATTTAATTTAATTGTATATTGGCAATTCTAGTGCAATAACTTTTGCCATCTTTTTAATAGTACCATGAATCCACACTCTCAAAATGATTTTGGTTTTTACTAGCAAAAAACGGATCCAGGTGCGAAAAACGAAATTACTTTCCTAACAACCCAACATATTTAATTATATATTCACATGTTCAACACATTAAGGAATCTTCGGAGTTTATGTAACTCCAATAAATCATTTAATAGTATAACGTTTCTATTTTGAAAATTACTTTGAAGTAAAAGTATGTTAAATGATAATACCGAATAATTTCTAGTTGCATTAATATTGAAAAATTCTTGAAAGTAAAAAAAATTAAATATTTATAATAAATAAAAAATTAACTAAATTTAAATTTAAGAATAAATATATCACATAAAATCATTGTAAGTATAATAAGTATGTACAAAATTATTGAGTTCTGACTAGTGTATTTCAATCAAACTTCATGTAAAAAATTTCTATAATATACCACATTTTATAAGCTAATTGAATTTACAAAATAAAAATTTGAGCATACGTTTACCTAAATAGTATTAATTGAGTGCCATGGAATCTTAGTCTCATTAATTGTTTAATAATAATGACAAACCTCGTAATTCTGAATCACAGTCTGGTATCGAGAATAACACCTGAACTGGCACGGTAGTCTCTGCATCACACTGGCCAAGCAAGAAGATATAAAGCTGTACTAATTAAATATCTGTAGACCTCAGCACGGTGTTTTCACATTGATTTCAATTATTTAATTTCTTTACAAATTGATCTTTCGTAATCCAACATTTAGAGATAAATTGCGAATCCCCCCCCATTAATAATAATACCACCAAGAATTATTGATTTGACTCTGATATTCTGACTAGAACGCGTTTTCTGTCATTAATGCCACCCATGACTCTTGTTAAATACTACTTAGAAACAAGGATACAATATAAGTTTCAATTTTTAACAAAATGAAAGCATAAAAGATATTTCAATTATTAACCTATTTATACGCAATAACGTTAATATTAATTTAGAAATTCTTTGAAACTATATAAAACATTAGTTTCATACTTGGATTTTACTTTGCACATAGAAAATTAAATACCATTATTTTCCCTGAATAACAGCATGAATTGAAATTATAAATGTTTTCTGAAAACTCTAAGCAAAGCACAATTTAAATATGGCAATGATTAAATGCACACATGAAAGGATTAATGAAAACTTTTTAATGCTAAAATTATTTTCCTTGATGCTCAAATTTTGATAAATATAAGTTACTAAGTTGTTTTCAAATTTATAATTATTTATTTTTAATTCAATATCGTACTATCTTAACTCCCCTGTAAGTTAAAACTAAAATTCTTATAAGGGTGTGGGAAAAGCATTTGCTGGCACTTATCCTAAAGTTCTCCCAGCTTTTTGCCAGTGTCAGTCGTTTCCGAAGAGATGCAGATGGTTTTCTATTTTTGAAGCCCGCCCACTCAGTGGAGTAGAGTACCCCCTACCCCACAGTTTGGTGCGTGAGGGAATTCCATACCTTGTCCTGATTGCTTTTTTACCTTTTTCTTTTAAAACTAAATGTTTATTTAACGTTTTGATAAACAGTGCGAAGTGGGAATTCTAAAAATACAGTTTAACGACATCTTCACGGCTACTTATTTTATTTTTTATTAAAGTCTTGGAAATAAATTTCCCTGCTATCAACGGTTCTATTCTAAAATGTGCTCTTCTTAAAACATTGTTTGATTTTGAGTAAATAACTCGAAAAAAATGGAATTCTTTGCATTCTCTATCTTTTTAAGATATGAACAGCTCCTCGTTGCAGTAGAGCGTCTCTACAATGTCATATTAAATATTTCTCGTGATCTCTTTATAAATATATTATGCGTTAAAATGATAGAAATTTTATTCATCCCGGGGAGAATGCAATAAAATTTTTATATTTAAAGTTATTATACTATATCATCTTACGAATATTATAAAATAATGAATAATTTACTGTGTGCTTCGACAAAATGTTATTTATGAATTGTAAATAGCATTGCAAGTTTATTTCTTATTTATGAGTATTAACAAGGAAATTTACTGACAAGTCAACACAAGAGATGCGTTTTGCAAAGAAAAACAAATTTCATTATTTAAAAATTTGTTTAATTTGTTTCATGAAAATAATATGATTTCATTTATAAAATTATTTTTATTCAATACCAACAATTCATTATAAAAATACAATTAGTGTAATTATGGTAGAAGTTACAATAAGAATTTAAGTGCGAGTATCATATTCATGTAAACTTATTTATTTAGTAATATTTTATAAGATAAATCAAGCCTTAAAAATGAGAACAGAACTAATATTACTTTAATTAAACAATATAAGATCTTCATTTCTATTTTGAAAAAGGTGTTTAAAATTTTCATGCATTGAAACTGTATAGTATAACTATTAAAAATATTATTCCATAAAATAAATCAAAATAAATATAAATGAATGTTGATAAGGACAATTAGTATTTTTAACAAAGATATTTTTCCGGAAGATATTTCGATGTTATTGGAAACAAATATAAAACAAAACGATGTTTTCATTCAAAATCAATATCATAACTAATATAGTTAATATCATTTTCAAATAAAAAAAGTGTTTATCTTTCTACCTTTATGATAACACAAAATGATAATTTTTGGTATTTATGTGCTGCTTGTGTCATCAACCCTCCTTAAAGTAAATTAGTAGCATATATTGAAACAGTTGTTACTTTGCTTGTATCACTTCATCAAACAGAAACGATTATTTGAACATTATCCAAATTTTAGTTGTTTATAATCCTAAATTTTAAAAGTTATTTAAAAAATAGAAAGAGATAAAACACGTTCTCCCGTAGTTTGGTTGAAGGAGAAAGTATGCACTATTTTTATTCTAGAGCCTGTTCAAATGATATAAATTATAAAATAATAAACTATTTTATATATCATCAGAAACAAAAACCTTAAGCTTACAAATTAAAAGATGAAAATCTAGCTATTTTCGACGTTGTATATACATGTATTAATGAGTTTTGATTTGAAATACTATTAATCGTGTGCTTCAGTGTTAAGTAGGATTATAAAAGTAAGAGTTTATTAAATTTTCAACCAATCAAAACTTTATATATTATTATTGAGTTATTAAAAAGGCTTTTTTATATTACTGTTAGACTGTTCAATGATTTCACACAAATTGTTTCTTAAAAATGCATTTCAAAATTATTTTATATGTGATGATACTGTGTGATAAGCTAAAATAATTGATGTAAAGAAACTAAAAAATCTACACTGTACGTTTCATTAATACTTTAAAAGAATGAAAATCTAATATTTGGTTATCTCTTTCACAAATTAATTTTCCTCTAATATATTTTTAAGCCTTAGTAATATTAATTACCTGATACAAATGAATAGAAACTTAACCTTCTCCTGTTGGAATAAGAAATTTGATCTATGCTAATTACTTTAACTGTGTATATTCTAATTTTCCTTTTTAGTTTTAGCTCTAAATTGAATGCAAAACTTCAAGACATTTTTCTAATGCCAACTGTTAGAAATATTGATTTTCTCGTGTCAGTAAGTATTTTGGGTTATTCTAAGGAAAATTATACTTTTTCATAGTTTTTTTATTTCTGTTTTGTAATAAAATATCTTTCTCAAAACGATAATGAAATTCAAGAAAAAATTCTTTATAGTAACAATTAGTTAGATTAAAAATTAACTAAAATTAATATTTTTAAATTATTATATTAAGACACATACTATTCAAGTATTCAGGAGTAATGTACTACATAATGTGTAACAATGAGTGTCGCATAAATCACATAAAGGATTCTCCAAGAAAAACTCTTTACCTCTACATTTATTTAAATAACTTTATATACAACAAATTTTTACTTTAATGCAAAACCTTTCAAAGTCCATAAATTAACAACTTGTGAAAAATGAATGTTTATTATTCCCTGCCAATTCAATAGTAAAACAATTTCAACTTTCTCTATGTTGACAAATTTATATGTTAACCACATAAAAATATTAGCACCATAATTGAATAGTGCATTGAAAACTAATAATTCCTATGTCATATTAGTATATATCTTATCAAATAAAATTTTGTTTTACATGTAAAAAAATATTAATTTTAAGAATAAGTAACAAATTTAAATTATGAGCAAAAAAATAAATAAAATATTTTATATTATTTAAATTATAATCATCCTTACTTAGATTAGAAATAAAAACTACATAATTAGTTCTTTAAATTAACTCATTTTTCTATTATCTGTGATTTACTAAATATTGAGATTCCCGGTTTTTGACTCTACATTTTTCAAAGTCTCATTTTTATTAAAATGTTTCTTTCATTGTATCTACAGATAATTTATTTTATAGCGTCCAAAACAAATCATATATCCTGTGAAAAATTATATCAAATGAAAACATGCAGTTCGGTTCGTTCTTTCTTTGAAAGTAATTTTTTCTCTCTGCCTTATACGTGTCTCGAGCTATTATCATTCAATTTATGCGAAAATTTTCTACATGTAAAGCTATTTCTCTAAAAATAAGTCTCTTGATACTAATATTAGTTTGCTTTCCTGGAATAAAGTAGAATTTCAAATAACAATAGTTATGTTTGCAGATCTCATGATAGTAGTGAACATACTTGGCAAACAAATCAATGAAACTAAGATATTCAATGATGAATCTTTATAAAGTCATCATATTATTGTCCTATTAATTACAAAATATTAAAGTGTATATTTAATTTTTATCTACATTTATGAAAATAATGTATAATGTGAGTTTTTAGAGAAAAACTGTATCAGAAACTTCATGTATCCATGGAATACGTAATGATTTATGTTTCTTAAGTAATGTTATTTTTCTGTCTGCATTATCTCTACAGAAATTTAAAATAATTTTATTCTATAAAGTCATAAAATGGTATTACTCCCTTTAGCGACAAATTGCAAATATATGAGCACATTTTTAGGAAAGTTTCAATTGCATTTCTATTTTTACGCATTCAGACACAGCTTAATTAATAGAAAAATATAAGTAAAATAATATATATGAAAAATAAAATTCAAAATTGAATAATATTTATTATTTTTTACAAAATAATTAAATTATTTCATATTTTAATTTTTGAGAATTTTTCCCGAAGTTTTTGTAAAATGTACAATTATTATTTTCAATAATAAATAGACATTTTACATTGATAAGAAAACTTTACATCTACCAGTTCAAAGATAACATTAAATGTTTTTATACATAATATGAAAAACAGAATTATAATATATATTACGTAATATATATTACGTTGATATGCATCACACACACACACATAGTCGTTGGGAAGAGCAATAGTTTTCTACTTCTTTCATAAGCCCTTTTGTTAAGAACATTTGACAATTAAATCCAAATAAAATCAGTTATTGCTGGTGATTTCTTCTTTTTTTCTCATTTCACATAAGCATTACAGTTATTGAAATTTTCTACATTTAATTTTAATGATATTTGATGATGTAGACACTTCATTTAAATAGGCAAAATAATGAATCGTAAAGTACTGTTACACACCTACATTCGCATATTAAAAATTATATTTAATTTGTTTAAATATGCAGAAAATATTTGCCTGCTAAAACTTATTATTAGTTCTATGTATTAAAAATCAATTCGCGATGTTGAAAATTGTATTTTTAAATCATTTTAAATATCTTAAATCAATATTATATATTGAAAAGAAAGTTAGTTTGAAAATAATATGATCAAAATCAAAACAGTTTATTAACTATGTCTTCAAGTTCTTAGGTGGTATTAATTAATTAATTAGTTTTAATTCTATGAATTTTCCAACTACAATCTAATTTATTTAATATATAAAGCAATTTAACTAATTTATAATGAGAATATAATTATTTCTTTTACTTTCAGATGTAGAATGATTTCGGTGGCTCAATATGCCGTAAGTATTAATTTATGTTTATTATTGAATTTACAAATAAATTTTTAAATCTTAAGATCAACTTAGAATTTTTAGAAAATAGAGTTTCCATTGAAGTAATTTCAAACTGGTTAACACTTTATTTTTAACAATTATAAAATATAAAAAAATGTTCTTAATGTCCATCTTTAGTTAAAAAATATTTGACTACAAGCACTAGTGTATTCCTGTTAAAAGAATTATTCTCCAACAGTATCAACCTCTAAATTTATTTTAATCTAATTTTTGACAGCTCTCGGGAAAAATAAAAACATATAAAGAAAACTTTTAACTTATTTTATAAAGAACTAAACTTTAAATTAAAAAGAATAAGAATGAATTTAAAAAAGAAGATTGTGTATATACTTAACATACACAAGAAGTTTGTGAAAAAATCAAGGCTTTATTAATGTAAATATTTTTCAATACATTTGTTTCGAAAAAAAAGTCAAAAATTTTGAATAATTAAAAACACTACAGATAAAGGCATTTTTATCTAATTTAAAAAAATAAGATGGATATTTCAAATATTATATCATTACACTATAATAGTTAGAAATTGCATTAACGTATGCAGAATTTATTATGTTTGAAAAGTATTAAGTTTGGATTATAATTCGAAAACTAGACATATAAAACACAATGTGAAATTAAATAGAATGAATATATGAGGGGATAATTCTTAGGTATTTAATGGTTATCGCCCATTTCTTCAAGGATTTATAAGTTGTAAAAATTCATTTGGTTTTATTCACATTATAATAAGCGCTGTTTTACGTACCTCCTATTTTACAAGGAAAAGACTTTGATTTCCTGACCATTTTAATCTCTAAATTAAAAACTGTTGTGTCAACCCTTTACAAGAAATTAAGAGATTATAAAAAAATCGTAGAATGCATATTAATTAATCAAAATAAAATAGCTTTTTGTGTGTCTTATTTATGCTATAATTTATTAACTCAATATCAATGATTGGCTTATATAAAACCATAATTCTTAAATTAGCTATTTGACTGTTTTCAAGGTTTGAGTTTTTCAACAATACTTTCGATGTGACCAGTGATGGAAGTTGGCTTATCCAAGAAAAATATTTTTATCAAAAAAAGTGTTTATTTGAAATTTGTTGTCCTGATATCCCGAGCGTGAATAAATTTGTACCGTTTTTCTTGTTTTTTGGTATTAACGGCCATTATTTCTAAATTCTCTTATACACAAGTTGCAGTCATGCTTGCTGACACCAAATATTCAGCTTGACGCACTAAATCTTGCATTTTATTATTGATTATCTTATTTCTTGGGGAAAAGGTACGAATAGTACTTTATATACTCACTTTTCAACACAAACAAACAAAAATTTTGCATGTCTTAACTTTTCCTGCTTTACCTACTTTTTTTATTTCAAATGTTCTTCAATATTCTTTTTAATGTGTTTTCAAAGAGTTTCAGTAAAATTATTATTATTATTATTTTGGAGGATTTTATCTTTAAATTTACACTCTATTTGAATTCTATAACTAAAAATTTTGAATAACATTCCTTAGGAGCACATATGATGGACAATTTTTCTGACTCTTATAAAATCAATTTAATTGAATTATATTTATTGTTTTAATAAAATAGTTAGTATTTGACAGCTTCAATACCCAAGTAAATTTTAATTAACTGCTTTGAATTATACTAAATAAAATATTTCTCATGATTTAATAAGAAAATTCACAGTTATCTCCAAAGATTAATCAAGATGTTTAAAGCATTTTTTATTCATGTAATCATAAATTATAAATTAAAGCAGATTTTGTTTCTTGCAGAAAATCAAAACCATGAAGATATTTGTTACACATCATTGGCCAGTTTTTCCTTGAATCATGAGACATCTTACCAGTAAACAGCATATTAGTAAAATATTCCTGAATTTCATCAAAATACTTCATCAGTGTTGTTGGCAATCAAATGTTATTTTGTAAACATACATTTTTTCATATCTTTTCTCATGTAATAACATATACAATTAACAATATGGAAAATATTTGATTAGTGGAACTTATTTTTAAATTTAATTCAATATTTTGTACTATGTATTAGAGAAATAGAAAGAAATTGTATTCTTATATATAAATTATAGATTACAACAAATATTCTTGAAATCAATGTAGTATTCAATAACAAGGTTATCATGCGAATTATTATAGTTATTCTATTTAAATAAAATTTTCTTACAATTTTATGAATTTCTCTCTCTCTCTCTCTCCTATAACTTCCAATTTGTTATTTTCAATTAGGCAAGAAACTAGAAAAGGTATTTAAGTATAAATCCTTTACATACAACAATAGAATTATAAATATTTTTATTAGTACCATAATACTGGCAAAAAAAATTTTGATTCTGGATTAATTATCTAAGCATCAAAAACAGTTTTCGAAGACCATTGAACAAAATTAGATAATTTTGCAAAAAAAAAAAAAAATTTATTAAGTAAAACGTAATGTATAAAATATGATAAAGTATGTCTATAATCTCGTATTCTCTTAAAAATAAAATAAATTTATGGATAGTTACATAATAAATAAAATTATCAAATAATACCAAAATTTATGCCATGTTTATCAATCTGATTTTGATATGTGGTATGATTATAATTTTCTGTATGTGCTAAAAAAATTCATAAATATTTCACACATGCTAAAATTTATGAAATGTTTGAAATCATCATCATTTGGACTCGGAAAAGCTAGTTCAAGGGTATATGGATAAAACTTCCAAAGAAAAAGGGATGAATCTCTTTCATCAGTATGCGATGAAATTTAAATATATATACATGCTCTAACCAATGAATTAGAAACTCAAAATCAATATTTTATTAGATTACCTTATATACAGAGATAACAGCTCTTACTGATTTCGGCATCAGTCAACATGCTTCTAAAGTTCATTAATGTCCAGAGAATACCATGCAATAGCTATAAAAAATTTTCAGATCTCATAAATTAGATGGAAGAAGATAATGCTGCTGAATGTATATTTCTACCATTCCCCAGACATTTTCTATGTGGTTATGAACCGGAATCTGTGGTGGTCAAGGATAGTGTTGGAAGTCAGACTGATGTTCAGCTAACCACTTTGAACATTTCTGGCAAGATGTATAGCTGCAGTATAGTCCATGAAGTTTCCATAATCGTTAAGGTAAAAATAAAACTGCAGGGTGCACTTGATCTACGAATATATCTAGGTATATCATAACTGTTTGCTTATCCTCGAGGAAACCAGCGGATTTTTTCCATGCTAGTAGAGCATGCTCCTTATCATGAAACTCTCTCCTGACATTTACACAATGGGAATACTTCAAGATAGATTCATGGCTTCTTTGGGTTCTCCCCAAATTCGACGTCCTCCATCAATACAAAATCAGATGTAGTCTGATTCACTCGACGACATTACCCGTTTCCATTCCTCAGATGTCCAGTGTCTTCCTTCCCAATGCCACTACAAATAAATTTTTGTATATTGGGCAGAAATGAATGATTTTTCTCACAGAAACCTGACTATGCGTTCCTCTTTTTTGCAATTTTCTACGCATAGTTCTAGTAAAGTTCATGTAATCTTTTGGGAAAAGCTTTGGTTGACGATTTTCGTCATTTGAAACCCTGTTTTGTCCTAATCGCTCTGATCACCCTTTTCAAAACTGAGTTCAAATCACAATTACATCTTCTAGATGCGGACTGGGGGATCTGATTCGAGCTTTTCAAAACCTTCAATACGGTTTACTTTTGAGATCCAGAGAAATTTGTTGTTATCGAAATCGAAGCTACTGCTAAAGCTCTTTATCTAATGTTAAAAGATATGTTATTTTTTCCCCATTTTACTTCATTCATCATGAAAGGCACTCTTATGCCTTACGAATCTGTCATTCTAACAATGTGCAATCCACGTCATAAAAAAGTGCATACTTTATTCCTAGCAAACAATAAAATGAAACACTCAATGTTTCTAATTCATTGATCATAGTGTATAAGTAAAGTTAAAAACAATATAATCACTGTGGTTTCTTTTATACAAAATACAATTTTGGAAAGCAAAGTGATTTCTTTCAAGTTCATTAAGCGATGAAAGATTGTATTATATAAAATATGTGTAGTAGTTTAATATCAAAAATTGAAACTTATTTTTCAAATTAATCATAATGAGAAACAGGTTTTCCACATTTTTAACTATACTAACAAATATATGACATCAAAATTAACATCAAAACAAAACTATCAGCATCAAAATTAACATCAGTGATTAGATTGAATTAAATTACTTAATTTCGGTACCTAATTAGAAAATTGTTCTTCAAAAATATGACATCGACCTATGGTCCTCTTTCATTAATTGCAATTTTCAAACACTACTTACTGCGTTACGGATGGCTGCATTCCAAAATAATAAATAAAATCAGAAAATTCTATGTTTTACATATATTACTAGCTTTTAAAATATAGCGCAATACTAAAATTCATAAAAATAAGAAAATAAGACTTCAACTGTCATAAAATTACATTTAAAGATAGTGTTTTTATATTACGAACAATAAAGATTATTCATTATGTAAAATTATGTGTGTACGAACCTAAAACATAAATTTTCACAAATTATTCAATATTTTCATATTTAATTCCTTCAAAATCGTATCTTTAAACAAAACAACTTAGATGAATCTATGTAAGCATTTGATATTTTTCATACAAACTTTTCAATTACGGTCTATTCCTTCAACTCATTAAAATCATCACTAACTATATTTATGACCATTTTCCTAATAAAGCAGTTTTCCTTTTTACACTAAAAACTGGAGGAAATAAAAGAGGTTAAATGCAAAACTTGAGATACATAAGTATCAGAGGAATTAAGTTAAGAAAATCAGATGGCTTAACATTGGAAACTATTGTATATGAGAAGGTCTTTACTTTTGTAAGCCCTAATCATTAGCTCGAAAGACAGAAATTTTTTTTAATCCTTTCAAGCAAATCAGTACAATCTTTTACATTTTAGAGGTTCAAAATATGGAATAATACCAATGCAATATAACTATTAGTAAATTGTCTTTAAAAATATATTACTTGTGCGATATTTAATTGAAATTCCTCTTTACTATATGATGCTTTTATATTTCATTGCATAAAATTCAATCTTCAATTGAAACTGTGACAGTTACTGTAAGGCAACATCAATTTATAGCAATTATGAACTAAGCACTTACATTATTCATTCAACGCTTGATTACTACAGCAACTTGAAGTTACCAATTCCCAACTTTTCAACTGAATTGGTAAAACTCGGATGATTACACATGAGTTGTGAGACCACTGGCAAGTTGCATTCATTTGGAATTATTTTTGTATCGAAACTATACTCAATTATCAGCGGCAAAATAGAGAGCCGAAATAAACTTTCTTTCATCATATACATAATCAGAATTCATTATCTGCCATTTGTCTATTTTAAGTTATGTTATCATCAGAAATAATCCTGTGTAAATTATTATTTCTTAAAAGTATTTGCATATACGTCATTAAATTTTTCATAAAAGTAACATTTTCAGCAACGAATTTATAAATATGCAACTGTGTGATCAGAATATCATTAATATCTGTAAACTGTAACATTTTCATATTAATATCTACATCCACCACAATTTTAATCAGCTCAAATTCAAACTAATTTCAAAAAACTGTATTATTGCATTGTCTTTTTATCATGTGCAGCCTCAAAAATGGTGCCAATGATTGAAAAATAAAATTTACAATTTTAGTTTAAATTACTGATAAATTTAGTCTATTGCAGTTTTATAAGTTTTTCCATTTTTTTTAATTAACAAATATCTTTTATTCTAAAATTAGATAATACAACAAAATATTTTCTCAAAATTCATCAATTTCATCGGTTATTTTTATTTTTCAGCATTGCAAATTTTCACGGTGTAGCTTGAAATCCTTCAACTTATGTGATTATTTATATTTACTTCTTTTAATTGAAGTTCTATGCTAATTACTTATTTCATCGATAAATTTATCCCGTGCTTGGATATAATTTGTCCAAACATGTGATTAATTATATCCAAGGCCAAATTAACATGCTTACTAAATAATCTCATTTTTAAAACCTCAGACTCTTGAAAGGGGTTTACTAGCATTTCTTCGATATGAAATATGGTGAGCATTTCTCTTGAAAAATAAGTTAAGTGGATTCCATTCCATTGTGAGTTTAGTGCATCCCATTGCTTAAAAACGCTTAGGGTTTTAAAATTTAATACCAGCAGTAACCACATCTCAAGGGTTTCAAAACTTTCAATTTACTTTCACATTATTACAGTCGGGCTTATAAATAAAATTATGACAGTTTATTATATTTCTGAAACGTTTCCAGTTAATAAATTAGAATAATGATACGTAGAGAAACTATATATTATGTTGAAAAATATTGTCAGCTTCTGAACTGTTAATTGAATAACTCATAGCTAGCAATAATAAAAATGAAAAACGGTACTTGCTTTGATTTTGGAATTTTATTTTCGATGTATTCAATAAACTGTAATTTATACTTCTTGCTCTGGAATTGTGATACCTTGTAATTATAAATATATTTTGTATTGGTTAAAATTAAAAACGCATGAAACTTACCATTGTTGACAATATTTTGCGTGCTTACAAACCTAAAATATTATTTTTATATAACAGCTATTTTTACTTTTTTATTTATTTTATCTTGTAACAGATGCATCATGGTACTCTAGCAAATTATTTGCAGAGAAAATTCAGATCTGTAGTTCGTGCTTCTCATAACATCAAAAGTTATATTTTTAATTACATTCTGATTTATTCCTAAAATATAATACAATCTATTCACTTTTAATCTGGCCAAATTTATGTGAGACTAATTTTATTAAAGGTTTAAATTGATTTTTTTTTAAAAAATTTGAATTTGTTATGAATAGTTTGAAGTGGATTTTGACTATTTGATGCTTCATTGGTTTTAACTCCTCTTATTGAGTGGTTTATAAACTTTAAGATACTCTATAAGCGGCTCGATATCATATTTATTACTATTTTATAATGTTATTTAAATATATATACTTAAATACGTTCATACACACATGCACATACACAACACACATCTATATATATATATATATATATATATATATATATATATATATATACATATCCCAACAAGTGAAAACCATTGCATGGAATTAAATTTCCGCCTCGTGTTTCTTTCCAAGAGGATTTTTCATTTTTAATTGGCAGTATTCGCATATCCAAGAGAGAAAACCAAGAAAATTCCAAAATACTCACTCCGACGAAAGTGCATGTAGAAATCCGAAATACAATGCTCATTTTCCGTTATCAAACAGTGTCTGGGATCGAACCAAGACTTTATATTCCAAAGTAAATAGTCTTATTACCAGGCCATGATGTCAATCAAGGGTGTATTAACATAAAAATATTGGAGTCTCTCTCTGACTTTTATATTGCATTTTATACATTGATTATCGCATTAAAAGACGATTATTTTGTTTTTATAATTTATGATTTTGTATAAATCAATGAAAATATTTTAGATATAGCATATTTTAAAGTAAGTCTACAAGATAATAAAAAAATTAATGAAAATATTTTTATAAGACAGATATTTAAGCTAAAAATTTCCAAAAAATTATTTTCTTATGTTTGATAAAAATGCATTATCAACAAATAACAATGTCTCCAGTTAAAATTTTCATAAATATTTGGAAATTGAATTTAAGGCGAAAAATGATGCATAAAACAACTGAGTTTAATAAAAAAAAATGTGATAATAATTAAAAGGTTACATGAATAATGACATAGTTGGAAATATAATTTTTAATTATTATCACATCGATTTATTAAATTATTACTAACAACTCTGTTGCGCTTTCGGAAATGAATATCAAATTTTATTAGCATCATCTCTCTCTCTCTCTCTTGCTAATTTTTACTATACAAAAAAATTCAACAAAAAGGAAATGTAGTTCATAGCACTCATTTCAGAAAGAGGTAATAAATTTGAAATTAAGTTTCGCAGACTTTTGTTTACACCAATAAAAATGTCATTTCTCTGACAAGCTCTTGCACAGAGGGGGAAAAAATGTCTTCTATTCTCAGCTCAAGGAATAAAATGATTTTTTTACGAGTCATTTGAAGTAAAATTCCTGTAAATATCCTGACTAACAAGCTCTCCATTATGGATGAATGGATGTCGTTTAAATTGATTTAACGTTGAAATCAGCCCTGGAAATTTTGAACTCTCTCCAAAATATTTATATGGCTGAAATTATAAAAATAAAAAAATACCGTTCATTAAAAATACTTAATTGAATACCTCATTGCTATTGAATGATGTTAAAATTAATGAACGTTCAAATAGCTCATCATTTAATTGCCTATTGCAGGATCAAACTAAATATATTGACATAAAACTTGTGCGTGTATAAATGCATATTTATATGAACTTTGGAACTGGTTTCAGATCAGAAAAATGAGGACATATTCATGAACCACTTTTTTATATTTTTCTTTACATCTATTAAAAATATAGTAAATAAATCTGATTTTCTAACTTTGTAATGAAATTAATTAAGGGAGTCCGAAGAAAAAGTCATAGTTTTTGATAACGTGGCAACATGAAGAAAGAATTACACTACATTTTAAAAATTTGAAATTATTCATGAATCCATAAATATCATAATGATAGTAATGACAGAACAAAACATTGCACAAATTCCTTTATTTGTCATGGTGTTTATTTAGTGTCATGCTGCTAATTAATATTGTACAATAATCTATAGGAAATGAATAACCATTAAAAGACGTATGTGGTCCTAGAAAATTACTCTATGGGATTTAGAAAATGATTTATATAGAGGAAATGTTACTAAAGATATAAAATGAAATTAAAATTTCTTCATAAAATATAGTTTGTTTCTCTTGACTATATTAATTTAAATTTATAAGTCTTAATATAATTATTTTCTCATCTTCATTTTTTAATAATATTTCAAGCATTTAATTGAAGTTTTTCCCACGTGTCTGTCGTTAAGAAAGAGCAAAAACAAAAGTTCGCCGATATTATATTTTTCCGCCAAAGAAACTATGCACGTTATTTTGTTTTATTCCATTAAATGCTTTTGCTTAGTTTATTTTAAAGTCAGTAATTGTAATTTGACATTTGGTCTCAACATTTGTAAAGCATTTTCTTTTTAATATATCTGTATACACTAAATTCATTTTCAATGGATCCCTAATGTGTATCATTTAATTCTCTAATAAAATGTTCATATAAATGCAGCCCAATATATTTGCTTCAAGTTTATTACTAAGCAATTTTTCAATGCATTTTAGGTTGCTTATCTATTTGTTAAAATAATGCGCAAAAGTATGAGCACTGTGAATTTATTTGAATAAGTTGCAATGAATTTATATATATTTGCCTCCAGAGCATATTAAGTGGAGTCTTAAATGTTAATTATATTGAAACTTGTGTGTGTAATTAAACTAGCCAATTAACCAAACAAAAATCCGTAGTATACTACTTTAACTTTTTGAATTCAAAAGTAAACTAACAAATGAATATACTGCTTGCTGAAAAAAGAAAATTTCTGAACATATTATGGTGTCTGGAAAAAATGGATTTTCGACCATTATTATTAAGTATCATGCTCCTGTAAAAAAGAGTTTTATTCATAATAGTCACTCTTTCGGCTTATGTAATCAGTAGAGAAGGTCAACGTCGTTATTGTTTATTTTCTCAAGAAAAGTTTACTTCTAGTAGGAACTCTTTAATGAGAATTAATATCCTCTTGATGAATCCTTAAGAAAAATCTGTGAAACCCCATGATATCCAGGAAGTGCGTAGCCCAATCGTCCAGGGATATCAGATTTTATAAAAGATGAACTACATTTGAATTATTCGCTTTATTCATAATGCTTTCATTTATAATAATTTTTGTGAAAACCTCCCCTTGAACTAGGACATTTAGTCAAATTATTTTATTTTGAGAGCAATCATAATACTTTCAATTATAACTAATTTTTTGAGAATCTTCTCTTAAACTAGGAAATTTATTCAGATTATATTTTTGCTGGCAATGAACCAACAATACATCATTTTCATCATTACTTTTGTTTGTAATTTATTAGTTTTAAGCAAAATCATGTAGGAAATACTCCCAACTAGAAAAGTTCTTAAAAAAGAAACACAAATGTGTATGATAAATAGTTAGAAATAACTGCAAACAATAAATACTTTGGAAATGCGGAAGATCTAATGACTGAATAGTCAACGATATGGTTTTCATTTTGGTTCTATAAGTTTGATTTCTGTCCATTGAACATGAATGTTTAAAGTTATTAAGAATCCATTTTGAATGTTTGGTTCCTGAGGAATTATGCTCAAAAAGTAACCATACAATGAAACACATTTATAAAATTATTTTTGAACTGTTTTACAGAAACCCTTAAATCAGATTATTTTCAAGTTTAGAGTGAATTCAGACATCGTTGATTTCTTTAAAATCTGAAATCTTAAAGAAAGATGTTTTTAAAATTCATGACACAAGGTTTTTTGTACTATTGAACTAAACTATTTTATTTTGAGAGCAATCACACTACCTGAACATCGGAGAAGAATGCATATCAAACTTTAAAGCTTTGAGGTCACTTTATAGTCTACCAATTTAGCCACATTTTACTGTCACAAAAACTTAATTTTAAAGAAAGTAATTAGAGCTTGAAATTGTAACTTACTTGAAATGCTTGGAGCCAGTTCATAAGTTATTCGATGGCTCTAATCTATAAAGACATATATGACTTAATTATTCCATTTCTCATCAAATATCAGCTTGTATGTTTCAAAGTATAGGCTTGTATACTTCTGCTATAGACAGCATTAGAACCTGCTAAATCTTTTAAAAATTGTTGCTAATTAATAAAACAGTTATAAGAATCAAATTTCACTTATTTTCTTAATTAGTCTAAGATTGCTTAAATCAGTATTCTTAGTCTACATCTTCACAGGCAGTTCTCTAAATCTAGAATAATTTGAAACAGTTCCCTAACAGATCTGAATCATTCATTTTATGTAATAAAGGCCCTTTTAGTTTTAGAACGAAAGTATAAATATTGAGCTAATATTTGCAACTGCAATTGAGGGAAATAATTATAAAATATTATAATATACTATTGATAAAATAATATAATAGATCTTTGAATCTGCTCATTAGTCAGGCAAATATTTAAATTTAACAAGATAAATTTGAATTAAAAAATTTAACTGTTAGAAATCTCTTGAACATAACAGTCAATCATTTCAAAAAATAAAAGAAAACTCTGTTGTGTTTCTCATGTACTCAGAGTTTGATAAATATTCATTAAATGACTGAGCATCTAAAGTTAAACTAGGAGGTAGCAAAATGAGCTTTAAAAACAGAAGAGAAAAAGTCAGGCTCTTCGGCAAGCCACAATTTCGGTAGACAATCCGATTAAAACACCGTCTTATAGTAGACAAATGCGGTCTCGCTGATGTCTTAGCGTGTCGTAGCTAAAACGTTTTATCTGACGTCATGGAATTCTTAAGCAAATGAGAGCGCTGTCTAGCGGAATGTTGCCAGATATTTCAAACCTGCTTAAAATCTAGAATCGTCTCGCGCTCCACCCCTTTTCTGACGTAACTAAGACATTTGGTCTGATGCAATTCTCGCGAGACAAGTCTCATGCGATCATCCACGAATTTGCGGACTGCCTTCCACCACTGTATTGGCAGTTCAGCTGAATTTTAAAAATAAGGAAGTAGAACGAAACTGTTGAGATTGTTATTGTGTATTTTCGTTTATAAAATGTCCCGGTAAATTTATTTTTGTCTTCTATGCAATGATAGAATTGGATATTATTGGATATAATATTGGATAGAATTGGATATAAAATTATCATAATAAAGATAAAATAGCCTTTTTTTCAAATTTTAAAGCTTTCGTTTCACTAGGTTACAGCTGGAACCAAAAGTATGCACAACTGTAGATGCTTCAAAAAAGCTAATTGACATTTACAAATGATCTTAATGTAAACGAGCCTGCTTACTTGATATCATTATTGTATCTCCCACCCAAAAAACCACTTGAAAGAGTAGAAATTGTTTTTTCAATAATTACAACTTAATTTATTTGCAAATACATCAAAATAACATTGTGTTCAAAATAAGAATTACAGAATTATAAAAAGTCATTTGAATAATGAATTATTATTCATTATTGAAGTGAATAATGAATTATTAATTATAATTGTCAAAATAGTTGCTGATTATTTATAATACAAATGATCACATAATACACGGTGCCTTTGATGTTAAGTTGGGCACCTTTTGATGTTAAGCAATTCATAAAATAATGAAGATAAATCTAAATGTATAACAATAATTCAATTCTCTTGCCTCAGATTTCTTAGGATTGTATGAGAATGCCATCTTGACAAGCTTGGCATCAACATAAATTTTGCAAACATTTCCGGGTTTCATCTTATTAAAGAACTTCCAATTTTTTTAGGAACTTCATTTTTCACCGCAATGGAGGGTTTTTCTGGAATACTCTTCCGTATTTTCTCTGAGCTTATGCTATTGACTTTATTTCAATGAACGATCAAAAATTCTATGATTTTTTTGTAATAATGTTGTTTTCCTATTTTCCGATCGAATAAAAGGCTACATTTAACAAAATGAAATATAAGCATCAAAATTAAACAAAACATTGAATTTTAATCTTTGCCAAAAGCAAAAGAAAAACATACAACACCAGCGTAGGCAATATTTAAAAAAGAAATTACAAAAATAGACAATTAATAATACTGTAAGACGATATTTATAACAAAAATGATATTCAAATTTGAATTTTTTTTGCAGTTTTTACTTTAAATATATATGCGTTTTCTATGCATAAATGCTCTATAAGTTTGTTAAATCTTCATTATTTTAGGATTTATTGCTCAACAAAATGTGTCGTACACCTTATAGAGACGATGTTTTATCGATAACTTACATATTTCTTTTAATTATTGGTGTGTAAAGCATATTAACAATATATAATGTATGATATATATGTAATAGATTTGATATATTAATACGTACTACATAACGATATATAATACATTGAAAGAAGAAACTAATTTTTGAGTTCAAAATGTTAAGTTTAATATTATCACATGGTGTATTATTGATATAATTAATTTCAGAAAATTACATTTTATTCGCGCATTTTCATATAAAAAAAACACACTATTTCTAACTCTTTCAAACAAAATCCGTCCATGAAATAAACCAATATTTTTATCCACACACAATTTTAGCTGCATATATCTCCATTAAAATTGTTCTTTCGATGAATTAAAATTTAATGAACATTAGTGACAGTGATACATTCACTAAAATAATTTTTTCGCCTCAATGCAATTTAAACATCGTGATCTTAAATAAGGTCACTTATTCATGTAAATCGCATTTTGTATGTAAATTGTAATTTTAAATATAATTTGTTCATCACATTATAATAATTTATTCGTCATTAAGATGCTAATTTTCTTGAAAAGTAGAATATAGAACAGAAACAAAACAAAATGCTACACACGTTTAGGAAAACACAAAGAGTATTTATCATAAATAATACAAGTTGCGAGTATATTACGATATTCCTAAAGATGTTGTTTCAGATCTTCCTCATTTAGCAAGATCTTTCAGAAATTTCATTGTTTAAGATGAAATTACTGTTGTGAAAGAAATCTTTAATCTAGTATAGAAATTATTTTCTCATTCATCAATTTGAACAAAAATTTTATTTAAACTATTACTGTTTTCAATTACTTTATAGTATTTACCTTTAAATGTTTAGTTACTGTAAAAAGTAATTATGTTCATACAATTCTACATAAAACTAAAATTCTATATGTCAACAATTTTGTATCAAGTAAGGAAGTAATTAATTTAGCAACTAACTCAAATGACATTAATGAAATCTTACCTCACGATGCAAATACAAACTGCACATTAAAAAGTTCAGTAACACAAAATTATTGCCTGCGAATCATAAATCTTATTAGATTAACTCTTGCATTCTTACTATGAGCATTTCATTGACTAACTTCTATTTCAATACAAGATACTTTTTACATTTTTTTTAGTTTTTACTGCGTATATCCATTCAAACTGACAGTAGAGAATTTTTAAACATATTTCAATATTAATAATTATTACAAACCTTTGATGGTATTCGTGCTTAACATCTCAGATAATATTGTTTGATTTAATTATATATTTGAATGTTTTTAATTTGAAAGTATGGACGTATATTATATACCACCAAAGTTTCGTCAAAAAAGAATTTTGAAAAGGTTTTGCAGAGTTTTTTAAAAAAAATTGTAGTGAATTTTATAAAGAACTATTTTATTATTGAATTCATATGATATTTAGCTTTTACTTTTATAATTTTTGCAAGCCCGTTACTGCTGCGAGAATAGTATATAAAACAGCCAACGAGAATCTGCAAGTCTCATAGATGTGTTCAATTTATCAAATATGTAAATAAATGGATTAATAATATAAATTTAAGAGCACTTTTCAAATTAAATTCATCTTGCTATATGATATTATGGAAATTTATTTCATTAAGCAGCAGTATTTTATAATTTCTCATTAATTGTTATAAGAATTTTCAAGTGTTGAACTTGCAATTAAATCTTGTTTATGGAAACTTGAAAAACTTATTTTAAATATTTAAAGAAAATTTTCCCTGTATGTAAATTAATATTAATTTAAGAATAAGATTAAAACATTACATAAGAGTAAGTCCGTACCACATGCAAATTTAAACCCATAAAAATATAAATTCTTTGTCTATTCAATATTTGTGTTTAAATTAAGATACGGAAAATTCTTTCTTATTTGATTCTCAATTTTGTGACCTATTTTTAAAAATATATTATACAGTGATGCAAGTTTTTAATATATATTTCATGCTTCAAAATAATATTTTACAAAAAATTGCGCCTTTCTTTAAATATCTATATGAGTAAGAGAAAACCTCTAAAAAGCAGTTTCTAATTTTATTTCAAATGTCATAATTTAAAACTAACTTTACTGAACACCTCAGAAATGTTTACATTTTTAACCAATGAATATTTCTTTACGTATGCGAATACGCAAATTTCAACTGGGAATATACAGAAGACAAAACAATTTATCATTCCGTGTATAATTTTTCAAGTGAATAGCTATTGAGCTGTCATAAATAAGAGTGAGTTCTCAAGAAGCTTCTTTAATGAACCGAATTATACCCTTGATGAGAATGTCAGGCAAAAAGAATGAAAACAAACAAAATAACTTGTTATTAATATAGTATTTGTATTATTATTTCAAAAGCAAATGCATTTAAATTTAATAACTAAAAAATAAGTTTATTTCTTTTAAAAGACAGAAGATAGTTTGAATACAAAATTAAAATTGAGAGTTAAAAATTAAATTAATGCAATATCACATTCGTAAAAATTACTTTAATAACATTGAATATTGATACAAATTAACAATCAAAATTGATACAAATCGTAAAATTTTTGAAAGCATGCTCAATTCCTTACTATTTTTTATAACTTTATTTTTATTCTACATCTAAATTTATAAAATAAATATGAATATATTTATTTTAAACATTTAAACTTATTGATATTTAGCATAACGTAAAATTAACTATATTAACTAATTTATTTAAATATTAAGTGCTATTAATAATAATTATTTTGTATTTAAATCATTTATTCTAAATGTGAAATTTGGTTATATTCTTCATTTATTTAATATTAACTCATAATTAATGCAAATTGCAGATTGAGAATTAATAAACCTTAATTTCCGTATAAAAATTATATTCTAAAAATTAAAAATTACGTATCTTCAATATTTTTCAATAAATGCAGATGTTTTCACAATTTCTACTTTAATTAGCATTTATTGAGATTGCTAAGATGTTATAATTCTATTTTAAATGCATTAAATATTTTTAACAATATGACTAAAAAGATTTAACATTAATAAACTTGAAATGTAAGAAAATTAATAAATTAATTTTACGTGCGGAAATTCAGTTTATTTCATTTTAATTAACAATTTGTGCATTCGTATGCCACACAAGAAATCACTATTAATATTTCGTAAAAAGAAAATCACGGATTAGAGGGAATGAATGACAAAATCACAAAAAGTTTACCTTTTTATTTATATTTTAAAATACGTGAACAATCACTTTCCGATCTAGTTTTGCCTGTCATGCTCAAGCTCTATATCCTTTTATACGAAATAAAGTAGTTGCATCATGTTTAGAAGCTCTCACCTGTTGTTGTAGTTTAGTAGTCATAGCCAAGATAATTTTCTGTCCTCACTGTAAAGTTGACTTTTTGGAGGCATAAATATTTCGTGTTCTGCATGTCTGGGCTTTATTGTTTTTATTTCAGTCTAAATATTCAAGTGATGACTGATCACTCATATCTATTGATCAAGTCTATTGAGAACTGTTTTATAATTTCCTCCAAGATGATTTCCAATAATTGATTATTAATTTTCGGCAGCATAATGTAATAAATACACAAAAAAATTAAATTTAGCAGACTCAGGCAATTTAAAAAAATCCATTTATTATGAATTTTAAGATTCCATATAGTAGATCGAAAAAATCAATTAATTTTTTTCTATTTAATCTAAGTGGATTCAAATCCTTTAGAAATTAAGTGGATACTAATTATAGGTTATTTATTCTTTAGATTATTGATATAGTTACCTCCTCATTTCCTAAAGAATTCATCCTAACCTTTTACAATAACATCTGTACGATTCTGATTTTTTGTCTTCAAAGAAGCCACCGCAGAAAATCCAGTTTCACAAAGGTAAGATATTGAAAATGATAATAGAATGTAAAATACCCTTGTTTTTAGTGCAGAAAACTCATCATCCACTCCTGCCCAAAATTCAAAGAGTGATTTATTTCTCAGTTGTCTTTTGGTTCGCCGCTTGCCGTGAAGTCTATGAAGGTTTCTTATTCTTCATTTGAGAGTCCTTTGGGAGTATTTTGAAATGGATCCTTCACCCACTTTTAACTTGATATCAGTTTGTCGTCAGCAAGAAAGTATTTTTTAAAATTCTTTGCTAGCATTGCTAAATGATTTTCAATGGTTACAAAAACAACTTTTACATGTTGTTCTTCAGCCTTGTAAGTTTTAATACAATCATTCAAATTTGCAAACATTGTTAATTTTTCTTGCTTTAAATTTCTGCTCCACAATTCCAATTTCCTACAAAAAGCATTAAATTTATCATTCGTATCCAATATATGTGTATTTGCTCTTTGCAGTTGAAGATTTAAGTTTTTTAATTTCTCGAATGTCGATCGCACACATGTAGCTCAAGTTCATCTCAAATAAACTATCGCGATAATTCTCAGCTTCTGGTCTGTATTCCTCTGCTAGAAAAACGGCAATTTCCCCTCTTAATTCTTAAACACGTTGCAAAAATTTCCCTCGTGATAACCATCTTGCCTCGCAATAAAATAGTAACGCTGAATGTACTACACTCATGTCTTTACAAAGTGCGGAAAGCCAGGGGTCTCATTTATATAATTTACTACGGTTACAACCGTAGTTAACACAATATGCAAACCAGTACTCATTTCTTTTTCAGCCAAACTTCTCTGTGGATCATGCAATGTGTCCAGACGCACTGTGGCGATTTTTGTTTCATAAGCGCTTAAATACTTTGGAATCTTACGGACATAGAACGAGCATCATCGGTGCATTATCCGACGCACTTTTTCCATTCTATGTTTGCCTCGTTTATAAAATCCTTTTAGATAGCAAATAATGCGAGTATTGTTGCTTTGAGTTCTGTTGGTTTGCAGAAAAGTAATTCTTCTACTACTGACAAATCATCACAAAATCTAACATAGGTAATTTTCATTACCTATCATCTTCTATGAGCATCTTTATTACTATTTGTTGCCTCATCGAGTTGTATTGAAAACAATTTGTCTCGCAACTTCGACAAAAACTGACACTCTACATCTTCAGCTGTATCAGCGATTCGACGGGCAACAGTATCATTTGAAAGAGGTATAGAGACTGCAATTGTTTTGCAAAATTATCTCCAAAACAATGATTTTTCTTTTTATATTATTTTAATTTGAATTATATAAAACAGTAGAATTAGAATTGACAGTTGAATTCTCGGGGTTTGTTTACGTACTCACTATGAAGCGTTTCCAAATGTCATTTAAAATTATTAGGTTTCATGATGTCTGCCGCCTACATTTTTGAGCAAATGATACAGAGGGGCCTTTGTTCTTCATTTACTTCAGTACTAGTGAACCCAAAATTTAAATATTCTTGAGAATAATTCCTTGATTTAATTTTCGGAACCACGCTCGTCTGTGTACTTGTTGATGCTTGTCTATCGTCTAATGCTCGCTTACACCCGCTTAAAAATTTATTCAGGATTAATACGGTGAATTGCAATTACACGAAAATATATATAATATACACATTCAGAATAGATTCAATAGCGATAGAAGGATCGACTCGAATGAGATTGTCTGGAATTGAAATTGGCGTCATAGAACTTTCCCCTTCTCCCAATGAGAAAACATTTGTTCACATCTGCGCACGCTCCTAACTTAACTTTTAAGCTGATCAGACAAATTCTAGAAAAATCGAAACTTCTCGCGAAACCGTGAGAATGCCCGACATGGCGGGACGCAAGAGCAATAAAAAGGTATAGGATTCTTGTTTTTTCAATGCTTAGCATCGGTGTTGCAAAATGTCAATAAATTTTCGTATTCTTGGTAATTTGTAAAGTTTAAAATTAAGGTTGTAGTGTAGGTTTATCTCCAAAATTTTCGAAATACATCTTTATTGTATCCATTTTATTGTATGCGGTGGTGAGGGGGGCGCGATGAAAATTATGATTGAAAATTGGGCCGTGAATACTAAAAGGTTGAAAAACACTGAGTTAACTATAAAATAAAGAGCACAGAAATAATGCTAGTTTGTAAATTGTGAGAATTTTATTACATTAACTAAACTTAAACAGTAAATCTTTAAAAAATCTATGATATTTGACTGAAAATTAAGAAAAATATGATGCAAAAGCACCATATCATAAGTAACAAGCTAATTGAAAACAATTTTCTCAATGTTTAGTGGACAAAAATATATGAGCCACTAAGATAGATGAGGGATTATTTCAATAACTTCGCTCATCTAGAATACATCCATAAAACTACCTAGTATAGAGCAGTGCGTATGAATACATCCAAATTTCGTCCATGAACTATCCAATGGCAACGTCTCATAGACATATAGTGGACGTAAAATTGGTGGATATTTGACGTGCCATGGATCTAAACTTGACCAAAAAGAGACGTTTACTGGATTAGAGTACATTCCCCTGATGACGTTTTATCGATGTCTACTGGGTGAAATTTGTGTTGTATGGGATGTTTTACACTGAGTTTAAATTCCAGAAAAAGTATTTGGATACTGAGGGATATTTTTATTTTACTGTTGTTTTAGAAATTATAGAGAATATTGTCGTACACGTTCTGAAGCCACGTCAGAAAAGTCATTTTAATGCTGCATTGGAAATTTTGAAGGGAAAGAGTGAAAATTGAACACTGAAGTATTTCTGGCCTTGTAAAAATTGTCCTCAGAGATTTTCTTCTAGTATATATTTTTTTAAAATATTTATTGGCATTGATTGGTGTCAATAGATCAGTGTGTATCATTATTTCTGTTATAAAATTATCAGTTAGATAACATTTACAAGTGACTATTTTTTGTCACTAGGTAGCGCTTTCAGCATTTCGTAGATTAGAATAAATGCAGTGACGTTCTCCACTATGCGCCTTGGGGGCATTTTTAAAATTAAAGATATTATTTCTGATCCATGACTGTGAAATGGCATCGAATTTTGACAGTGTGTAAATATAAACAAAAGCAACAAAAGGCATTAGCTTTCACCGCCAAATATCGAACATTTCACACTTAGCTTTATTACTCATTGATGATTGAATTTTACAGTGATTCTTAATTATTTAATTTGAAGAAACCGTGATGGAAAGTTTTCCTAAAATTATTACTTCTTATCCTAAGAAAGATGAATCCTCATTTGATAGTAAAGAAGAAAGTACCTATGTTAATTGCAATATTTGTCGAAATTTTAGCAATGTTCTCAATCCCAATCATCGCAGATCGAAAGATCATCAGAAAAAATTGACTCTGAAATTGCGTGCAACAAAATCTAAAGTAAATATGTTTCCCTATATTAATTTAATCTAATTCTTGCGTAATATCTTTTAACATGACCATAACTTAAGGAAGCTCTTATCATAAAATAGTTAATGTTTCTTTCTTCTTTCAAATGTATTATTTGTTTAATTCTACTTATATTTATAAATACTTAGCTTAATATATATATAATTTAAAGTTTTTTATAAAATTGTTTAATATCGATTTTACCAAAACTATTTTGATGTCTTAGATAAGTTTGCACTGATGTTATTAACACTGTAATACAGGTTACTGTAAGATATTGCTACTAAATTTACTAAAAATATATGACGATGTAAGATCTTAGACTTATATTAAAAAAAGAGAAAATGTAATTTTCTAGATACTCGTTAGTTTGATTAGTTGAAGTTACTTCAAGAAACAAATGTTGCTTAGGCTAAACTGAGTATTACGGTTTCTGCTCTCCAAATGTCACCAAATCTGGTAAAATTTGGTTATTTTTTTCTCCTTGCCAAATTTATTCACCAAATACAGTGACAGAATGTACGGCGGATGTCATTCGTCACTTGTCATCCCCATTTCTGGGGAAAGCTTGCACACAATATGAATTTTTCGCCATTTTCAATTTGCATAACTGTTTTAGTTTGTCGCCATTGTTCGTATTAGCTATTTCTCTTCTATATAAATTTTCGTTTGAGCTCACCTGAATATTGGGCATTAGATGCAGTTTATAAAGTTTCAAGATTTAATTATTTTTAGTAATAAAGGTGAGAAAATGCTATTTGGTGTATGAATGTTGGTTTGATTTCTATAAATTATTTATGTTGTAAATGTGGTATGGAAATAAAACTTGCTGATGGAACAAATGTTAGTGACTAGTGTGTGAATGGAGATGTAATGTGAAAGGGGTAAGGTAAGCATGATGTGAAAAGAAGTGTTTGAAAGTGTGAAAGTTTTGTTGTGAGGTGTGTCAAAGTATGTCTGAAAATGAATGAAATGGTCAAAGGACCTGGTGTGATTGTCGAAATAGATGAAAGTAAAATTGGAAAGCAAAAGTTTAATAGAGGAAAGAAAGTTGATCAAAGGTGGGTGTTTGAAGGCATTGAAAGAGAATCTGGGAAATGTTTCATGAAAGTATTTGCATGTAGATTGAAAGGAGTGTTGTCATGAATTTTGAAAAAGAATGTTATGCCTGGTAGTGTAATTATCTTTGACTGCTGGAAAGCATGATTGTTTATCGGATGAAAGCTTTCAGCATATAAACCAGTCTTCACTACACTGATTCAGGTGCTCATACAAACACCATCGAAGGGACGTGGAGTGCGATAAAAAGAATCTTAAAGGAACCTGGCAGGTAATGAATCAGTTTGATTCCTAACTATCTGAATATATGTGGCAAAAGAAGCACTCGATCTCCTGTGATATTTTTAGATTTCATTGATGATGTTGTGAGTGTTTATAAACTAGTGTTAAAGAGTGTTTATAAATTATTACAGTCACAGCTTGGCAAAATTTTTTTCGCCAAGCTGTGACTGTAATATTCAGTTTTACCGAAAGTGAAATCAGGAATCGTGTAATAAATGATTCCTTCTCGGAAAGTGAAGAACAAGATTTATTAAGAATTGTTTGTTTATAGTTTTTGCAAATATTTATGAAGAAAGATATCTTGTTTCTTTCAAAAGTCAATTAATTTTGGTATTTGGATCAGTCAAGGTTTGTACAAACATAACTTCTAAAAATTCTTAAAAATTTATTATTTTTTCAGTCATTTCCAAAACGTTCAATTTGTGTTGAACATGGTGGCCAGCTGATGTCCAAACACTCATTGCTTGCATCCGCCATCATGAACTGCAAGTTGTACAGCTTGCAGTTCATGTTGGCAGACACGAGCAATGTGCAGTCGGATGTTATCCTTCTGATAAAGGGCATTGGGCACTCCCTATAGGTAGGAGTGTGTCACCGGCTATGGTACATCATCTATGTAATGTTGAGCTGTCATAGTTCTGTGAATACAAACTAGAGATGGCCTAAAATCATATGCAATGACACTCCAAACCATGATGCTGCATTGTCACATGGTGGGGCATTCCATAATTGGGGCAGGATTAGACCTGTCTCCATGCCAAAGCCACACTCATATGCAGAAACTATGACTAAAGAAAAAGAAGCATGACTCATCTGAGAAGATGATCCTATGCCACTCTGTCATCCACCATCCACATCTGGCACCTTTCCAGATGACAAGCGTCTCGAGCCAGAGCCCGGAGCCTCGGCTCCCAGAAGATTTTGGCTATGATTCAGTGACTTGGTGACGTAAAGAAAGCGATAAGTTTCTCTGGCTAGGAAGTTTATCTCATTGTTAAACATGGCGGATTTCACAGCTACGCTTTCCGTTTTCCTTTAGAAAAATGTATCGATTTAGTATTGTTATATTTTTATAAATATAACAAATTATTAGTTAATTAATTCATCGGGAATATAATTTCTTTGTATTATAAAAACAATGGATGTGTGTGTATTGCGTTTACATGATCTTTTCCTCTCTAAAGATTAAACGACTTAGTATTGTTATATTTTCGTAAAAATAAGAAAGAATTTGTTTATTAATTCATTGTGAATATAATGTCTATTCATTATTAGAACTATTAATTATTTATTCATAAATAATTTACTATTGTTTCTAAATATGTAAGTTGTTATGTTTATTAAACAGATTATGCGTAAACCCTTTTGACATTATTGCAAACAAAGTAGCTGAAAAATATTTTATACGAAGTTTCTACTTAAGAAAGAATTTTATTTTTTGAAATTTATTTAGCTTGATATTTTGATTTATCTAAAGGAAGAGAAGAATTGTAGTTAATATTATATGATTCATTGTTTCTTTACAAAAATATATCTCCTAATTCAGATTCTTTATTTTAATCACTGCTCAAATTCATCACCATCATGAAAACAGTATATTTTTTCATCAAGTACATCCTCACTGGATACCTTCTGCTGAAATAGTTTTCGTCGAGAACTCATCTCTTTCATTTTCAGTTAATTTCATGTTTGTACACTATTCTTTAGAAGTAAAATGGCTAACAAGAATAGGAAAATAATCTGGAGCTCAAAATTGAGCTGCCTATGAAAAAATTTTGAAGCAATATTTGTGGCTTTGGGCACGGAGTCATCCCAATGTTATATGAATTCTGAGAAATTTAATGAAAAAAATTTATTTAGTTTCACCCTCAGTTTTTTACATACGATATTTTATTCCCATTTATATTTATAATATCTTTATTAAAACACAAAAATCAGAATGAAATGTTATACTGAGTGCCTTTTTATTCATATAAATGAAATTTATAAATTTTCCCGTTTATAAAGAATATAAATCTTTTTGTATTTCAAATAAATGAGTCGCATTCTTAAATTGAACTACACATGTTCAATATTTACAACTTTTTTTTATCCAATGGTGGGCACACAAGGGTGACTGAACCCTATGCCACAACAAGGCCAGAAACTGCTACTCATTTATCGTTACCCAGCGGGCACCTGTGAACCAAGTCACGGAGGCGAGTAGCGTTACCCGCGCCATACCACCACAAACCCGTTTATAGGGCGGGCCACATTCATACAACAACACAGAAGAAAGGACAGAGAGAACAGAGAAGGAAAGAAACACCCATGCCCGAACCGGGATTTGAACCCGGGACCAACAGCTCAGGAGTCAGGAACGCTAACCATTCAGCCAATTGGTCGGCATATTTACAACTTGTGATGTATCTTATTTTGAATATAAAAAATAGACAATGTACACAATAAATAGCAAAATATTTTTTATTCAGCGGTTTTTGAAATTTATATTACATACAAAGTTTATTAAAACAAATCATGTTTGCAAAAAATGCTTTAAACAATTTTTATTTTGAATTAACAGATATTTTAAATTTGGCTTTGGAAAAAAAAAACTTGAGATGCTAATTTATAATTAAAGCATGATAGTGTCAAAAGCAATTTAGTCAAATTAATTTTATCATGGGAATACAGAAATAAGAAGGAAACGTAATAATGCAATTCACACTTCTTTGTTACTTTCATATTATCACATCCACCTTATCTGCGAAAAAATAAATGTCTTCAGCACCATATAAAATACAAATAAAGTTGTTATCTATTTCTATTTTAAATATGGTGCTAAGATATAAGCAAACTATTCCGCTTTTCCTTCATATTTCGAAAAAATATTAAAACTTGCAAACATATATAAACAAATCGACTAACACGAACCTCGTTTCAAATTAGACCGGGGAATAAAAAAACATAGGGTTACTAATATTAAGTCTGAACAATAGTCACATTTTACACCGCCAAATTATTGCAACTACTCTCTTCAAGTGCGCATGCGTTAGAATTCCCATTTGGAGCCGACGTTCCGGGCCCGGTCTCGAGACGCTTGTTTCCAGATGTTGGTATCTATGCTGTGAGGTCAATGGTAGCCTTAATGGTCACTGATCCCTGTTGGACAAATTAATTCACCAGTGTTGACATCATTCTGGTTGCACCAGCACTCTGCAAATATTCCACAATTCCTTGTTTCAACCATCATTACCACAGCCGATGTACTGCTTATGCGTCCAAATGTCTAATTGCGACTTGCCGTAAGAATCAACCATCCCTTCTTAGACCAATCACCATACTCCTCGTAAGCTCTTCTGTCTGCTGAAGTTGACTTTGTTGATGATGGCATGTCATTCTCTGTAATTACAGATCTCCATTGTGACAAGAAAAAATTTTCAATGTTTATTTTCCAAAAAGCAATAACGTCGCAAATATTGCCCACTTTGCTGGTTCCTCACATTTTATCTTGTTCTACGTGTGCTGAAGAGCTGTATATTTTACACCATTTTGAAAACTCTGTAAGGTGTGTCTACCTTAAAATTTGCATAATTTTCTGTTCACTCCTTCTTGCTGTTTGCATTTTCAATGTTGGGCAGTGTATATAGATTTGGTATTGAATTATAAAAACTGACATTTTAATCATATTATGTTAATATAATGTATTGAGATTGTATACATTGTTATAACAGTAATATTGCATTTTTATTGTCTGCTTTTATAATTCAACAGCATAAAACCTCTATGTCTCTCAAATATTTCTACATTTCACTTAATAAGTTAAAATGTGTAGTTGATTTAAATTTGCTGTTTTGTATGCTACTACATGAAATACTCATCTGATCATCACTTGTTAATATATGATCAATAGACTGTTTATTATAAGTCAGATAATAAATAGTCTATTGAAATACATTTTAACTTAAATTTTTAAATAAATATTAATAATAACTTAAAGAAATATTTTTAAACTTCAGGCAAAATGTCAAATTTAAAATAAAACTTTAACTTTAAAATTCAACCAAGATAAGAATTACAATGTTAAATTAAAATGTAGTACATTTATATATTTTAGTGACAACTTAAAAGTTTGCCCATAAAAATTTTTTAATTAAATATTTATATTTAAATTCTTACAAATAATTAGAGTAAATGATATTAATTAAGATAAAGTATTAACAAAACTTATCAGTTTGTGCACACATTGGAGTTCATGAGAATATTTACAGATAATTGATATGAATGAACATGGAAGTTCAACAAATAACGAATCCATTATGGTGCTATAAACTACTGGTTTGGCATTTTGGCACCCACAGCAGGTCGTAGAATTTAGTTGTAATTAACTTCCTAATTTCTTATGATCCAACCTCTTTAAAATGAAGATTCTTTATGGATGACAATTGATGGTAGAGAGTACATGTCTTTCCATGATCAAATTTCATTGATGATGACAAAGCTTATAAATGAAATCATATATGAAGCATATGATAATCAACAAAGACCTATTTAGTTCTGTTGCTGTTTTTTCTTTAAAAAATCAGATATATTTAGATCGACAAAAACAGAATAAAGGACATAGTAGAAGAATTCAAAACTCTGCTGTATGAGGTTGATGAACTTATTGTCAAAAACATTGAAAGCTATGATATAAAGAAACTATAAAAAAGACAGGATATATATTATGTTAAAAAACCCCAAAAGAACTGCCAAATGAATATTTATTAAAAGTTAAATGTTTCATCATGGAACTTCATAGAAGTAAACATTTTCATTAATGTATTAAATCGGTGCAATTGCCCCTTTTGGATCTTGTGCCATAAAACTAACCAACCAACTATAATGCATTAAAATATAGCAAGCAATTGAATAATTAAATAAACAAAAAAATCAAATAACTATATGTATTGAGTAATTTGAAAATATTCTGGCAATAATAGTTAAAAATCTATATATTTTTTGTTAAATGGTTATGATTAGAAAAATGTGTTAAATTGAAATTTAATGTAATAAATGTATTTGTTTAGTTTTCACTGTTGTCATCTCAGTTTATTTTAAGTGTTCTGAATTTAACTGAAACTGTTTCTATAAATCTTTTATAGTCACAATAAATTAATAGAAATGAGTTATAAACAAATTGAAAAACTCTAAAAATATTCATTATATATAATATTTAAGTAATGTGAAAAAATTTGAATGTTTAAATGAAATTATTTTTATCATAGTTATTAGACTTATTTATTTTTGTTTGAAATAACCATTAATTTGAACTATAAGTATTTATTAATATATATGTATATATTATATGTATGTATATTACATATATATATGTGTGTGTGTGTGTTAAATAAGAAACATTCATTAGTTTTTATGGTACATGTATAAAATCTTGTCGATCTTGAAAGTTGGCAAAAATTTAGCCAAATTGGTACCAAATCAGTTTCCAGTACTGATACTACATATTGATATTATATAAAGTATAAAAGAGATTCAATTTTAATTTATCAATCAAGCTATCAAGAAGTTCTGTAAAAGAGAATATTCTCTGCTTAACTTAGTCTTTTGATTCCTTGTAGTCGTGTTTAAAAAAATCTGCAATAAAGATTGTGAATAAATAGGGAGATAAAACTGATTCTTGAGGAACTCCCCTTTTCATATAGCTGAGGGAAAAAGCAATTTTACTATTTTAAAGAATTGTTTTGGGAAAATTCTTGAAACTAACGTGTAATATTACCTGTAATGCATGGATTTAGTCATTTTTTAACTAGACTATCTTTTTATTAACTGAGCTGTATGTTAATTTGTTTTCAAAGGAAATTTAATTATTAGTTATTTCCTTAGCATGTAATATAGTCTGGATTTCTGATTAGCAATCCTCAAAAAGCACATAACCTTGATGAGTTAGGTATAGTTTTTTATTTTTGATTAAAAAATTTGTAGATTCAGTCACTCAGTATTCTTTCGAAGATTTTACATGGAGCAGATGTTAAAAAAATTAGGATGCCAAAATTTAATTTCAGATTTAGATTTCTGAGGTTTTAAGATAGGAAGAATAATTGCATGTTTCCAGCTCTGGAGTATCTCTTTAAAATTTTATTGAATATTTCAGGTACTTTTATTTGCAAAGGTTATTGAAGTATTTTGCAGAGGTTTTATTAGAATCATGAGTAGTAATTTTAGTAGCTATTATCTTTCGTTCTAATTTAGATAAAGGTTTATTGAGTTCTATATCACCTGAGCCATGATACTCCAAGGGGATGGGAAAACCCATTTTGATGAATGAAGATTCTTGGCAAAAAATTCACACTGTATTTAAGGATCCCAAAATTCTTGGCCATAAGAAAACATAACATTGTGTGAAGAAAAGGAATCATCATTTCTTTGATGGATAGCTTTGAATATTCGGAAGGTTGGATAAGGGTCTTGTTGCATTTTACATACATTATCCTAGTATTTTCTTTTTGAAGGTCTGATAACTTGGTTCAGATTGGCAGAAAATTTTTATATTGTAATCAAGAGATATTCAGGATTCACATAACTCCTGGAAACTCCTTAAATTCTAAAAAAAAAAATTTAAGGGCCCTCCTGGAATTTTTTCTTACCTTGATGCATTTATTTTTTTCTAGAAAATATTATAATTTTTTGAATTTTTATATTTTATTATTTTAAATTTTTCAATAAAATTGTCTGAAAACTTAATTCAATATTAGTTTTTAATATAACCACCAGATGGTGGCACAATTGATAGTAAATTTTTGTATTCTTAACTGTTGGCTTGTATTAACATTAGCTACAATAATTTCTTGATAATTTGGTTTAGTAGTATTTAGATTTATGTAAAGTTAAATGAAGTGAAAATTATATGAAAAGAAGTGATCACCAAACAAAATCAATATGTTGTGCAATTAAGACGGGCGATTTTAATTGATTCTTTTTCTGTTCGCTCTTGTTTTCCTTATATTGTATAAAATTCTTTGAATATTAATATTTAAATATAAAATTTTTCAGTTAAAACATACTCTTTCCATGTCCCCCTTGAGGAAAATTGCGAATAATTTAATTGAATTGGGATAAATTTGTTTAATAATGAAATAAAGACTGAAATAAATTATATAAATTGCCTGGTGGAAAGTGTCTTTTCTATGATCAGTGAACTCTGGAAAAGCCATACTAAGTCGCTTTTGCGTAGTTCAGAAAAAACACATGCCCTTTGTCTGTTTTGCAAGAAAGACTTCTGTATTTCAAATGTGAGTGAATTGGCAATTAAATCCCATATGAAAGGGAAAAAGCATATATATTTATTAGAACAAGCTATATGTGCTAAAAAATCTACTCGTTTAAAAGATTTTTTCACTTCTGCTGATCCTTTTAAAGAATGTGTGAACTCAAGAGCATACTCTGAAATTTTAGATTCATTTGTTTCTTCAAAAGAAGTTTTAAAGGTTAAAATTCTATGGACCCTTAAAGTTTTAAACTGTGAATTCAGCTACAGTTCTTGTAACAATATAAATTGCCTCTTTTAAGCAATGTTTCCAGACAGTGCTATTGCTTAGTAATTCAGTTTTGCTAAAAAAGTGTACTTATTTAACAGTTTTTGGAATTGCACCTTATTTTTCCAACTTATTGAAAGAAAAAGTTAAGAATGTTTCCAATTATGTGCTTCTCTTTGATGAAAGCTTAAATAATCATCTGCAGACAAAACAATTGGACTGCCATGTAAGATTTTGGGATAATGATACAGTTAAAACACAGTATTACTCATCTAATTTTTTAGGTCATTCAACTTGAGATTTTTTGTTTGAAAAAATGAATGAGAAGTGCTTAGAATTGGGAACAAATGGATTACTCCAGTTGTCAAGGGATGGCCCAAATGTAAACTGGTCTGATTTTACTAAAATGGCTGATTTTTTAAAAAGTGAACTTCATTTAAATATTGTAAATGTCGGAAGCTGCAGCCTACACATTCTGCACAATGCTTACAGCTGTGGATGTTCTTCATTTCCATAAGTTGAGGTAACAGTAAGTGCTGTTTACAAACTATTTAAGAACTCACACACTGGTAGGGATGACTTCGATAGCCTTGGTCCAGGTGTAAAATTTCCTTTAAAATTTTACAAACATCTATGGTTAGAAAATATAAGTGTTTTCAACAGATTGCTTGAAATGTTATTGTATTTTAAAACATATATGTCATTGGTTCAAAACAAAAAATTTCCTAATCCTGGTACCAAAACTTTTGATATTGTGCAGAAGTGAACAAATGATATACTTTTTTCTGCTAAATGCAATTATTTTATATTTATTACTCGGGAAGTAGAATCTTTTCCGACACTTTATCAAACTGATAAACCAATGTTGCCATTTATTGCTGGAGATTTTCATGCATTGATTGTTGAAAAGTTTGATGCAAAAGTTTTTAAAAGAATCTTTGCTTCCTGAATATATTGGAAATGTTTAAAATTATTCATTATTTAATACAGTGTGTAATCCAGTATTATATAAAATGTTGATTATTTAAATAAAAAGTTTTCTGTTATAGCTGTAAACTCATTGAAGGCTTTTGAAATAATCTTTAATAATTTTAACTCAAATAAAAAAATAGTCTCATTAATGTTTGCAATTATTTATTATTTACAGAAATGTGATTGAAAAATATTGCATGTACATACTTATATGCATATTTGATTAAGAACAATTTTTAAAATAATATAAAAAATTATTTAACGTGAATGTCGATACCTCCTGGAAATTTTTAATTTGACTCCTGGAATTTGATTCTTGGAAATCTGTACGAACCCTATATATTATCCAGGTGTTTTTTTGATATTTTTAGATATTGTTATTTCAGATATAAGAATTTATTGCAAAGAGAGTTTCGCCAAAGGTGTTATTTTTTAATAATTTTTCAGACTGCATTTTTTCCTTGATTATTCTTAGGGTGATACACTTTTCCTATTTGGAATAAGATATGTGATTTGATATTTTAGTTACTGAAACTTCGCTAATTTTTCACTATAGATTTTACTTATTTGATGTGGAGGGAAATGTTCAATACTGATTTCAATTATTGGGAAATGGTCACTGTTATAGGAATTATTGGAAATATATGTAGTTGATTTATTGAATTGGTCAATAGAGCTAATTAATAAATCTATTAAAGAGAAAAATTCCTTGGTTCATACATGAGTTAATGATGAATCATTCAAAAGCCATAAGTTGTATTCTTTGAACCAAGATAATAAGGCATGCCTGGCCACTGAATTGCCTGTAACTCCCCATTGTATATGTTGGATATTGAAATTCCTGTGCATTTTTCATAGTTCATATAAAATATTTTGAGCGCATTTAAATGAGTTTTGATTGATAGTTCCTTTGGAGGAACAGTAAATAATGATATGGAATTTTACTTTATTGTGATGAATTTTAACACTTATTATCTTATTTTCTAATAATTGTTTTCTTCTAAATATACAATAGAAAATGCAATGGATTTGGATATTGCTATCATGTGATCACAATCTTCTACCTGCTTGAATAGTTCTAGAATTTCTGTATATGATTTTTTGGAATATGTGTATAAAATAGTGAAGTTTTTTTAAAGAAATATTTCTTGAGATACAAAAATATCTGAAAAACAAATTCTTTCATTTGAATTACCTAGTTTTTGAGAATATTGCTTCTATTACTCCATTGTGTTACTCTCTCATGGGGGTAATCATTATTATATATATTAATAAATTATTATCCTCTAAATTTTATAGAAATAAACTCAAATTATAAAAATATTTATTTTTGTATTATAGACTCTTAAAGACCAAAATAACTTGAAATACTTTTCCAATTAAAATCTGGTTTATCAGAAGTTTTCCTTATGGATTAGATCTCTCCCTGGTGGGTTTGGTAAATCCGTAAACTGCTCCTGTCTTGTGTAATATTAATATACAGCAAATCAGTCTAGTCCTAGAAATTTCATTATTGGTTATAATTCTCATTAGTTAATTTGTTAATCAAGTTACTTTTCAATTGAAGGCTTACCTACATTACGTAGATCCGTATTTGCTGGAATATTTACATATATTTTTGTAGCTAAAATTTCTGTTTAGCTTGAGATTATTTCTATCATTTTTGCTATTTTCAAATGTATGTTTGAAACAGTTTTGATGATATTCTAAGAGAAAAATTCTATTATCCTTTTTAATTGACCATTTTGATTTTTACTTTTTGCTAAAATTTCAACCCTATTTTCTGTAAAGTTGCTAACCACATTTACATAGCTTTTTTTAATACAATTAGAAAAGGATCTGTGAGCTTCACTATTTGTAAGGTGATTCATTGATGTGAATTTCTGAAATCATATTTCTTGCTTCATACTTTCACAAATGCAGTTATCAGCTTTATGTTCTAAATTGCAGTTGCTACATATAACTTTATTTTGTCAAAAGCCACCATATCTTTTTTGGCCTCAATTAACAAAGAGGACCAGAATTATATTTATAACTATTATGATTGAATATATAACACTTGTTGTGTTTCCTAGGTCTATCAACAAAATCTCAATTTTATTTGTGATATATAGTCTGTTTGATTGAGTTAGTTGCATTCCTAGAATTGATATTAGAATAGAACAAATTAGGTTGTTGTGATTTTTTTTAAAAATCTTTTAAAATCAAATACAGTGATGTTATTTTCGGACATAATTTCTTCGGCTGTTTCTTAAAGAAGTGTTGAACATGGTATACCATGAATTAGAAATTTGATTGTAATATTCCCCCCTTATTCCTGTGACTCATGTCTTGACTGATTCATTGACACTGTCTCAACTTTCTACTGACCACTTGAAGTGTATGATCTTTGAGGATGGTGAAAGAAAATACCCAACATGCCCCAAATACGACAATGCTCCGTTTTGCTCGCAACACATCTTGAAGTGCTTGGGGTTTTCTCATGAGGAGGCTGTGAAAAGTCCACATCTGCTTTTGGACTTTTTGGCTGTCTATGATCTCATGGATCTGGTCTAGTGGAACTAGACCAGCTGGGGATTAGTCCCACCACCCCCTTATTTCAGACTCATTTGGGGAAGATAGTTGTTTATTAAAGCAACTTTTGATTCCAAAGTTGCAGTAAAAATTAATGTCTCTTGTATATGTTACATTTAAAATTTTGTTATATTTTGGGGTTTTATTTTTTATTTCAATTCTTATTCTTCTCGGGTTATATTTTGGAATTTCTTTAGTTAATTTAGATATGAGAAAAATTTTAAGCAATGAAGCTCAATTTTTGCTGGCCAATTCTATAGATTTTTCCATCTTCCATGATGATCTAAAATAGTAGGGATTTTCTGGTATTGAAAGATATATATTTTTAATTGGAATGTTTATTATTTTGAGATATTTCTTTAAATGAAAAAGTGGGGTGTACTGGCTTGATGCCTTGCCTTTTAGGAAATTATTCCATGCTGAAGTAGTATTAATAAGCAATATCTTTGTTCTAAAGATAATTTAGGTATACTTTGATATTGTTTAGATTATAATTTATGTAATTTTATTTCTTATTAAGCTTGTTTTGTAAATATTTACTTTAACATATATGAGTTTTGTTAAGTAATTCTAAACTTATATTGTTTTTCATTTTAAATTTATGGAAATTACAAATCTTTGAATTAAAGAAAAATATTTTAATTTGACCCATTTTTACAAACTTTACATTATATACTATAACACAATGGTGTCATTGTCATCTTATTGTAAATTGATAACTGCTATAACTTTTATTTATTATTCTTAATATATCTTTGTTATTCAGATATGTTTCTATGGAAATTTTGCTTCTGCTTTGGATGAGATAAAATTTTTGTTAAAAGATAATCCCCCCTTTCTTTTTGCAGTGTTTATTTGTCTTCATTGTTTGAAGGCTAATAAAGTAACATTTGAATGTAATACAAATTGCTGATCAATAAATAAATGAAAGATTTTTTTTAAGTAAAATTTATTTTGGCAATTAAGTCTATGTTAGCAAGAGTTCCTTAATCAACTTTAATTTGTGATGCTATATTATGAAACAATTTGTGTCAATTTTTGTATAATGTTGCTATTCATGTGGGATAAATATTTTTTCTTTAAGATACTATAAAAAGTTTTTTAAAAAATATTATAGATTTATTTTTTAATGATTGACCTCTACCTAAAAGCATAACGTGGAATGTTTTTCCAGACCAGTGATATTGCTGTATGGATATGGAGCAATGAAAATTATTGGTTTTATGCTTTGGCTTTACAATTATTGTTCGATGATACCATGACATATGTATTCAATCAAACTTGTTAACTCAGTTGCACAAAGGAAATCCCAAGATTTCAAAGTTCTGGAACATTTTAACTAAAATTATTTTTTTTATCTAACTGAGAAATACTTTGAAATTTGAAATTATTTCAGCTCAAGCTTTTTATTGAAAATACTTTCTGTAACAAGTGTTACAATGTAAAGAATTTGTTACCTCTATTACTAGAAAAAAATTATAAGTATTATTTCATATTTTAAAACAATATTAGCTTACAAAACAGCATATAAAATAGAATATGGAAATTTTAAAGAAAAATGTTAGTTATGTATGGTGTAAAAATAAATGTGTATCATTTGTTTCTTGTTTTCTGATAATTGAAGTCAAAATTTTTTACTAAGGCTTATGATTCATCATTATTTCATTCTTTTATAAGTTTTTGCAGTGATATTATTTAGTCTTATTTAAGTACTTAGAATGATTCTAGAAAAAATGTTTGCATTCTGTTGCTATTGGAAATATCCTGTAGCATTTAAGTCACCAATTTATAAATTGGATTCCAATCTTACAAATGCATACGCTTGTCTAGTAATAAAAAATATTAAATATTTAATTTGACAAAATATTGGGATTCCAAATGCATGCTATTATATTTCAGCAGTATTAATTAATATACCAAATTAGTTCAAGAATGTATCAGTTCTTAAATCTTTCTTATATAAAAATAAATTATGAACTTACTTTTATTCAGTAAAATAAAATTTTGTTCATAAAAGATATGTGCTTGGTAAATTTTGCAAAATTTGTATTTCTTTTCTATTTTAGGTGAAAAAATTCGGTCTGAATGCTGTTTCAGTCCATGATGAAGATTGGGAAAAAAGTGAATCTTGGTATTGCTATTTTTGTGATAAATCACTGAAAAAACATGAAATAAATAATGGATTAATGATTGAAACATTGGGCTACATATCTCACCTTGCAAGGTTTGAATTTTCATAGTATTTTAATATTCTTTCTTTTTATTCATTCAATTGTTATTTGCAAAATGAAAAAAAAAATGTGGTAAATTTTTTATTAAAAATCAAAATAATTCAAATTTTTTAATGTATTTATATTTTTTTTACGTTTTTGATAAATAAAACTTTAAAACTAAAATTTAACTAGGCAAATAAATTTTAAATTATGATCACTGAAGTTTGTTTTTCCAATTAAGGAGTTCCTGATTGTTGAATAGACTTGCTAACAACTAGTGATTTCTCTTTGTTTTTTAAATGTTGTATGAATTTCTTGAAATTTCCCTCTGTTGTTATTTTATCTCTATTCTAAAGATAATCCTAATTTCTAACCATTGTTACTTAGGACAGTTAATTTTTACAGTTCCTTTATTTATATTTTAGATTTATTATATAAAATATTGTGAGTTCTATTTTATAATTATGTTTTTATGTGAATTAAAAAAATAACATGTTGATAGAAAATTTTGCTTTTAAAATTATATTGGAGATTATCGTTGCAATACTTGGTGCACATTCAATGATTTTGATCCAAGAAATTTATTTCATAACCAAAATAATTTTTTATTGCTGTGGAAAAGAAACTAAGTTTCTATATTGGTATTATAATTGTTAAAAAGTTACTATTATGATTTTTTTTTATCAAAATTAGTTTACAAATATAATTGTATTATCAGTTTTTAATCTCATTCTTTTGTTTAAAACCAATATTTCAATCATTGGATTATTAGAATTATTGATATATTTATTTTTTAAAATATATCTGCATGTTTTGATGTTGTAATGAAATTATTTTAAAACGATGTGTTAAAACTTATTTCAATATTTTGTTCTTTAATTTCTGAATGATGAAATTTAAAGATTCTTTGTAAGTTTTTGATATCTTAAAATAAATCCATTTTAAAATAATGTTTTGATAAAAAATTTTGGGATTATATTAAAAATTCAGATTTTTCATTTTTACAAATTTAACTCTTATTTCATTTACATTTACAAATTATGTATTATATAATTTTAATCCACACATTGAGAAAAATTAATAAATTGTCTTTATTTTCATGTCTTTTTATTTATAAATGAGGTATTCTTTTTTCTAATAAGTACAAACACAAATATTAGTGGAAAAGTGTGTATCGATTAAAAAATATGAAATATATGTTAGTCTATAAATCCAGTGTTTGTAATGTTATAAAGTGTGCAAGTAATTATAGACTGCTTGTAAAATTTCATTAATTTTATTTGAAAACAGTAACAAATAAAATGCAATAGATAGTAAGTGAGTATAAATAAAGTAGTGAGCTGACATTCAAGCTGTGTTTTCTTCAGCGGTAAGAGGTAGAATGTCTTTACTTACATAAAAAGCAGCTGCTTTTGGAGTTTTTCAACTTGTGTCAATATCCAGTTCCATTTTGCAAAACAATTCTATACAAGATGATTATACTACATAATATTTATATTCTTTTTGAGAAGTATGGTAAGTATAAAGACATAAAAAACATCAGCATTTAATTTCCACTACTTTATTATTGATAATATATATATATACAAAATTAGCAAAGCTATGAGTATTAATAAGACAAATTTTATAAAGATATTTAAAAAAGTTATACAAATTTTACTATTTCATACATCAATAGGTAACAGATGCAGTTTAGAAGCACTTTGCATTTTCACATCAACTACTTATTCCTTCCGATCTTGTCCTGGGTAGACTTTAAAAATTCTACACATATGCCATTAATTTGTTGGCATATTCTCTTCTTTAGCTAAAATCATACCACTTAATTTAATATTTTCCTTTTCAAAAATTTATTCATTATGTTGTTGCAAATTTTTTAAATAACCAAGACTCCAGTATTTCCAAATTGATTGTGTTGACTTTACAGCTCTTTTCCACCTGTTTAGATGAGTTTCATTTAAATTCACATAAGTTGGCTTAACTAATGCTTTAACAGGGCAGCCAATAAGAAAATGAGCTGATGTTAATATACCAAGTCCATTGATATCTGAAGAAAGAGAGGTTAAAGGATGTTAGTTTTTAGCATTACTTCATTGTGTACCATAACTGTAAGTAATTCTTTGTAGGTATGTTTAGATTTGCTTACTAATGATGTATAAAATTTTTCACAGCTCCTTCCCCAAATTAGGAGCTCTTGGTGGAATGTGCATCTCTCTCTCTCTCTCCACTCAATTCCTTCACCACTTAAATATTTGTTAATGCTTTCTTGTGCCTCAAATAACCTATACCATTTTTTTTTTACTTTTTTATTTGTTCCAACAAAGTTAGAATCATTGTCCAAAATGATTAAGGAATATTTTCCTCTGCAGGAAATAAATTGTTTTAAACAAGAAATCATAGATTCTGGTGTCAGATCTGTGATTATTTCCAAATGTAATGGTCCTTTTCTAAATCTAATGGCATTGCAGTAGGCATGGATCATTATAGCACTACCACAGTCTTCAGTAATATCTATCATCAATCTTAGAACTTGAATCTCTTTCAGATGAGGAGTTCAGAGCACCACTGCAACCATAATCTTTCAAGCTCGGTTGATAGCTTCAGTTGCCACAGAGTTTGTAACATTTTGCACAATTGTAAATAGTGTAATAAGTCCAAAAGGATTAGAGATTTTCCCAAAAGTTTTCAAGATAAGTCTCTTGGTTTGTTTATTAGAGGAGTTTATATTCAGAAAATTTTTTTATGGAAAATATGTCTGATTCTAAGTTACACTCAATCCCCAGCAATTTGGTTGATCCAGTTATCGCATGATCTGCAGTAATTAATTATGTAGATCAAAATGTTCACTTCTAATGTTTAAATAGTTTTCTGATGTTTTGATAACAATTTTCTGAATGTCATTTTAGCATCAACCATGATTTCTTTTGCTTGAGAGAAATCTAAAGCTCCTTCAGTGCTGTCTTCACCAGCAATTACATCATCTACATAAACTGTCAAATAGTTGAACTGCCTCAGGATATTTTTCATTAAACTGGGAGATGTGATATTTTATTGTAGCAAAAAGAAAAACTGAACTTGCATTCAGTCCAGAAAGTATACGTTTGAAACAATGTATTTGGATGTTTGGTTTACAGTCAATCTGTCGATTTTTCAAACCACAGAAAATGTACTGCATCCCTTTAGTCATTGGTAGTAGCTATCTGGAGAAATGCTTTTTATAGAAAAACAGTGGTTGCAATTTTCGAGTCTGAATTTAATTAACAATTAGAGATAATTCGAATTTAAGTTAGATCCTGTGTATAAATAGTCATTTAGAGATAGTCTATTGTTTAGATTTAAATTTGCTTCAAAAACTATTTTAGTAGTCAAATCTTCCTTTCTTTCCACTGTATGAGCTAAACACTAAATTTTTCAGTCAAGAACGTCACTTTCTTCCTCAACCTTTTTAGTGATACCTAGTCAATCAACAAAATGAACAGTGTTTTTGCAAATTTCTATTGCATTATATTTATCATAAACAATGGGGTTATCTTTAACTGTCAAAGAATCATGATAAAAAAAATGTTATCTTCGATTGACTGAAATTTGTTAACTAAATGTGAAACATTTTTGTTGCATGGTTGAATTTCAATTTACTATTTATTATCCATCCAAATTTTTAGTTTTGTATAAGTAAATTTCTGTTAATCCAATATTTCTCAGGTAAACTTATTTTAAAGAATAAAGCTGGATTTATCAATGTGTTATTTTACCTAGAAAATGAAGTGTCAGATATAGGAACTTCATTTATAGAGTAACTCATTTAAAGATTTGAATTTTAAGAGTTCAATATCAAAATATCTGGAAATCCAATAATATCTTTTAAAATAAAAAATTCTGCTTCATTTTTAAAAGAATTAGAGTTGTTGGAGATAACCTTTGATTTGATTCTTATATGTTGAACTGAACAATTCAACATATTTACTAGTATTTATTCTATCCCTTTAATTCCCAAGATTTCTGCGAATCCATGAGTCTTAGCATATATATTAGTAGGGTATCCACCTCTATTGGCGATCATTGAAATTTTTTTTGTCGCCAAGTGATGATGAAAAAGTAGCAACCCAGAATGGGTACTAATTTGCGTAAGAAACTGGGATTTTCCCCGATTTTGAATTACTAGGCCTAACACTACTTAAGAAAACAATAACAACCATGTAAATAATCCTCCCCCCCAATTTCAAATTGCTAAACATAACAGTACATAAGAAAACAGTAAATGAGAATTAATTAAAGATTCTATTTGAAATTATTTCAGAATTAAAATTAAGGGAAATAAAGCTACAAAAATAACTACATTTAATAATATCTTGTTAAAAATAAATAAAATAATGAATTTCAGTGATTTAAGATAGAATGTTACAAATCATTACTATATAAAAGTAGACAAATCTAGAATAATTCCAAAAAATAGAATGATTCTATAATTTCGTTTACTATTTGAAATTTAAATACTTAACATACATTTCGATAGGAATTCTATGCCTGCAAAAAATAATTAAAATAAAATTCTTACTTTCATTTTCTTCTGGCACTCTACATGCACAGAAAAATCCAAAATGAATATAAAAGTCAGAGTTTAATTTCTCGCACAATATCCATAGTGAAATATAAAACGAATATAAAAGACAGGATTGAAATTCCGGCACTGTATCCACAGTGAAAAGCAAAACGAATATAAAGGACAGTATTGAAATTCCGGCACTATATCCACAGCGAAATAAAAATTGTGAATATAAAAGACAATATTTATATTCAATGCTACATCCAAAGTAAAAAAATATGATTTTAAAGAAACAGGATTTAAATTGCCGCACTTTACATCCGATAAAAAAACAAACACGGTAAAAATACAAATTGTGATAAAAATGCTGTTGCCACTGAAAGAAACATATATATGACCAAAAAATTATGTAAAACACGAGAAAAACAAAATCTGGCAACTAAAAAATCTCAGAAGTAGCAAAAACTGAATTTGGAAACACTAATAAAAACAAAGGGCGCTAGATTTGGTGAGAAATCTTTTAGAGGATGATATCATACTGCTACTCTACTATATAATAGATACCATGTTTTTAATAAATGCTCCATATATCTTTCTAAAATGAATAACAGAAGATGCTAAAAGAACTGATTTTTTATTTCTGTTTACATTCTTTGTTTCAAGTGAGGGATGCAAAGCCAGTGATTTACTGCTTTCTGCAAAAAATGCTGAATTCTCATTTTTCATCCCAATGTACAAAGTGGTATTCTTATTTGAGTCAAGATCAACTGATTTCTGTTCATTGCGTAATAATATAATGTGAAAAAACTTACATGTATAGTTCAAATAACATTCCCTTTTTTATGGTATTTAAACATTGAGTGCAAATGTTACAATCTTTAACAAATTGCTTTCTTTCATCATTTGTCATTTTAAAGAATTTTTAACCTCTAAATATTGAATGAAAGAATTCAGAATTACGTACAATACATTTTATACTTTCTTAATTTTTTGAAATAAAAGTTTTATTTCTGTTAGGATTAATGCTACTTTTAGCAATAAATTATTCATACTGCTTCGAGAAATATTTTTTTACATTTTAATTTTTTTTCACTAAATAAATATGCAACTCCTTTAATTTGGGAATTTCTGTTGTCCATAAAGTAATATTGAAATTTTGTCTTGTTTCTCTATGAAGACTGTCTATAACAATATCAGTTAGTATTACTTCTTAGAGCACTTCTAGTTCAAATCCTAATGTTTTTAAGGATCTTAATTTTTTATTTAAACTAATCCATAATTTTTTACCTGGTTCATAGTGTATTTTAATATCAATAATTGAACAAGTATGAAACTCTTTTAATAAACGTTTATTTTCATGTTTTGTTAAAGCTGCCATTAGAGATTCAAAAGTTTCAGATATGCTTTCTAATTGTCTAGCATCTATTTTAAAGCAGATCTTAGTTTATGTGACTTTTGTGAGTGTTAAAGTTTCATTATTTGTTTTACCACCAAAATGGTTTCTAAAGATAGAAAATTCATTGCAGCATTCAGTAAATATGGAAAGAACTAAAGGGATATTTGGCTTCATTACGTCAGAGTCAATAGAAGCAGCAGCAATTGAGTTATTTTTATAAGAATTTAAAACGCTTTTTTTTAATAAGTTATTTTCTGATGCTTATCTCGATTTTTTAAGTAGTCTTTCAGCATCATTTAATTTAGCATCATTTAATTCAGCATCATTAATTCAGCATCATTTAATTTCTTCCTTTAAGAAAATTTCTGTCTTAACTTGGTCTAACAGTATGTCCATAATGCGATTTCCTCCTAGAAAGACAAATTCAAAATTTATGTTAGTCCTTAAATCCAGTGTTTATAATCTTATAAAGTGTGTAAGTAATGACAGACAATTTGGAATGTCTTTGCTTATATTGAGGATACTGCTGTTTGACTTTCTCAGTTTGTGCCAACAATGTGTATGTGTTTCATTTTTATTGTTTCATTCTTTTCTTAATTATTTACTGAATTTTATTTCAATACTTTAACAATACCCATCTAATTCATATAAAAGATGTCCCATAAAAGGTTTTTACTTCAATTGTTTGATAATAGTTTACTAACTTACCTCATTATTTGCTTTGTTTCAGTGTAGGTTAATGTGAAGTTTTTAATATCATTTTGTTGTAAGCTATTTTTTAAAAATCTTTTTTAATCTAGTATTATATAGCTCTTTTTGATATTTTAATGACTTTTAATATGTTAATAATCTGTTATATTGAAATATTTTATAATTTTTTAAAACTTTTTGTGCCTGCGATTTGTTGTTAGTTACATATTGTGTTTCCTTTGTGGAACTTTCTTTTTCTTTGTTTATTTTCTTTTAGTTTATGTAAGCTTTTGAAATCTTTTTATTTGTTTGAAAGCTTTTTAAACTGTTTCTTTGTGTATTGTATATTTTACTAAATTTTTGTACAAATAAATTTAAAACTCTGTTTTCCATGTCTTCTGCTTCCCTGATGAGAAGGAACAAATTTATATTTTACTTTTCAGGAATTATTTTTACTTAGTTTTTCCTTTGATTAAATTTTAACTTTCATTTTTCAATTTTTTTACTTCAATATTTTTGGTATTCTAAATGCCTATTTTTTACGTTTAAAAAGTTTTTTTTTGTTATATCTTTCCCTATCTGCTCATTATATAAATATGGGATTTCAAGAAATTTGAAAATAATTAGAAGTAACATGCAAATATGAAAAAGAAAAATATATTTTCAAATGTTTTATATTATTTAATATTTTAGAAATCCACAAGTTTCTATGCTTAAAAAAAATTAATTTCTTTTTGAATTCTGTGATGTAACTAACAAAAAGTAGATAGTACTCTTACAACAACAGTTAATTAAGTAATAATTAAAAATATTTAGTAGTATTGCTTTTTCATCTTCTCTCTCTCTTTTTCTTATTATTACTTAAATGCAAAGTCTTTCAATTGAATATGATGACATTAATGTTAATTATATCAATTATATATATATATAGAGAGAGAAAAATCCATTTTTTCCCTTACAATTGACAAGTCTCATGGTCTTAGTGCAGTTTTTGATGAGCATGGTAAAGGGTTTTACAAGGTTTTTTTTTTATGCTTGAAGTACATTGCAGTGAACAGTAGAATAGAAGTATGCTTATTGAATGTTGTTGGTCTGTTTTCAGGGACATGTTAACAGATGCATGCAAGAAAAATGGCCAAAAAAAATGCATTTTTTAATTTTTGATTTCTATAATAAAGTTTCTGTTACATTTTTCTATAACTAATTTGTATAAATATGAAAAATGTGAGTCCTACAAAATAAGAAAAAATGTCATACAAAAATAAATAATATGTATCTTATAAATAGAAAGAAAGTTCAAATTTATTGCATAACATTACAAAAGCTCCCAATAAAAATGAAAATTCTAAACATAATTCAATGTCAAATTTTTGACTGAGCATTGTTTTAATGAGATTTACATAGCTTCCAACTTGTATACCTGTAGACCTCAGTTGATTAGTTCTTATGTGTAAAAAGTAGTTGTAATATGACAAACAAGCCAAATTGTTCACTTTTTTATTACGTTATAAAGTTTTTCTTCCATGTGGTAAAATCTTTGCAGTTTTTTTTAACATGATTCTTCTTTTTAGAGTTGGTTTTGTATGTCATTGGGCACCTCTGCTTTTATCAGCATTTTGTACTATTAACTCCAAACCCAATGTTTCCTAGTTCCAGTTGCTCGGGTCACCCACTTTATTAATAAAGTCCGATAACCCTTTAATGGAGTCTAGGTGTAACTCTCTAGTATGGATGATGCCTAAAGAAGTTAATCTAGGGAGGGGGTAAGAGCCTCACATTCGTAAAAGATATGCTTGGCCGTTTCCTCTTGCGTATGACATTTCCTGCAGATAGGGTCTTGCTGAAACAGTCCCATTTTATGGAGGTGTTTTCTGAAATAGTAGTGCCCAGTTATGAAGTCTACAATTAAAGGTATCTTCTGCCTAGAGCATCTAAGAATTTCAGAGGCAATCCTCGCTGATGATCCACAGATCATACTTTTAGCATGGGTTTGACCAGGAGTGTTGAGCCCAGTTTCATACATCTTCCGTTTTTCCCATCTAAGAACATTGGTTTTTGCGTTCTTCAAATTGATCCCACAAAAAGGTTCTGCACTAATGGGGACAAAAGACAATCCTTGTTTAGCAAGTTCATCAGCCCTTTCATTACCTTTGATACCTTTGTGCCCTGGCACCCATACAAGGATCACCTTGTTTCTAGTCGCCAGTTCTGTAAGAAGCTTTCTACATTCCAAAATCATTTTAGATTTAATTTTGAAAGAATTGAGCGCTTTTAAAGCGGCTTGACTGTCACTAAAAATGAGAATCCGCTTACAGTGGTAGCCCTTCCTCATATTTAATCGCAGACAGTGGATAATGGCCAAAACTTCTGTCTGGAAGACTGTAGCGTATCGCCCAAGGCTTACAGATAGGCTGGTTCTTGATGACACGCCATGTACTCCCAGTCCTGACAGGCTGTTTTTCAGTGATCCATCTGTGCACCAGATTAGATCTCCTGTTTTAGTTTCAAACATGTTGTTATCCCATTCGTCTCTAGTTGGAAAAACTATTTCAAATGTCCTTTCAAACATGTATGACTTTTCCATGATGTCTGAAGGCATCAGGAAAGTAGGATCTTGAATTTTCCTGGTAATAGCCCTTTGGCAACAAGTTGGTCGTACCATTGGTTTTGTAGCTTCTTTCTGTTTGCAGTCATTCTGGCAGTGCTGCAGATGAAGATGTCTAAGGGAGTCAGATCCAACATAACTTCCAATGCTCTGGTTGGTGCGGTGGACATTGCTCCTGTGATGCAGAGACAGGCCAGTCTTTGTAGACCTCCTAGTCTGTCAGTCACAGTCTTCTTTTCCACCTTACGCTACCAGATCACACAGGCATATGTGAGAATGGGGCGGACAATAGCTCTGTGTACATCCACAACATCAGTTTTGGATGTAGACCCCAGTTTTTGCCAAGCATTCGTCTGCAAATCATAATGCTTTTCTTTGCTCGGTTAATTTTATCATCAATGTGCTTATTCCAGGTGAGTTTTTGGTCTAAATAAATGCCCAGATACTTCACCTCTGAAGCCACATTGATTTCAACATCAAAAAGTCTTAGTATGAAAAAACTCTTCCATTTCCTTTTGTGTGTAAAAGGTACAAGGTAGGTTTTCTGAGGATTAACCATCAGGTCCCTATCCATGCACCATTGACCTACATAACTTTGAGCATCCTGCCTGAGGTGACAAGTTATGTCAAAATCTTTGCCAAGGATAAGGATGATAATGTCATCGGCATATCCTTGCCTATAATAGCCTTTATCATTTAGATATTTTATAAGGCTATTTACAACTAGGTTCCAAAGTAATGGTGAGAGAACAGCTCCTTGAGGACAACCTCTAGTAGTCTTTTTTTTTTCAAATGATTCACCAAAGATGTTCATTTGTATACATCTATCCGAAATCAAGGCCTCAATCCAAGTACACAGGGTCTGATTAATCCCTGCCCCTCTAAGTGCATTGAGGATGTTGAACATGATTGCATAACTATCATATGATATACAAGATTCATATGTGTCTTAAGAGTTTTATAGAGAAAGTGGTGTTTATTGCAATATATTTCTTCTTTATAAAAATAGCCGAGCTGGCAGCTGAATGGTTAGTGCTCTTGCCTTCGGTTCAATAGTTCGTGGGTTTGAATCCCACCTTGGACATGGATGTTTGTAGTGGTTCGGAATTCACTTTAAACCGTATGTCCCGGTCTAATTAGCCCTCATGTGCAAAAAATGACCGTTGAGCGACAAATAAACCAATCTTAGTAAAAATATTTTTTTACTAAAACTTTCTTATCTTGATCTAAATGGAAAAACTTTTTTGATTTTAAAATCCATTCTTGTCTGTTTTTAAATTAGTTTAACTCTATTATGACTTGAACAATTAATTTTGGTTAATAAATATTAATAAGAAATTTTTTAAAATAAATTCTTTTAAAGTTTCTCAAGTGTTAAAAACAATCTCATCCTTATTTGTTTTGTTTCAGTTCATCAAGTTTCATTTTAATTAGGTATTACATAATACATAAAAGTTAAACATTATTTTTCTGTTACAATTTTCATAAGAAAAATAAGATTAATGCATGATTTTAATTTGGGAATTTCCTTTAAAATTACAGTTTTTATTCTGATTATAGAAAATGCCAGATTTTACTACAATTATCTAATTCTTAATTAGAATTATTAATTTACAAATACTCGCTTTTCAGTTTTTATAAAATTTTAATTTTTATTGATTGTAGTTAGAGAAGGAGATTTTATTTCTAATTTTTAAGAATTTTGTTCTATATTATTGAATAAATAAATTGATGAACAATTGAGAAACAATATTAACATTTAATCTTTGCTCTGAGCTAACTATAAAATTTGATATAAACACTGGGTACTGAAGCATATAAATAGTAGAACATAAATTTGCATCCATCTATTATAAATTTTATTATAAATTTAAAAAATATTTTGTCAACTAAAAAGGAAGATTTGAAACCATGAACTAGAATTTGTTTATGAATAATTTATTTTGTTGTGGCTACATCAAATATTCATTAATATTTAAAGAATTAAATTGGAAACTATCCATTGATTTTTCTGTAGATGTAAATACTTCATGAAAAAATTCATTTATGTAGACTAGAGAAATCTGAACTTCAGTGTTGAATTGAAAGTGTGCTTTGCCCTTTAAATAAACACAAGAAACATTTTTTTCTGTATTTCTTTTACTTTTATCTCAAAATTTACACTTTTATTAATTTAAAAATATATATATTAGAGTATATATGTGTCAATTTTTGTTACAGTTTTTCTTATTTTATTGCTAATTTCTTGATTAAAATTAATATTTATGTTTTTTTACCTGTAACGGTTAACTGATAACTTTTGTAAACTTTTGTTTTATATATAGTATAACTTTTTTGCATTTATTAGTTATAAAATGTAACAAGTTATTTCCTCCCAACATTTTGTTGTAAATATGTTTTGTGCATTGTATGATAGATCAGAAAAAAATTTTAAGGTCTTACAAAAATTTAAATGTTTCCAAATGTATGCAGTATTAGAGTTCCATAAAATAGTCCACAATTCAGTAATATTTTTATTGACTCAAAATTGAAAAACTGTTAGTGTCTATGAAATTTCCTACTATTTATAAAAAGTTTAGTGTATATAAAAAAAGAAAAAATTTAAATATATTTAAGTATTGAATAATTTATGTTTGAAACTTTAGAATCTTGTTACAATAAAAATATTGTGTTCATAGATATAAAATTTTGTGTTTGATTGTGCTTGCTGAACAGGATTATTATTTTATAAAATTAAAAATAAAATTTTAATTTTAAAATAATTATAGTAAAGTAGAATTTAAATTTATATATAATATTTTGAAAACATTAGGAATTTGAAAAATTACTATTTTTTCGGTTGTAATCATGTAAAACCACAGTTACATGCTAATATGCACTCAGACTATTTTGAGAAATGTGAGAATTCAAAAATTAAATATTTTTTCATTAGTTATTATATTGCTTGATTTTATAATAAACAAGAAAAGGTAATCTACATTCAAAATGAACTTTTTTGAGGAATAATGATTAATTTTTCTATAAATCCTTTATTTAAAAAGGTCATTTATTTTTTAATGAAAAAAATAACAAACTACATAAATTTTTCTTCTTACTAATTACTGGCATAGAATATGTTTCCTAAAATTTTTATGCTAGAGTAATTATGTAAAATTTTGTATATTGTACAATATTCACAGTTTAAGAATTTAGATGTAAGACCCGATATTAATTATTTAGATTATTTAGACTAATTATTTAAGTTATTTCAAATCATCAAATTGAGATAAATACCTCATTTATTAATAACTTATCATTTTCATTAAAATCAGAAAATCAGATTGGATATCATGTAAAATTGTTAAAGTGATTTATTGTAGGCTTCTAATTAATGAGTGCTTTCATTTTTCTGAAACAAATGTCCTAGGAATATATTCTTTTTTTAACAGGCAACGTAACATGTGAATATGTTTTTAGTCTTTTTAGGAAAAATATCATTAAGATAACAGTTTAATTTTAAAAAAGTAAGCAAGTAAATACTTTTCATTGTGTTAAAGAAAAGTAAATTTTTCATAATTGTAATTGCATGTTTTAAATTTATCATACCATAAGCTTGTTATTGTGTGTCTTAAGGATTAAACATATATATGGATTTGATTAAATTATAGTTAATATATATATATATATATATATATATATATATATGCACACACACATACATACATATATATTGTTTTATTTTTGTGTAAAGTTTTTTTATTATTGTTTTAATTTATACTGCATTCATTTAAACATCGTGTGGTCTATACTTTGCCAAAGTTAGCAGGTTGCTACATGAATAATTATATTACAATTTTTGCATGTAATTCATAGTTCAAAATTGATTTTTTTGATAGGAAATATAGAATTTTTTTATAAAAATTTTTATTAGTGGATGTAATTTTAATCAACTATGTTTTATTTTCCTGAAATTGTGATGTTATAAAGTAAGTTATTTCATTGTTTCTAACATAACGAATATAAGAAAATATTCAATATTCAATTTTAATATTAATATAATTATAATGCATGAAAAGCTTCAAATTAAACTATTATTGCTTCCTTTGAAGGTTTAATGCTACTTTACCTACTAACCAATTTTTCTTTCAAAAATGTAAAATGATAATTTTCTACATTTTCCATAATATGTAAGCTATGTGATGCTTTATTCATCTTTTGAATGTATAAAATGTTCATTATATATTTTAAATTTAATTCACTGTATATTTTTGTACAATTTTATTTCAATTATTTTTAGTCATGTTTTAAAAAATAGTTAAAAACTATTCTTATTTTAAATATGTTACATTTTCCATAATATGTAACTTTTGAATGTATAAAATGTTCATTATATATTTTAAATTTAATTCACTGTATATTTTTGTACAATTTTATTTCAATTATTTTTAGTCATGTTTTAAAAAATAGTTAAAAACTATCCTTATTTTAAATATGTTAGTCCTGAACATGCTCAAGCAGTTAAACGTTACTTGAAGTATCATGAAAGGGAAGAAAATTTTGAAGAATTTTGTAAAACTGAGGAGCAGTTTAAAAAGTTTGTATTTTTATTTGTTTTGCTCATTTATAACTAAATTATTTTTTTATTGATTGTCAACTGATGGGGAATTTCCTTTTTAAATGCTCAAAAATTAGTTCATAACCTTTTCAACAATTTTAAATTTAACATTTTCATCTAAATGAAGTTTATCATAGAGATGTGTGAGTATACATATATGGGTGCATAGTAAAGTACATTATGGGCCTTTATTTTCAAACCATTGGTAGAGTGATAATTTCTAATGCAGAAGTCTTTCAAATAAAGGGAACTCTCATTTCATCTTCAGATTTAAAAATTTGATTGAGTTAAATTTGTAAAATCTAAATATTTGTATTGTCCTCAGGTATATATTTATGACTATATTTAGAAAAAGTCTGCCCCCTCCATAACAAATCTAAAAAAGTTTCTTTTCTTAACAAAAAATAAATTTTATTCAGAGATTACAATTTCATCTGTCTACTTTAAGGGGTTGGTTCTAGAGTTATAAAAAGAATAATTCTGGAATAAAATCTTTTGAAAGCAACCTTTTGGAGAAAAACAAATTTTTGCCCTCCATATACAATGTGCATCTATAGCCATGATGCTATAAGCTATGGCAGTGCCATATAAAAGTCAAACATAAAACATCTGATTTGCAATTAAAATTGTAATATAAATAAAAATTACAAATTATAAAATTCCACAACAATTATTGTATTTTATTTATGCTGATATGATAAATTGCAAAATGAATACTCTAAAACTCCCATGTGCTGCATTTGAATTTTAAAAAATACAAACAAAATGTGTGTGATTATGATAAGATTCTAAATATAGTACAATGCATAACATTTTAGTAATGCCTAACATTTTAACATTTTCTCATTGTAATTTATTGATATAAAATTGAAATTAAAAACCATTATTAATAAAATTTCAGATAAAAAAAATCTCAATAAAATTAAAAAAAGAAGAAAAAATTATCTTAGCCTGTATGCTCAAATAGATCCTTATTTGCTACTATGTATATTTGTATGTGAATACAACTCTTCATGCATGTTTGCCGACATGGAAGGTATTATATTATTGCACATATCACAGGTATAGTGATGTAAGTCTATTAAACTTGTGGTGCTTGTGTATAGACTTTTTCTTTAATATAAGTGATCCGTGCGGCCATTCAATATTGTCACCATATCCAATGACATGTTTCTCTAAACATTCTTGGAGGAAACATTTATACTTCTCTTACTGTATGAGGGGGGGGGGGCCCTATTATGCTGAAACCAGCTTAGATTTGTTCATTAAAGGGAAAGATTTTTTTATGTAATCATATGGACCTAGAAAACATAAAAATTGAGATTTTAGAATTTTCACGCAGTCTAAATTTTAAATTTGAAACTGACAAAGTATGAAGTTCTTTTCATGTGAAGTATTTTTGCAATAGAAATTAGTCCTCTGACCTATGGTTTGTGAGATAAAAGCCCACAAAGTACTTTATAATGCACCCTGCGTATTGTATCAATGTCATACTCTGTATCTCTGAAATATGAAATATCTTGTTACTGTTAGAATTAATTATTCATAAATTTTCAAGCTTCTCCATTGATATCTCTGTTTTTAAATTTTATTTTATTTGTTTTTAAATTCCCTGAAGCGACAATAAAATTGACTATAGATGATTAGTTCAGTAAAACATTTAATATCAAAATGTTTATATATTAAGTGCTTTTAATAACATCTGATTATGGTTCTACCATTAAGTGTGTAGTTCATTTATGTGTTCACATTTTTACACAGAATAAAAGGTTTAGTTTTTATTGTATTATCTCTATGGAATGATTAAAAGGAAAAGATCTTATTCTATTTCTATTATAAGGTCTTTTTCCATTTTCTTCCAGATTTTCTTATCCAGAACTAATTTGCTTCTGTGTAAAATTGACCACTGAGTTATAAATCAAATCAGATATTTTTTGTGATTCTCAGATTTTTATAAGTTATATATTTTCTATATTTACATTTCAAACTACAAAATCTGAACAATGTATCATTATCAATACCTATCCTATTTTTTTTAATTGAATGGTGATCAGAAATGTGTATGTTTGCTATATTTTGTGCTCTATAGGGCATTTTCTATCACTACATTTATTTGACTGATAAAACACATTTCATACTGCATGTTTTTAAACCTGATGGAACATTTGTTTTAATTTTCTTATTAAATTAAATTTACTATGTAGTTTTCCAAGTTCTTTGTCTTTTTCAGATTTTAAATACTGTTTTTTTTTTAAAGTTCCTACTAAGATAAATGGAATAAAAGGTTAACTAATTTAAGATTCTTGCATTTGTGTAAATGTTCAAAGTGTACACTTACAAGTGTACAAAGTGTACATTTCAATTGCTAAATTTTCATGCAGTGTCTTAGTGATAATAATGCACTCTTCACTGTAGAAGATTTCAGCTTTAAATCTAGTCACTGTTAAATGATGTTTAATAAATATATTGTTTATTTCTTTCTGAATCTCTCTGTGGCATGCTATTTGAAAGAGAGTGTTCCAGGTTTCTTTTCTTCTAACATTTCAATACGGTTCACCATTTGAGAAAATTCGTCCAAAAAACAGTACTGAAAGAAACTTCAAATATCATATTAGAGCATTTAGCTATTGTCAACGTGCATATTTGTTTTATGGTTAAATTGTTGTAGTTATAAGACTTGAAAGATTACAAGTTTGAATAAATAGGATATTATTAAAACTTACTGTTTTCCTAATATTTTGGAAAAAACAAATACTTTTAATTTTAAGTTCATAGTAATTTAAATTTTGTTAGAAAAACAAACATTTTAAAGGTGAGTATTCTAATAAAATATTCTGATAGATAATGCTCTTATGATGAAAGCTCATGAACATACTCATATTCTAATACTCATCATGCTAATATATATTTTTAATCTCTGAAGAAGTTAGTGAGGAATATGTTTAATAAATTTGTGTAATATTAATAAAATAAAATGTAATATAAATAAAACAATACATAAAAATATTGATTGTTCATTATCTTTTATATAATTTCCTAAATTTTGTGGCATTAAATCATATATTTACAAAAGTTATTACCGAGTACTGTATAAAAATATATTAATATATTTATGTATGTAAGATATTTAAAAACTATGGTGTATGTAAATACTTTTGATGTAAGTGGTGTAATGGATCAGAACTCTATTAAATTGAAAACTGAAATTTCAGATGTATGTAATACTTAATCACTAAATCGATAAAATCAACAATAAATGCTAATATTTTGAGCTTTTTAATTAAAATTTATTATAAATGAAATTTGTTTTTAAGTCTACATAAAATCCTTAAGGTCTATAAAAATAATAATTCAAATTTCTAAATATGCTTATTTGAATTTCAAACATTTCAAATTTGGAAATTTAAATTATTTTTTGATAGTATCTGATTACTTAAAACACTAAATTTTCTTCTTTTCAGTTTTATTCATCTCAAACTAATTCTTTAGTTCAATAAGTCTGCCTTATTTTAGTGATTGATATGCTTTTAATCTTATTTTTAATATCATGAACAATTAATAAATATAGCATGGAATTATTTAATAAATTCAAATGTTAGCATTCAGTCATGAAGATTTTATTGAAAGATGCCTATTTTAATTTTATCACAATGTTTAGTGATGTTCAAAAGATGAAAATTTATTTTTGTGTTTCACACTCACAGTAATGAAAATGTCAGCATTCAATCATACAGATTATGCTATGACATCTTTATTAACTTTCTCACAGTGTTTAATGATGTTAGAAAGATAAAAGAAATATGTATAGCTAAATTTTTAATCTATAATTGATATTATTTATCAAAATTTCTTCATAAAATAATTGTATGAAAACCTTAGATATTATTTGGTTTTCATAGGTTTCATGGATTATGTAGATTATTTTGTTGCTTATACCATTTTTGTTTTGCTGCTTTATATTTAATTAAAATTTAAGAAAATATTATGATTAATATTTTTTATTCTCATAGGTTTACAGATAAAATACCTGAAGCAAGAGAGAAGTACTTAAAAAAACTTGAAATTTTAAACATGAAGGTATTTTTTAGTCATCAAACTTTCTGTTTTTGTACATTTCTGACTGGATTTTGAGTATATTCCTTTACTGCTTATTAAAAATAGTTCTGATGATTTAAGTTTTGTTATTTTTATTTTAGTGTTTCTTTTGAACGATATGCATATCATTGATTTTCATACAGTAGGTACTTGTTTTTATAAACTTCTAATTTACGAACACTCACATTATTAAAAACTAATGGCTAGTTTCTACCCTGATACTATAGACACAATGATAATTTTAACTGTCATTTATGAATAAAATTTTGAAAAATCTCTTTTTTGTGAATTTTTGATTCTGAGATATAGTTGGCTTTTCTGTTTTCTTATTTTCTATGATATGATAATTTTTAAATTTTTCTATTTGATTTCTTTTTATAACACCCGAGAATTTGATTCATTCTTGAACAACAAAGAGACTTGCAATGTATGTATCTATGTAGGTATGTGCATATATATATGTTTATATGTGGGTGTGTATGTATTTGTATAATGTTTATTAAATATATTTAATTCAAAAATTAAACATTTATTTCAAACCTTAAAAATATTTCTATAAGTTTAAAAGCTTTAAATTGTTTTTAATGATATTTCATAATTTTATGAGATAATATTACTTATAAATAGTTTATATAATGTTGATAATTTTTCATTTATTCATGTATGTATTTCTTTTAAATGTATGGTATTTAATACAGAATAACAGTTTTACATTCTTATAATTCTAAGTTGCTTAATATTGTAGAATAATTGACATGGTTTTAATTATTCAATTCAAATTTTAATGCCACTAAATATTGTCCATTTTTTCTTTTTACATTTTTTAAAAATTTAATTTAAATACACTTAAAACAACTGTGTTTCCACTGTAGAAAGAGGAAGAGAAAACAACTGTTATTATATTCACCTTATAGATAAAAATTCAATAAACCAGATTGACATACATTTGTGTACTGCTTGAAATGAGTATTGCTGGAATATCTCTCACCTCATTTCAATTTTCTGGATGATTTAAGTCTATACCAGTATTATAAAAGTACATTTTAATTTTCATTTTATGGGTAATGTAACCTAAGTTTTTGTTGGGGGGATTGTGCACCTCAACATATAGCCAGCCCATATTGTAGTTAGCTGCAAAACCTCATCCAGAAAATAACGTAATTAACTTGAAATTGCAAAGATGTGTTTCAAATTTAATGGCTGTGTAATACTTTCTTGGCAAATATGAAATTTTATTATTTAATTGCACAGCTGGAGATGAAATTTGTGGAAAATATTTCAATATATTGCAAAATGTTGTTCTAAAAAAGTATGCTGCTGCAAGAAAGACTCTCAAACACTTTTAAAGAAAGTGAAAATATCAGAATAAATTTACTGGATTTGTACTAAATGATTAATCAGCTGATTATATGTTAAAAAAGTTTCGAATTTCGTTGTGCGTATTATACGCGACCGCAGATAATCTGTTAAAATCATTGTCCATCAAAAAAACTTAAAATCAAATTTTTAAAAAAAATGCTGTTTATATTTTTTTAAATAAATAAGAGATGGTGCCATGACTGGACTTATTTCATATGTAATAAACTTTGTCCAATTGCATTCAAGAGCGAATGCGGTTCGTCGTAAAGATAAGGTAGTTATGAAAACATTTGCTATCATTTCGAATATTGTCCTGATCAGAGTTACTTTGTATTGAAAATTTTAAAATTTTTATATCATCATGTGGAAGTAAAAACTTTTAAGTTACGCAACAGATTTTAAACTAAAAACTATAGAGAAGGTAAATAAAAAATGGCGAGAAACATATTAAATTATGATAAAAACTAAGCATATGCGGTGCAAAAGAAAAATGAATTCATTGTGCAGTTCTAAAATAATCCATTTCTTTCATTTAATTATTTATTATTTACGAATTTTATTTTAAAATATATGTCTAACCTCATTTTAAAAGTTCATAAAAAATCTACTAGTCTTTCTAGCTTCTCAGAATTATCTTCTTGGTCGATCTCGTGCATTCATCTCAGTTGATCAGATTTTGTGATGAGATTTATTCAAACAAATCTTTTTCATAATAAATGTTCTTTTATGTGCAATTTATTAAATTTTAATCGCACTGTATTTTTTTTATTCTGCGTGACACCCACTTTATCAGCAGCATATATTTTTGACTATTCGCCGAAAAAATTGTCCTGGATTATATCCCACTGTAGATTATATGTAGGAAAATAGGATAATATCAAAATTTTTAAGAACAATTTTGAATAAGTGAATACCTGTTTATTTAATGACGGAATTTCTACATGAAAAATAATATTTTTCTTTGTTATAAAATATTAAATTATTTTTGTAGCTTGAACTATATTTCTATTGTATTATTTCTATTGTAAAGTATATATTTTTTATAAAAGTATGAAAAATAATTTTTGATTAACTGATATTCTGTTTACAGGATGTGCAGTCCATTAGAGATGTAGAAGAACAAAGAAAAAAATTGGTTGAAGAAGCTACTCAGGTATACTGACTGGTAGATGTTAACTAAATATAAATAGCTAAGACTAATGTTTTCATTACTGATTGAACTCTAACTTACAATAACTAATATAAATTTATTGAGAGCTATAGTAACAATAATTAATGTAAAATATAGTGACTAAGTTTTCCAAACTTTAACAGCTTTATAAGTTATGAGAGCTGTTAAAACTTGGAAAAGATTGTTTTCTGTAGTTAATTTTAAAAAAATTCAATATTGTTATATATTTTGATTAAATGATGTGGAATATTTCTGACAATTGTATTTGAAAAAATTTCCCCATTTTTAATTGAACTTTAAGCTATAGTAAATATTTTAGCTTACAACTAAGCCAAGAGGTAGTTTTTGGTTAAAAATTACATTTTTTAAATTCCATTTCATATCACTTAATGAGATTATTATTAAGTACCCACTATCTCCAATGGAGGTAATGAATTCCTATTTTATAAATTTTATGTAGGATAATGTAATACATAATAAATACCTTTATTTTTTATTTATTTTTTTTTACCAGAAACTTGATTTTTTTTCAAATTAAAAAATGAAATACTATTACTGTGAAAACTTTTTGTTGCCTCAAATTCTGAAACTATTTGTGAACTTTTTAAAATACCCCATTTATTAAACTTAAGTAATGCTGGACTGCTTACCAATTTTAATTTTATATTGACCCTTTCAGTCTTCAGTCTGATTTCAAAAAGAAGTAAAATTAAATATAAAAAAGGATTCAAGCAAATATGTATTAAAATTTTACATGCTGCAAACAAATTTGCATTTTAAAAATAAAGGTTCATTTGAAATAATTTGAAATTTTTTAAAAAAAGTTTCTAATTGATGTAAAAAAACTTTTTCTTGGTTATATCATTTATCAACACCATGTTTTTCCCACTTTCCATTATAATCGTTCTGTTAACTTCTCTTCCTGATTACATTGATATAAAAAACATTTTGTATTTCGTTTTTACATTAGTAAGAAAAGTTATGGTACATTTCATAGAAACTAATTTTTTAAGCAACTTAAAAACTAATTAAATTATAAATTTAATTAATTTACAGTAAGACCCCACTAAACGCGGGGGATACGTTCCATCAAAGTAGAGCGTAATGCGAAGCTATCTTTACATGTAAATATTGGGTTATGGGGATGGCTAGGAAATTGGTTAGGTATTAAATTTAAAAAGTATGTTTTTTAATAAAAATAAAACCAAACATTTATTTCTTAAAGCCCAAATCAATACCACATTATTATTTCTTGCAAAAATAAAAACAAAATATAAATAACAAAACGAATACTCTTAAAAAAAACAAACAAAATTCTAAGTCAGTCATATTTAGTTAGCCTTCCGCGTTTTCAGTGTTCTACCTTTTTGTGACAAAAGCATCTAATGTTGTTTGCCTTTTTCTTTTGCGTTGTTCTCTTAAAAGTTCTTCATAAACAGATAGAGCATCTCTAACACCACGCCTTACTTTTGAGCTCCTGTCAAAATTCGGATCATTTTCAATGAATTGATCCATTATTTCAGTTATGGTAGACAAACTCCTTTTTACAAACACCATCGATAGTTCTTTTTGCTCTTCTTCTGAATCACTGCTGTCAACATTTTTGTTTTCTTCTTGTTCAGTTAATTCCTTGAGCTCATCATTAGAAAGACTAGCCGCTGCTTCTTGAATTATTTCTTCTACATCTTCCACATTTACCCCTTCAAAACCGGTTTGCTTCGTTAATTTCACTATCTCTTCCACTATTTCATCCACATCGATAGAGTGTCCAACGTCATCGCTCTTACTTAATTCCGGCCAAATTCCATACTCCTTTCAAAGATCTTTCTGTTACCTCATTCCAAGAAAGGCCTCCAGCATCCACGATGTTGTAGTTTTTCCAAAATTCTATTATGGACTGGTTCTTTTCTCCATCTGTTTTTTCAAACATTTGCTTAAAGGTTCGCCGCAAGTAATAAGCCTCAAAATTTGATATAACACCTTGGTCCATTGGTTGAATTAAGGCAGTTGTGTTAGGCAGCAAGAAAACCACTTCGACTGGAATGCTTGTTGTTAAGTCTGATAAATTTGTTGGGTGGCTTGGAGCATTATCAATTAACAGAAGTGCTTTTTGTTCAAGTTTTTTAATTTCGCAATAGCGTTTAACAGACGGGCAGAAATGTTCAGTGAACAAATCCTGGAAAATTTTCGCAGTTATCCATGATTTTTTATTAGACTCCCAAATTACAGGTAAAGTTGATTTAGATATACCTTTCATCGCTCTTGGGTTTTTGGAATGGTAAATTAGTAATGATTTTAATTTAAAATCTCCGCTTGCGTTAACACCTAGTAAAAGGGTTATGCAATCTTTTGCAGCTTTAAATGCTGGTGCCCGTTTCTCTTCACGGGATAGAAATGTTCGTTTCGGCATTCTTTTCCAAAACAAGCCTGTTTCACCAACATTAAAAACCAATTCTGGAGAATAGTTTCCTTCTTCAATTTTTTTTTTTAATATCGCTGGAAATTCAGCCGCTGCTTTTGTATCACCACTTGCTTCTCCTGTAATCTTTATGTTGTGAAGGTTATTTCGATGTTTAAATCTATTAAACCATCCTCGACTAGCAACGAAAGTTTCACTTGTGTCAATTGTCTCAGCCTGAATGTAATTAAAAATTCTTCTAGCTTTTTCCATTATGATAGATTGGCTTAATGGCATATTGCGGTCAATTTTGTTGTCAATCCATATAGACAGTCGTTTTTTCATTTCCTCTATGATATTATTTCTAGAATGGGTAATTCTAGTTGCAGAGCTTGACGTAGTTGTAGTTGCCGATGACAGTATTTTTTCTTTATTTTTAATGATGGTCCTTATTGTTGAAGTTGGCAAATTCAATAAAGCACTAATTAGAGTTTGACGTTCATCAGAATCTAATCTGCTAATCACTTCCATTTTAGTTTTGAGTGAAATGCTTTTTCTGGTTGCTTTCTTTTCTTTTTCATTATCACCCATAGTAAAAACTAAAGATCAAAATATTTGACACTGTAATATAGTATTAAATATGTAAATTAATACCTACTTACAATAATGTCAACAAATGTTTCCAATAATAAAAATATGTCTGTACAATACCGCACCAAACAAGAAACACAAGTACAATCTTTCGGATATGTGTTTGAAACCTATTGCTGCATAATATTTCGGGGAATCCCCGTATGCTGCAAGCGATTTCAAGGAATCCCCGGGTTGAAATAAAAAAGCGCTAGACCGAAACAGCGTTAAGCGGGGTCTTACTGTATTTATTATTTTGAGTAGAAATAATTAAAATTTCACTGTACTATACCAGTTAAATACAATCATGTCCCAATAAGTTAAGTGAAATTCAACAATTTGTAGAAATAGTAAATAGTCATACTATTTACATTATTCCAATCAAGAGTGACTGAATTCATAAGATAAAACTCTATGATATTTGTTGTGCTGGTAGCTGAATAATTAGCACTCCAGCTTTCAGTTCAACAGCTCATGGGCTCGAATCACGCCTTGGGAGTATATGTTTGTAGTGGTTTGGATTCCACTTTAAACTGTATGTCTCCATATTGAAATAATAAAATAAAATTCACATGTTGCAAGTGTTTTATCATGACAACCAAACATGCTCTGATTTTGCTTCTTTGTTTTTGGCGATAATGATTGTTGAGGATATGTGAAAAATTCTATGATCAAATGAGGTGCATTTCTTCTCAGATGAAGCTGGGATAGTCAAAAGTGGATACTTCATCTCCTAATGTCCATTGACAACCTCTTCACTCTGATTATATTATGATATGTTAGAGATTTATGGCTGTTCTTTGATCATTATTTTTCTCTGAAATTCTCACTCTTCAAAGTCTTCAAATACATTCTCATGAGTGTGTGATACAATGAACTCCTTCAACAGCATTTGTCATTCCTGCTTTGAAAGAACAACAATGCTTGTAGACCACTCTCTTCATGCAGAAAAGAGCAACTTCCCACATTGTGTGCTAAGTTAAAATTACTTCATGCTAACTTTAGCAATTATTGTGAATATCCAGTCAGCAAGGATTAAGTTCTTGAGATTTTTATTTGTGGGGATACCTAAAACATTATGTTTATGGAGGAGGAATTAAGATTGAGTTAAAATCCTACATTACACAATATGTTTTATAAGTCTCTCATGAGTTACTTCATACTACTATTACACTTGATATAATGTGCTTTCAACATATAATTGAGTTCAATGGAAATCTTATTTCACACAATCTCACAAATTTTTTGTTTTTCTTTCAGAGCCTCATTTCTCCTTGAGGATGAAAATTTAAATATTTTTTATAGCAAAAATCTTTTTCCTTTGGTCTGTATAACATAAATTTCAAGAAGATATGATTAGCACTTCAGGGATCTGAATAGTTATTTAAATCATAGCTACATATTTGTTTTTGAGATTTTTTTATGTATAGTGGCCATAATTAAATATCCATGTTTATATTTTTAGAGGAACATAGATAATTATTCTTTATTTGATATTAATTTTATCGGGCATTAATGTACTTATCATACATAATATTCAATTCTGTTTCATTAAATGAAATATACTTCAAATAAAAACTTTTTGAGTTATTAACCTATAAATTGTCTTTTATCTGATTTGTTTTGTTAAGAAATGTATTTAAATTTTTCAAATTATGAATCAGTCTGATGAACCTAAGAAAATAATAAATATTTATAAATATCTTTTTTATGATAGTTAATTTTATGTTTTATTTGAAAAACACTGATTTATTTTATCACGAAATTATAGATTACTTTTATCATTCGGAATTGCTTCATTTTATTACAAACTTTTCTCTTCATGAAAACTTGATGTATATTTATTTTTCAAGAGCTTATTTGCATAGTATGTTGATTGTTCACCAACATTATGGTTTTAGATAGATTTATTCTTATACTGAAACAAGAATGTACTATAAAAAATACAAAATAAGTGTGCTATCAAAATATGGTTTTATTTCACATTTTTATAGTGGAATTAATATTTTTATAATAGGAAATTGCTAGTTTTAACATAAATGTAATGGTAATGAAAAGGAATATTTTATTAATTGAATGAGAAGTGTGTAAGTATCAGTAATTGTAGCACAAATAATGATCAATAAAAATAATATATATTTCATTGAAAGCTAATTAATATAGAATAGTTTTACCACATTTATGTTGATAGAACCAGAATGAAGAATTGCTGGAGTAAAATTTTAAAATAAATTTTTTTATTTATTCACTAGAAAGTTTTCTTTCCCTTAATGTAAAAAAAATGTAACAATTTCTTTCTCATTTTTTCTCTTTTGATTATTGAAAATATAGTTTGAATCTTGAATGTTCATTGACAGAGTATGGCGAGAATCAATTACTTCTAGTAATAAACTAACAAAGAAGTTGTTATTCTATTTCAACTATTTGTTCATCAAAAAATTTGTCTTCTTTTCTTAAAACTTCAATTTTTTTACTGAAATTATTATAAGGGATGACAAATTACAAAATGAGAAAGTAATAGTTTCTTTTTGTTATGTGTAATTGCTTTTGTATTTGAAAATAATGTTCGTCACTTAGTAATAAATTTAATAACTACAGTGTTGTGTTTAAAAATTGAATTTTCTTTAAATAATATATTTATGAAAGTTGGTGGTATAAAAATTAGCTCTTTACCTCTACAATTCTATAATCATTAATAGTACAAGCAACAGTTGCTTCTAAATGTTGCAAATGTCTATCCACAAATAATCTACTGAGATGTGTTATAACATTTAAATTTTTTAATTTTTTTACATTTGCTTTTTAATCACTTAAATGTTTAATATTTGTTAGATTGTAATAGAAATTCACTTATTTTTCTAATGCTGTACTTAAAAGTATTTGTTATATTTTAATATCTGCTTTAAATGATTGAGGATAATCATGCAAAATATAAAATTTTATGTATACAAACCTTCTAAATACTTTATATTATCAGTCCTTTTAAAAAATACTTTGGAGGAAATTGGGTGTGTCGTTATGTTGTCGATTTGGCCATTTTAAGTGGTACAAAAATTAAAAAAAATCACATGAAATAATTGTTTTCTAGCGCTTTTTTAATATTGATATAGAGCATAATAAACTTGATCTATTTCAGTTGTTTAATCACCAGTAATTCTTGTTTAAATCATTGGTAGTAATTCTGATATTAATATAAAATCAGTATTGCATTAAAGTTATTTCAGAAATTCCTCATGTGCTGCATTAATTAATCACAAATCTTGAGGAGATGTACATTGAAATCTACAAATTGTAGCATTTGAAGTTTTCTATAATTCAATATTGTTTTGTTATTTCAACATTTGAAAATAACCAACTATTATAAAAGTTGCTATCTTGTAATTCTTTTTATGTGTTTGATTATTTTCAAATGTTACTGGAATGGAATCCTTGGACATCTTCTATGATAAATATTCTGTCATGCTTTTGCTGAAAACATCTGTCTTTTTATTTATATATATAAATATATTACATGATATAAATTTTAATAACATTCACAAATTGTGTATTTAAACTTTTTTTTATATAGCTCAAATTAATTTTGATTGAATTTTAATTTTGTTAAGTAAAGATGTAAGCAATTTATTTCTGAATTTAGTAATTATGTTATAAATAAGTAGCTTAATTTATTCTCTATTGAAATATAATAATTGACTTACTTAAAATAAATATTAAAAAAAATAATTTCAGAGTTCTCTAGCTTCAGTTAATGAAGACAGTGTTATTTGCCAAGACCAATCACCACATTCTTCAAATGTAATGCCATATGGTGCTAAAGTAAGTAATTGATGCTTAATTATTGTATGCAGTGTATATGTTAATGTAACATTTTCACGGAACAGAGCTTTTGAATATGAATTGTGGGATTCAATTATTCATTTACCAAATTCCCAGTTATTTATCTCTTCTTTTTCTTGAAAGTTGTGGTGAAAATAAGAATATTCTTGTTTCTCTTTGAATGAAAAATATATCTTCCAATATGTTGATTTGTGAGTATAAAAAAAAATAATACAGTTGGAAAAAATCTTTTTCTGTATATAATTCTGGTTTTAAATATTTAGGATTTGTTCTATTTTGAAATAAAAAAAAAATAACAATTTCTTTTAATGTTTTATGGTGTGTTTTTGATAATACATTTATATGAAATGAAAAACCATTGAAAATTGTAATATTTTCACTTCTTTTTATATTTAACACGTAAATTCATTTAAAAGAATTGTGAAAAATATTGCAGTTCAAACAATTTGTAGATAAAGATGTTGCAATTATTTGAATTCATTTACCCAAAGCTTATTTAGAGTTTTACGCAAAACTACTGCTTAACATAATTGCAGCATTAGAGAAAAGATGTTTAAAGTATTTGCAAATTAATGTTTAATATAGTTGTATACTGAAATTATTGCATAAATCATTACAATTATCTGTAATACTCATGTTTTGTTATGTAACTTCAATCTGCTGATGGAAAAAATTAAAATATATCTTCATAGACAATTAACATAAGTAATAGCATCACATTAGGCAATGTACTTTGAATTTATCTTATCTTGCAAAATATTGCAGTTACCTTATAGCTTTGAGGCCTTTCATTAACTGAATATTGCATTTCTCAGAATTATCAACTTGCTTATGGAATTATTTATTTATTCAAAGTAACTTAAATATTATATCTTAAAAAAGGGCAAAAAAGTATTACATAATTGAAATCCATATAATTGGGTTTGACATTATGATAGCTTATGGAAAAGTATGTATAAGCAAATCATATTTATAAGCATTCTGACCAATGGCTGAGTGGTTAGCATTCCTGACTTCTGGGTTGTGGGTCCTAGGTTCGAATCCAAGTTTGGACATGGATGTTTCTTTCACTGGGAGTTTCTCTGTCCTTTCCTCTGTGATAATGTATGAATGTTACCCACCCTATAAATGAGTTCTTGATAGTATGGTGTGGGTAATGCAACTAGCCTCCATAATTTAATTCATGGGTGCCCATTGTGTAATGACAAATGAGTAGCAGTTTCTGGCCTTGTGGCAAAGGGTTAGTCACTCAAGTGTCCAACGCTAATAAAAAAATATTTATTAGTATATCGAATTTATGGACTTCTACTGAAAGTAAAATTTACTTAATTTGTGATAATTTGATCATCTAAATATCTGCTAATCATAATGTAAAATTTATATAATAAAGTATGTTTTATTAATAATTTCATGTAACTATTGTACTAAAAAAATCTCTCTAAAATCGTTAATTTCTAGTTCTTTGACAAGAAATGAACTCTCATTTTTACATAATAAATAATTTTGAGAAACTTTGTTACTCTCATTAATGATGATCACTAAAGCACACTTTTTAGATGAAGTAACCTTTTTTTTAACCTTTTTAAATATAGCATAATATAAAGTTTTTTTAAACCATTTTGCGATTTGAAGATGCGCATTTAATGAGATGGACACCTTGGAGTTGGATTTATTGATATAATAGTAAGAAATGTGGTATTAATCATGTAAAACATAAAAATCTACTAAATAAAATAAATTTCAAATAAATATTGAATTCTCTTGGTTTCTATTTGTTTTTTAATTGATTTCTCAAAACAAAATAATTTTATTACAAAAAAACTAAGTTTTTAAATAAATGTCAACATGCCTTTTATTCTTTCCAAAAATTTATTTTCTAACACAATGTACAGTTCTTAATATTTTAAACAGAATGTGTGCAATTGTGAATTTTTTTGTGCAAATCATATGAAATATTTTTTAAATTGACTAAAACTGATTTCATTAAAATATATAGAAATCCTGATGCTACAGCTCTGACAAAAATACATTCATTAATCTGATCATTGACAAACATACACAGGAATGTTGTGGCATTTTTCAGGTGAATCCAATTTCTGTTTACAGCATCACAAAATTTTCATCCTTTTATGGCGATATCACAGAGAACACATATTTTTGTGTGCAATTGTGACATTGTCATTATTGCCCATCAATTGAAGTGAACATGTCAGTGATCTTTTGTTTGTTGTAATTTGTATTTGATCAAGCTGTCTGCTGAATGGTTTGCGCTCTAATCTTCCATTCAATAAAAAGTTCATGTTTTCAGCTCCCATTTCTGTCATTGCTGGTTTTTAAGGTTTAAAATTTAAGGTGAGCTTTTGTTCTAATTAGATCTCGTGGACATAAGCTACTTAAAACAAAGTTCAATGAACTGATAAAACCAAACTAGATGAAATGTTGCTGTTATATCTTTTATGTCAAGGCAAGTTTTATCCATTATACAATCCTTATGAAACTGTTACGTTTTAACAAGGTATTACATGATTATGTTGATGGTATTTATCAAACTCTTGCTGCAGAGAAAATATTTGGCTGATGTCTTAACCAGCACCTTCTCTATATTTCTCACTGACAGAAAAAGTGTGATCTGTTGTTGCTGAGCAAGTCTTTGTGGTTGAGGTGACAGTCAACACTGGAGCTGCATGGGAAGCTTTACCTCTAGATGCCATCTAATCTCTGTTTTATTTATTCATGGAAGTGCTGTTATGGCTATCAGAAATGGTTGATCTGTATATTAATTTCTCAGTATTATGTTTCCGAATTTCTTGAAAATTCAGTCATTTACCATTGTTAAAATATTATCTTTTAAAAATAAATTTTTATTAGTGTCTCTTGGTGTTTTAATAGTTACTAGTATATATTATGATTCTGGTACACTGAATATTGAAGGGAAAGCATGTTAATTTAATTACTTGCAAAACAATTTTTAGTTATTGGCTTTTGGGAACATTACTTTTAAGTAAAAATGACATATGTTGAAATTCAATATTTAAGAGAATTATGCAATATCTTAATACTCTGAAGTTAATGCAGAATTTTTCACACCAATATGCACATTTGAAAATTGTTCCTTTTTTAGAAGATATTCTATCCATTTATAGAATGAATAGGAAATTTCATTTAAGTATCAGAAAAAATTAAACAAAACAAAGCAATTTTGGAATGAAATTTGAATAAATGTAGTTATTCTTTGAAACTTGAGCATTGAAATCATTTGCTTTTATAAAATAGAAATAATCCATTTATATGTTATGCAGCATTTAATTCTTTTTGGTAAGTAACACTAACTATTTAGTTAGTTGATTCTAATTTCTAAAATAATATAATTAAGTATTACAGTTTAAAACATTATATAAATACAATTTAAAACATGATAAAATAAACTTACTTGAGGGTATGCTATGGAAATATTGTTAATATTGCAACTGTTTTGATGTCTAACAATTATTTAAAATACTAAACCATAAGTAATGCTTTGTATATGTTGTTTTATGTGATTATTTATTTTAACTATACTTGTATAGCTTAATTTCATTTTATAAAATAGGCTTGCAGTCATACTTCAACTAAAAAATTGAAAGTACCACCTTGGCAAGTAGGAGAACAAAGTGCTAAACAACATTGCAGTGTACCAGTTATAGGTCCAACAATGGAAACTTTAATGAGTCATGGTAAAAAAAAAAATATTTTGTGATATGTTACTTTTTCAAAATTATAATTACAATGGTCTAAAAATACATCATTACTATCAATATTAAAATTTCATTATTGCTCTTTATTTGGCTGTATAGTCTAAAAAAATATTTTTTTTAATATTTGAAAATTAATTTTGGAATCATTGCGCTATTAGGTTTGAAAATTTGCTTAGATATTTTTTAAAATTAGTATATCATTAAAAATATTGAATCCTGATCATAAATTATGCATGCAATTGAAAGTAAAATAATTTAAATATGAGTTTTTATGAGAGTGCTGACTATTTATTGCCTATACCTGTTTCCTGTAACTTATCATGCTTAACCTCTGGTTATATATACATAGTGATGCAGACAAGCTCCTGACTATACCTTTAGGTTAACGGGTTCAGAATACTTTCCCATCATGAAGGCAACCTATGGCTGTAAGAGGAAAAAATATTTTTTTTTATAAATAAGTTTACATCAGTTAAAGGAGCTCAGAAAACCTTATTCCTTTGGGATAAATATTCAGCCCTTTTTGTTTGATGATAAAAGAAGTGAATATTGTCTTGCTGGTTAACTTCCATGTAGATTTTCTTCCTCTCTTTGTTTCCTTCTCTCATAAACTCTCTAAACTGTGAAACAAAGAAATCTTGTTTATTTCACAGTTAAAAGTTTTCTATTTCTATTGTATTATATCAAAGGAAAAGATTAAAATAGCATTCTATATTTCAACTGTGAAGTCCTTCATTTATATTTTAAGAGCAAGTTTTTAAAATGTCTGCTTTTCTTGTCATTTGAGCAAGCAGAAGAAGTGAATAGTTTTGCCCAAAACTAATTTTTTTATCCTCCTTTATATGTATATGTCCATATCTATGTATACAATATCGAGTCCTGTTTGTTGTTCATGTGATTGGTTTGCATTTTAGTATTTAAAAAATTTGCAAGGTAGATTTCAAATTTAGAGTAAGAGCTGCAGGAATTTTTATCTTTAGCACTGATAATTCTTTTGAAATAGATAAAAAGGTTATTTGTCGGTGAGATGAGTGTAAATAAGTAGAATTTTCTAACATGAATCTGTATTAATGAATTTACTATAGAAAAGGCTTCATAGCTTGAATAAAAAAATAAATAAAAAAAGCTAAAGAAATGAATCACAATTTAGAGATGTGCTTTTACTTATGTGAAAATAAAGTTAAATACTAAATGTACTCAATATGTGTAAAGCAAAATACTGATATCAGTTACTTTAGTGGTCATTCTTCATTAGATCTACAAACAATGTTGATCTATAGACAATCTATTTTAAAGCAATATTTGAACTAGTTCTTCCAATTAACTGGAAGAAAAATAATTTTAACATTTATTAATGAATTAATTAAATGTGAAGAATTGCACTGATTTTAGTATCATTTAATGCAATTAGAAATTTATTGTATTCAAAAACTCCTGTACTACCAATTTGTCATAACACATTGCTTCACTGCTACTATCCGTAGTTAGTAGAAGAATCAAAATTAAAATCTGTGATAATTTTTAAATGCAATATCTTTTTAAAATATTTCCAAAAATAGTTTCATTAGAAGAAATAGAATGGATGCATAATATTTGATGATGGAAAAAGTTTAGTTTCTCAAAACATTATGTCTTAAAATACTTTAGGTTTTTTGAATTACAATTCTTTGAGATTCTTTTTTGAATACCTTGTAAAATGCACTAAATATTTTGTCACAGATAAACATCAGTTAATCCTGATAATGTTTGTCTGTGACAAATATCCTGATTAAAACATTCCAACATTTAGGAATATGTATATTCATTTAGGAATATGTATATTCAACATTTAGGAATATGCATATTCATAAATTATAAAGTATCTTGTTCAACATCTGGAATGATAGTATACCAAAAGATTTCTAGTTCTATTTTTATTGAAATTTCATTAAGTTTTCTGTTAGTAATGTTTTCAAAGCACTAATAAACACTTGTTTTGAACAATATTTTGGTAATTGTTTTATATTGATTTAAGTAAGCTGTGTGTGAAAGTAACTATGAAAAACTTGCATATTTTAATTAAATTATTCCGTAGAATATAAACAATATGTTGTGTTAATATCATGAATTTAAATAAGTCATTTTAATTTAGCTATTGTTCCTATGCAATAAGTAATAAGATAGGTTTTGCATTTTAAATTTATGTATTGTGGTATATATTTTTCTAAGCAGGTAGTTTGGATTTTCTAGGTTTTGGAATATATATCTGTGATGACTGTCTGTGACAAGGGAAATACATCTGTTGTCATAGTTAATAAGTTCGTCATTCTGTAGTACAGTGATATTTTGATTCTTTTGAAACCACATTTAATTCACTTATACTTTTTAGTCATGCCATTTTTTAGTTTTCTACATGTGTTTGGAATTTGAATCATGAAATTATAATGTTTTTATAATTTCTAATGCGTTTGCTTTTTTAAAATACAATGTTTTCAATATAGAACCTTATATGGAAAATAGGAGCTTTTATAGAAACTGATAGACATATTTAGATTCGAAAATATCTCATGAAAATTATACACATTATTAAATAATTAATCTAAATATCATTGTCGTTTTTACCATTAATTTCTTTTCTCTTTCTCTCTCCTTCAATGGTTTTTAATAATACTTGGAACTTGCTGGAGAAGTTATAAAGTAGAGAGGTCACGTTTCACATCCTAAGGTACATATATTTTCAACTGTCTCTTAATATTTTTTTCTATGGTTGATTGATTCTTCTTTTTTATAATTATGAGTAGAAATTAATATCGTGGTAAAGTAGCAAAATAAAATAAATCATTACTTCTTAATATAAGTTTTAATAAAATTTAAATTGCAGTTTCATTAATTTTATTCAAAAATTAAAATAGATGATTATTTTAGAGCAAAGTATTGAATGATTTATTCTAAAAAATTATGTTAAGGGCATTGCCATATCATAGTATTCACATGTCACAATTCTTATTATACTCTGCAAAAATCAGAAAAATTTTATTGATTCACTAGCTATATAGCTTTAATCCAATAAGTGGTATGCTTATTGCTGTAAAATGAATAATTTGAAGAAAAAGAAGTTTCACAAACTTTTTAGAAAAATATTTGGAAATGAAATTGCAATATTTCATGTAACAAATTACAACTTATCTTCGACTGTATTCTTTAATCATTTCAAAAGTGATTTAATTTAATGATTGTTTCCTTATCATTTTCAGTTGCTAATGAAAAGAAAAAAAAATTGCCTGCTAAACGATTGGGGGCTAATCTGAAGCGCACAGAATATTCTGCTAATTGGTTGCCCTCATTCCGAGGTGTTTGGAAGGGAAAACGTAAGCAACCCAAGTATGTAATTTTTATTATTCATTCAGTTTTCTTATGTACCTATTTCATTTCTAAATGACAAATTTTCCTTATAAGCTCATTTATTGATTGATAGTGGCATATATCACTATTATAAGTTTATATGTATAATATTATAAATTAATGTAAGCAAAATTTTTCTCATATAAATGCATTAATATTTAATCATTAATTTTGAAAAGTAGTCTTCCATACATTGTAAAAGCTTAAAATGTTGACTTTTTTCAAAGTAAAATTACTCATGTAGTCAATTTTAGCAATGTAGTATGGTTTCCATAATAAAATGAATGTTTTAATAATAAGTCTTGATATTATTGCACCGTACCACTGTTAAATGTAAATTTCAGTGGAGGTGTGAAAATTTATTAAATTTATGGAAAATAGAACGATGATCAATAGATGGTTCCTTATTTCTATTAGAAATAATGATTAAACTTGCTCATACGTCCATTATAATTAAATTTTGAATTTTCTTCATAATAAATTACTCATAAAAATACTTTTAAATAGGTAAATTCCAAAATTATGTGCAATGTTATCCTAACATAAATTGGAAAAATTTTAAAATTTTCATTTATACATTGAGAATTATCTAAAATAAGATTAATTATTTAAAGTTTAATAATTCATCTTCTTTATTGGTTTATATTGTTATAATAGTTCAATTAATTTTTATTTTGCATTTTCTCTGATGTCTAATTCATTTAAATTTTACTTCTAGATCTCAGCAAAAGGGAAGTTTTTAAATTCATTACCTGGAAGATCAAGGAATGTTTATATATGTTATGTGTTATGTAAATACTGATATTAAATATTATTCGTGTCAATATATATATATATATATATTGTTTCTTTATCAATAAGTTTTAAATAAAGTTATACAAGACATTTAATAACTATCTGTGTTGTAAATAATTTCTCCTTCATAATTTTTGCGCGAGTTTCATTCGATATTTCTACCAAATTGTGTAATTTATGTTATTTTTCAAATTAAAATCTTCTGACTATTAACTTTAGCTGAATAAGATAATTTTATGAAGGTTGCTTGAAGGATAATTTAGTTTGAGATAATTAAGAAAAACAAACTTCCATTTTTTTACTAGTAAGGAATTCTCCATATTAATAATTAGGAGAATAGATGTGCTATAGCTATTAAAACTGCAAGACCATTAAGGAAAGATTGTACATAAAACTGTATGACATGCAGACTAAAGGAATGAATTTGCAATCTGTCTGAGGATGTATATAGATGCAAAATTATTAAAAATAGTTTGTTCTGTAGTAGCTGAAACTACCCATATCTGGTTGGGCATGTTGTTGGCTGTTTCTTTAGTCTAAGACCAACTCAACTAATTCAGTTTTGCTTTAAGTGCCACACTTTATCAACTGTAGTAGCTGGAGGAATTGCCAGGTCAATCTCAGCTACTCAGCAGTGGATGTTTTTAGTTGGTGAGAGATCTGGAAAATATGCAGGGCAGACAACAATAAAATATTCTCTGTTTGAATAAAGTAAAAAACAACAAGCAATACACTATTGCATTATCTTGTTGAAAGATGGCATTCCACATAAACAGAGCTCAAACACTGTATTTAAGATGGTAGAATGTGCCAATCACCTTTCAAATTTCTGCCAATGCAAATTAGAAGCATACATGTCATGTAGCCAGCTACACCAGATGCATATGACATATTAAATGCAATTAAGTTATTAGCATTTTCCTTTGGACATACCATCATCAGAATGCTGCATGGAGAACTAGGACTTTGAGAAATTGACACTGGGTAATTCCTGTACCAACTTTGCCATTGTCTTTTCTCTATGCTACATTATTTAGGGAAGTTGAAGTAATGGTTGCTGTGCTGATAGTCTGCTGTTCTAAATACTGTAGGACTGTAAAAGCAGATACTATATGTTATGCAAACAAATCCATTCCAAAAATGGAGTTGTAAGTTTTTTCTAAGTCGATCACACAAGTGTAAGTCAGGGTCTTCCTCTCAGTTTTTAATAATGGAAAAGTATCGAAATCTTGCATGCTGTTCTATATGACCCTCAGCAATCCTTCAATTTTATATTCAGGCAACACTGAATGGATTTCTAACAATTTGAACGGAAATATACGATAAAATAAATATCACGAAAGAATAATCCATATTTTCACTAATCAATTGATAAATTTTTTTTTTTTTTACTGTGTGGAAAATGTTGAATTTTGCCTTCCGACCACGATTTGCGGAGCATTAATTTTTTTTTAACCATATGAAGAAAAATGCTGCCGAATCACACATCAAATGCTTGTAGAAGCATACGATGGCAGTGCTCTGAGCCGTGCGCAGTGCTACAGGTAATTTAAAAAGTTTCAAAATGGTGATTTCGATGTGAGAATCGAGGAACGTTCCAGACCAGCAAAAATATTTGAAGATGCTGAATTGCAAGAATTACTCGATGAAGATGATGGCCAAATGCAAGAACATCTTGCAGAACAATTGAATGTTGAACAGAGCACTGTTTCCCGTCGTCTCAAAGTAATGGGCAAGATAATAAAGGTCGGTAAATGGGTACCACACGAGCTAACAGACCGTTCGCAGAAACCGAAAAATCAGGGTGAAATGTTGCGCGTTACAAACGCAAGTCATAGCTCTATCGTATTGTGATTGGTGAGGAAAAATGGATTTATTCTGAGAATCCCAAGCGTAATCGATCATATTTTGACCCCGGACAGCCATCCAAATTGACCGCAAGGACTTATTGCTTCGTTCGCAAGACAGTGCTGTGTATTTTCTGGGATCGGGAGGGGCCAATCTATTATGAGCTTCTCAAAGCCGGCGAAACTGTTAATACTGATCACTGCAAGCTACAGCTACTTGATTTGGACGATATTATACTCGAAATACGCAAGCAATACAAGAAAGCACAGCACAAAGTGATTTTCCTTGAAGACAACGCACCTACCCACCGTTCTGAACCGACCAAGGACATGGCTTCTAAGGTTAAGGCGCTCGGCTTCGATCTCTTAGCGCTTATGGCTTATTCACCAGACTTGGCTCCTTACGATTACCACCTATTTGCATTGGGACACACATTGGCTGACCAGCGCTTCACTTACGAAAACGTCAAATCTTGGCTTGATGACTGGTTGGTCTCAAAAGACAGATAATTTTTTTGGCATTGTATTCACAAATTGCTGGAAAGATGGGGAAAATGTGTAGCTAGCGATGGATATTATTTCGAATACAGAAATACTAACAGTTTTCGCAAATTTATTGTGTTTTTTTTTAAAAAAGCATATATCTCATTTCATTTGCATACACCTGGTAAACAAAAAAGGAGAAATGTCTGAGTGAAAAACCATAATTAAAATATATAGTTAAGATATATGTATGTTTGAAAATATATTATCCAGTTTATGTGAAAGCCTATTACTTTTTAGCATTAAATCTGAGTAGCATTGAAAATGTTTTAACCAATATATATATAAATTATGCTCATTGTGTGTGTGCTGCAAACTACACTAAATTTGCTTCTGTCCTCAATAAAGGCTAAGGGGTCTTGGAGCTATGTTAGGGAACTATGGCTTCTAAGCAGCATATTTTATGATCTTATGTCACAAAATTTGTATGAGAACAAGCTAGAGAGTTTAACATAAAATGTTTTGAGTATTCACCAATCTTATTTTTTGTTTCCTTAAAATTTGCATTTAATCTGGGTACAAGAGTAGAAGTCCCAGTGTTCTAAAATCAATATACGTCTAAAATTTAAAAAAATTTTAGGGCAGTTTTTGTACGCAGTTTTTGTACTGATACATATTATACTGTTACACATAGATTTTTAAGATACTGCAGTCAATAATCGCACTTATTACAACAGAAAAAAAGTTGTGTATCATTTAAAAATACCACATCAATCATGATTTCATCTTTATGTATCGTTAAATTAGTTGTGCTATGTAGGTCATGTATATACCAAACCTCATTTGTAAATGATACAAAACTCACACACAATTCTGATAAATAGCAGATTGTCTTTGAAAATATTCGATCGCATTAAAGTAGTACCATTCACTGTCATTAAAATATGTCTTGATGGCAAAGCAACAGGTATAGAAGCAGCAGTTTGTTATTTGTTTATTGTCTTTGTTTTTATGTCCATTATATATCTTTGTTTTATGTCCATTATATATAGAAATCTTGAACTTTGATCTGATTAATTAACTAATCTTTGTTGCAAAGTAATGCCAGCAAATGTACTTAAAATTCATACAAGCGCCTTACAATTACAGATTTTTTTTTTTTGCAAACTTTTTTTTAATTTTTCGTATTTTGAGTTGATTTTTAGAAATAGGGAATTGTTCCTGGGGAATTTAATTTTGTCTGTAAATATTTATTTTTGTTGCAAAATGGGCATTTTTTAAAACTTATTTTTTTTTTATCAGTTTCACTTATTTTCAAAAATGTAGAATGAAAGGAACTATAATGCAATTTTTATATAAGTCTAAGATTTTGATTAAGAAACAATGTGGAATTTGCTTAAATTATTTTTAATATCAATGATAAGAAATAGAAATATGTCCACATTGCTAAAACTTGTCTGTTATTCAAAATAGTGAATTTGCATTTACTATTCTATTATGGTTAGCCCTCTATTGAATATGGGATTTATGTAAGCAAAAACAGTGTGATGGAAATTTTAAAAAGCTAATAGATTGTTTCTAAATATTTTATTGATATCAAATCTTAAACATAGGATTTGTCAGCAGTAAATTATAACTAGCAAAGATCTAATTCTGCTTCTCAAGCCAAGTGAAAGTGTCAGTTATAATAAAGTGAAAAAGTCTGAAAAAATTATAGCATATAATGGTAAAAATGATTATTATACAAGCTGTTATTGAAATTAATATACCACTAATATATAAAAGGAATGATTGGAAGTTAATGTAAATGAGATGAAATATCTATGATTTAGTATGCTGAAAAAATTGGATAAACATGGTTAAACATGTAAGTATCAGCAGAGCTTTAAAGAAGCAAAAATTACTAATTAATATTGATAATGCATCAAAATTCTGTCATGTGTTAATAGTAATTCCATGAAACTCTTTAGTGTGGATGTATAATTGTTAAATGATTTGAAATTAAATCCATTATTATAAAGAATGTTTAAATTAGAGATGTAAATAATTTTGATTATTTAAAGGGATTTTTTCTGTTGTAGCTTTATATCAAAATATCCAAAGTGCTCTTTTAACTCATGCAAAGTACTAATTAGAAGTATCTAAGCAAGGCATATTTTTAATTATAGTTAAATAACAATTTGATGGTCCAAAACTATAGGAAAAATTGTACTTTATGTGTATTATTAACGTGAAGCTTGTTTTTTGACGTAATTTTTAGCATACAATTATAGCAAAAGGAGATTGATGGTTATTGAAAAAATTGTGTATTTTTTTAGCTTTAAAATAGTTTACCTTGTAAGAGACTCTGGAGTTTGAAGAGTTTGAATATAAGTTCATATTATGATTAGTGAAACATTTTTGACATTGAATCAATCAACTTCAAGCTGAAGAAAATATGTTTTGATAAATCACTAATTCATGTTAATCTTAATGCAAATAAATAAAACATCCCATTATATAAAATGTTCGTATTTCGTTTGAGAATAAAAGTAATGAATTCCTTACACTTAACTGTTTTGGGGCTATTATATCTATTTTAGCAGAATTGTACATGTTGGGGAAAGTATGTATATATTTAAGTTTAGAAAAATAATCTTCATGAAATAAATTATTCCTTTTTATATTTTATAGAAAAGTAAATGTTAATGTAAACAAAATTTGTTGTTTATTTTTATCATAATTTATTTGTTAATTTACATGCATTTTTACTATTTTATATCTAAACGTCCTTTATAAATTACTTCATACATTATAAAAATTTTTTGGTTAATTATTCAGGAAATTACTAGCTTATATTTTCTTTAATATATTAATTATGCAATCATGAATTTTTATAAGCTTTATTCTGTTGGCTATATGTGCTTAATTCAATTAAATTTTGAAACCAATTATTTTCAAGCAAAAATAATTGTTAGTAAAATTATTCACTCAAATTCCAGAACAAACTGGTACAGACATATATATGCAAATAATTAGTTATACTGTGGTAAGCAACCAATTAGTTATACTGTGCAGTAAATAGTACCTATATAAGACATATCTGGAAAAAATTATTAAATTGGTTGTTGTTGCTATGATGACAATTTATAAAAATTTAATGTTTTAAACTTGATGTTATAATTGGTGCACAAGAGATGGATAGCAGTTCTTGTTCCATGATATTGACTGTGAATTTTGCCATGCATATCTACTGTCAAATTAAGCATCAACTCTCAGCTATTTGTGCAGTTGGGAGAAATCTTCTGAGTTCATTAGGGGCTGATAGTAATTCTTAAATTAAATAGGTGTGCAACATTTCCTCATGTTGCAGTTGATTTCTGTGCTGGAGCATCAAAAAAATTTCAGTGTGCGATAACATTGATGTGGATTTTAATAGCTGAAGACCCACACATTTACTGTTAATTGCATTACAAAAGCTTTATCCTAAACATGGGCATACCAACACCATAATTAAACTGTTGGTAACTAAAAACATATGTTACCTGGTTTGACAAGTCCTGTTTCTATTTAAATTAGTTGGATATACATATGGAAGTATCCAGAAGTCTCAAACTATGGACCCTACAATCAAGTTTACATGTCAACAGGAGACACTTCAAGCTGGTGGAGCTTTTGTGATATAAGGCATGAATATTTTGTTTGATCATTTATTCATTTTCATTTCACATTCTAATGGACTTGGGCAGTTTTAGCAGGACAATGTGATACCCCGCATCAAGAGTTATTTCTGAATGGATCTAACATAACTTCTGATTTTAGACTCTTCCATCGACCATTTAAATTCCCAGATTTGTACATTGTGAGGTATATTTTGGATGTTTTGCTATATATTCAGAAAGAGTTTTACTCCTGTTAATAATAGGAAAAGAATTAACTCTGATTTGATTAAAGCACTTAGTAAAATAGTCTTAAAAGTTATATAAAAAATAAGTAAATCATTCAATACATTTTTGTAACCTTGTCTAATTGGGATTTATAAAAATTTAGTTTTAATGTATATTTATCGATACTACAATACAGTATTTTAAATTTATTAAATGTAACACAATGATATATATTAAAATTGCTTCTTCACAAAAAGATCAAATCAATCATCCTCTAATCATATTGTATAATAACTATATTTTATATCTTTCTTTCATAATATATGTTATAACTGTAGGTCTCAGTCTAATTAGTTCTTGTGTGCAAAAAATGACTGTTGAGCAACAATCAAATCAAACTACTTAATATTTTTTAAATTACATCTTCTTACATTCCAACATCTTCTTCAACATAAGGCATTTATAGTCCAATATAATTTGGAAGTAGAATTTTGCAGGAGGAAGGACTCCACACAAAGTCATCTTGAGAAAAAAACATGAAGATTGGAGAGGCAACTGAAAAGATATTTCCCAATCATTTGCATAGTATCACAGAGAGGGCAAAGAGGAAAGTCGACCAGGCCAATTTTTAACTGATGGACTTGCAAATAATCATGTCTGGTGATAATTCTAAAACATGCCTTTCCTTCCATTCTAGGGAGGAAAGAAAGTTGAGCATGTCCCTGGCTGGTCAAATAAGTAGGCCCAAGGTTTACCATCAGCCCCTCATGCAAGAGAGTAAAATTTTTTTATGTCCATGAAAAGTTGCTTGACATTTTGAAGAGGAATGAGGAGACAAGGTGAATGGAACTTGCTTTTTTTCAACTTGAATTTGATCAATTTGTTGGGTTGTTCATTGCCATGTATACCACTCTGGGAAAGGACCCACTAAAGGATGACCTCTCTTTCATTGTTGAGGAGTGTGTCAATAATTTGCTTGCATTTAAGTTTGAGTTCGATGGTGAGTAAGGATTGTAATCAGAAATGATTTTAAATTAATGTGAAAACCATAATAAGCACTAAAAACAATTAGGATAACTTTTATATGAATTTTTTAAATTTTACTTCATAAATCTCTTTTTAAGAAATTTTCATTTTAAACTTTTAAGATAGTAATACAACTTAGCTTTTTTATTTTTAATTGATTTTTCCAACTTTTTTATTTATCACTCATTAAGTCATTCGTTTTTTATGATGACTGACTCATAAAACATCTTTCGTTTTATTATAGTTTTATTTCTCATAATAGTATAAGATTTTTTATTTAATGCTTTCATTTAAAAGCAGTGAAAGATTTAAATGTAACGAATTTAAAATGTATTAATATCAAAAATATTAAATTACTACAATATAACAATGTTTTCTTGGATTTCCACAAAATTCCCATTTACTCAATTATTTTAACCTTCATAAAACAATGTTTATTTATGTCTCTATCTATATTGATATTTCAAAGTTCTATAAATTTTATAGAACATATTTACCCTTCCTTAATCTTAAAAGAGATTACTGAATAGAAGATTACAAGTTTGTTGCTTTTTTGCATTGGACTATTATCAGCATTTCTGTCTTGCCTTCTTGATTTAAGTTGCAAGTTTGTAAAGGAAGTTTTAAAAGCATTAAATCACAATGGCTCAGCATAAAGCATTAACATCTGAAGAAATATTTAAAAACATTTTCGAAATTGTAACACAATTTGTAACAAGTATCAGCCCTTCAAAATGAACGCCACTGCGAATGTTTTACCAACACAAAAAATACATTTCTGCGTTCTACCTGGCTTAAATGCATTGTGATCTCCTGCCTTTTGTATTTGCATAGGATATCCAATTTCCCTCTTTGGTTAGCAAGGAATCTAAAACATGTTTCCATGTTGTACTGCTGAAGTAATGAATTGTATGTAATAAATAGGTTAGCTTTGTTTTCTCTGGATAAATTGTATGAAATGTAAACATCCACTCTACTTATTTTATCATTCTGCTGAAAATGTTCTTGGATAGTTGACCAAGGTCATTTAAGATTGATAGTTCTTCTATTGTCTGACTGAGATTTACTTCCACCTCCACTCTTAACTTGTCATTGCTAAAATTGTTAATTATCTTAATCTAGATCAGTTGGAAAGATCAAAATTAGCCAATTTGATTTCAGAAAAGAACCTTTGAGATTTACAAATTTCAAATGCATTCAGATTAAATTTGCTAATGTTTTTGATAGCAAATAAACCATTACTATCTTTGTGAAACTTAAAAACTATACAATACCAGGTATAATCTGGTATATGACTATTCATTCCACCATGTTTTATGAAACAAATATTAAAATTTATTTATTTATAAGTAAACAAGTCAATCTGAACTTAAAATATATTTGGTACAACTTTGAATGCACAATGAGCTATTAAAGGGACATTGAATATCAAGATACATAGAAATGACTTTATTTTTAGTTTCTCTTAATAATTACTTTTCATAAATGTTTTTGGGGACAGTTTACTATGAAAGAATTTTTTTTAAATTAAATTTTATTTGAGTAAAATAATCTGAACTTCATGTAATTTTATGTAAATAATTATTAGTGTCTTGAAATAAGATTTATTAGTGTAATAATGTTTAAGATATATAAAGTTGGTGAAGCTCACACAGATTATATATAATAATAAACTACCTAATAATATTTTTCCAGGTTCATACAAGATTATACAGATTTTAATGTATGCATATAATATGATTGTATGCTTCTTTTATACAAATAATTCATGCTGAAAACTGAAAATCATTTATTTCCAAAATAAATCTCATGTAACATAAACACACTTATTTATATATTTACTATATTGTTTTTTTTATCACTCTTTTCCTCATACTTTCACATTGATATGAATGCCTGTGAGAAAAGTTTCATGTATATCTACATCTTGCAATGAACATTTATAAAACTACAAGTTTTTACTAGCATGTTGACATTTTAAATTTTTGATTGTGTAAATTATGCATAATTTATTATTTTACATATATATTTTTATGAATTTTTAGAGTTTCCATAAAGGGTATTATTCATCAATATTTTAATATGAAATCTTTACTTTTTAATAATTTGGTAACAGAATATGACATTTCTATTGACAATATTTCCTCTAATATGCTTATGCCTTTCTAGGTACAAGCCTATATTATGTATTTGTATTTCATTACATACCTTATTTTTTGGGCTCACCATAGCCTTGTGGAAGAAACACTTTCTTCTGAGTAGGTCAAATTTTGAGTGAAAGGTCAAAGCTGTTGTTGGATAGGAAATGAATGTTACACTTTTCTGCCTTCTACATGGGTGTCACTTGAGAGTTTTATGGAGTTTCTACCTTGTGACGTATGAATATGGCCCTCTTTCTATGAAAAGTCTTCACGAAAGGCAAATATGTAACAGAGGCTCTTCACTTACAAAGGTTTTCATTTGTTAGGCTGTCTACTACATTGTGTCTACGTTTCTTGTTTAATGTTTGCTATGCTTCTAAATATCTCTTGCTCAATATAATATTTTAGAGTTAAAATACTCCTTTGAATATACTTAATTAAATTTTTTTGGGAACTCATACTCACAAATTAAGGCTTTAAATATTTCTTTGGCTTTGTTAAATAATTTAACCGAATGTATAAATTTCTTAATAGGCATTTCATTAGTAACAAGAAAAATACTGACACTGCATCTCTAAGTTCAATTCTTCAAAAAATAAATAAATAAAATAATAATTATATATTTTGAATTAAAACTATCTTGCCAATCATTAAAGGTAGACAAACTAGTTTTAATTGATAAAAATATAATTCTAAAAAATATCGGTTTCAAATTAATCTTTAAAAAGTACAAAAGTTCCTATATTTGATGTATAAATACATTATGATTAAGCTTGTGAATTGTTTCTGTAAATAAACAACTCTACATTAGCATTCAAATTTACATATATTTTTACTTTATGTATATACTTTGGCAGTGAACTGATTTAATCATAAGCATATTATGTACATTTTGAATATATTTTAACATTGCAGTTATAAAACGACACATTTTGATGTTAAAGTATAATGAAATTTTAAACATTTCATAACCAATCATGAACCAATGTATAAAATGTATATTATGTCAAGAACAGTTTCTTTATATTTTTATTCATATAATTTTAATACACAACAATGTTTATTTCTCTTTCACCATTTATAATATATAAGTCGTCAAGCTTTATCACTCACTAAAGAATAATTTTGTGCTTATATATATATATATATATATATATATATATATATATATATATATATATATATATATATATATATATATATATATATATATATAATATAGCAAAATAACATTTGTGACTTAATCTAAAATGTATGTTACTAGACTCAACATTTGTACAACAAATTCTTCAACATATCAAAAAATGATTTTATATTTAACATTAAGAGCATATTATATATTTTATTTACAAACTTCATTCATATTTATATGTATAGTTAGACTTTAAGAAATTATATAAAACATTATAAAGGTATATAGAATTATAACAGCTTCATATATCCTTTCAACAATTAAATTTTAAAATATTTTTATATTTTGAGTTACATAATATAATTTTATTTTATAATATTATAGAAAATGAATAGCAAAATGCAAATTAAAATTACATTTCATAAACTATGTGATTATAATTAAATACTCTGAACTTATTTTAATATATGATGATCACTATTCTTATTTTTATCATATCTTTTAATTATTGACAAAGATTTATTGTACTGGTTCCTTTAAAGAACTCGAATTTTTAAAACCATTTGTCATTTAAATATTTAGAGTCAGACTAATTTCAAATTGTAACAATCTTTTCACAATAAATAAAAAAGTATCTTTGACACCATTAAAACATTCTGTATACACATTTTCTTTACATTAGTAAATAATATTAAAAGATATGCATATTTTTTAGTAACAAAATTGGTAGAAATAAAAAAACACATTTGTTTTTGTGATTTTAACTAGATGTTTTTGTCTGTTAATCAGCTGTTTTCTTTTTACTTTTAGAAGTTGCAGGTGTGAAAGTTTAGAAACATATTCCATAATTTTCTTTACGTATCATTGCGTTAATGTTTTTCAACTTAATCATGTTATAAATGAGGAAAAATGAATATTTACTATTACTTTTTGATATTTTTCTAAAGTACTATTTTGAAAAGTCGACATCTGATAGTTTTTGTTGCTTCACTTACTAGTTATATAGAAATTATGTATTCTTGTTCATTTAAGATTTTTGGTATTATACATTTCTGTATCCATTTAATTGATTGACTTGTGACAGTCAACAAAAATTTACAGTCCAAAACTAACTTTAATTTAAAATATCTGGACAAATAAAATTTTCTAGTTTTTATAATATTTTAGTCTATATTCTCAGTTGAAATACAGTCATATAAAATCAAATTGTATATGTCTGTTTCAAATAAAAAGGTAAGACTAGTTTATTGAGTTAAAATTTTGTATTGATAATTTGAATTAAACTGATATGTTTGCAAATTATTTAATATGAAATTTTTAATGTAATATAAATGAAACCAAAATGTTGTTTTTTAGCTTGATGTACAATTTTAGCTAAAATATTTCAAATGGAACACGATTTAACAATCCTTAGTATTCATTGAAATTAGGAAGTTTTATTCAGTAAGATACCTGAAAATTTTGAACTATAAGTACTTGGATCACTTTTCATTATCAGTATTCGTTTACACGAACATTCTTAACATTTTATTAAGTATAAAAATTTTATAAATAAGATTTCTTGTCACTAGTATCTTTTTTTCGAATTTAAAATTAGTCTTTCAAAAATTACCTGATTGAGAACATGGTAATAGTTAAATTTTGTGAAAATTTTTGTAATTTGCATCTTTCTTGGAAAATTTATAAATAATTTTTATTGTGGAAAATTAAAAACATTAAATTTTCGATTTATGTGTTTAAATTTAAATTATTATTTTTTAAAATTATTCATAATTAAAAATAAAAGGCAGATTAAATTAAATTCAATTTATTTGAATTTATAGGAAAGAATTATTCTCTCAATTAAATTCCTTCAATCATTGCATAACAAATCATTACATGTAATAACTAGTTAGAAATGTATGCTGTTCATTTGAAGTTTAAAAGTTGTTATTATGGTTTTCTAAAAATACTTTGGTGATGTTTCTTAAAAAACCACAATTGGAAAAAGGTGATTTTTTTTAAACAAGTTCTTTTGGCTGTACCATAGATTGCAAATTTTAAAAAAGAAACTTATGTTAGAAATAATATGTGTGTTTTATATTGTATTGAAACTATGTTTACAAATGTATTAATAATATTAAACTTGCTACTTGAGTGATTTAGATTTCTTTTAAGCATAGGTATATATATATATATATATATATATATATATATATATATATATATATATATATATATATATTGAATATTCATATTTCTTTTCAGGTATTATTAAATCATGAAACTGTTCTTATATTTTTCAGAAAAGTTGTTTATATACAATTCATTTAGCATATTTTATAGGTATGTAAAAATTGTTTATGTACTTAAAAAATATGCTAAATAAATTATATTATGCTCTCTTGAAACATGAGTAACATTAATTGCAAAATAACTTTTTAAATTGAGAGATACTGATTTTAATATTACTGAAATAAATTATAAATAAGTAGAAATTCTTATTTATTTCAACATTTGGGTTGTGTATTGTTAGAAAGTGGGCTAAAATTTATAATTAGTAATGATTCTTACTTATGTGTTAAATTATATATTTGTGAATAGTTTTATTATTAAGCAAATTTTTATGTGTTTTTATGCTTATTTGTGAAAACTGCTTTTACATGTATTCCTTAAAATTCATGAATAACTACAAACATACTTTCTTTTGTCACATCATACACAGGAGTTAACATTGTTCTTCCTAAAATATGATATCAAGCTCAATTTATACATATTGTTAAAGAAATATGATTCATATCTAATACTATTTATTGTTTTATAAATGAAATTATTATATGTTCTTTTAGTTAGAAAATAACTTTTTTTAGTTTTATGAAATTAATATTATTTTAAATATTTGTGTTTAAGAATGCTTCTGATAATATTTATGAAAACATGAAAAATTTTTGTGCATTGAATTCTTACAATATTTTACAGAGATTTCTCTGAAAAAAATTTCAAAATTATGCTTAGCAGTTCTTTTTGTTAAAAAAAAATTAAGTTAATAATTGTTATATTTATGGTGCTTTTAAGGAGGAATTAATATTTCTTGTATTCTTAATTTCAAATTAATTTTACATAATTCAAACAGAATATTCCATAACAATGGCATCAGTTATGCAGAAACCTATGATTTTAATTTAATGTACTGTATTCAAATTATAGTATACATTTGATTTTTTGTTTTGCTAACATCTTTTTAAAAATAATTTTTTATAAATATTTAGAAATTTTAATTTTTATAAAATTTTTATTTTGCTGTACATTTATTTATTAAAATGAGAAAGAAATAATGATATAATGCTTTTATTACAAATAAATTCTAGTTAAAATAGTTTCAAATTTATAATTAATTACTCTGATAATTTTTCATTTTACTTTTAAATATTATTTAATTAGTTTTAAAAATTGTTATATAAAATCTCATCATATTTAAATTGGTGAAGTATTAGTACAGCAGTATTTTTAAGCTTAATCTTGACTTTCTTTTCTAACCTTTTTTTAATTGGTTTGCTAGTAATCCTCCTTAAAAGACTCACTTAATCAGAAATTTTAAATTTCAATAAGTTATTAATCAATTGCTATAGATTATGAATAGTTGATTATGCTTTTTACATTTCATTAGCAAAATCGTCTTGTGCTCTTTTGTTAAAACAATATGTGCTACAAAATTTCCACTTCAGACTATGTCTGCATTATTTGTAAAATCTGGAAAAATGCTTTAGCTGCATTGTAGGACGTAGTTTTTATATATAGAGCACCATATTAATTCGCCTTCAACTCTAATGTGTAAAAGATAGATGAGTATTACATCCACAATAAATATCAAACATTGATAATACAACATGACAAACATGAGCGAAGTGATAGATACTCTTGTAAAAGATCCATAACAAAGCATTCTTTATCGTTTTCTGAAAATTCCTCATTCTTATATATTGACTTTAGATCCTAAAGCAAGATCCCAGTTTTCATATTCATCAATTTCATCTGTTACATTCGCCCGACATTCTTCTAGGAATGACTGTTGAATGCGATACATACCTGAATCAGCCTGATATAAAAGAGTATTTAAGATTTCTTCATTACTGATTGTCTTTGTTGGTAAAACCACCTACATTAAAAAATAATGATTTTGTGTGTAATATTCAATTAGGAAAGTTTACACATGTTATAAAGATATTGATGACAAAAATAATATCTTTATTGCATTAATAATTATATGGAAAAAAACTTTATAAAAAATTAAAGTTACATATTCTAATAAGTAATAAACATCTTCCTTTTAAACGTGAATCTTGTCTTTGTCCTTTCCTTGTATGAATGGGTTTTGAATGGTTGCCTATCCTATAAACGGGTACCTATGGCATATGTGTACTGAGGAAGTCGGACTCCACACTAAAATATGGTTCAGTTGGAAAAGTGGAGCAGCGCACCCCAAAATGCCAGCTTAGCTGGTACACGACGACGACAACAACAACAACATTAGAATCATAAATATAAGTACACTTTTAACTAAATCTTTTTCATGTACGTTTAAATTTTAAAGATACTGAAAGAAATTTCTTAAGAAAAGTATTTAAATCATTGATAAAGAAAAAATAATATCTTATTCATTAATTTAAATGTTTACCTTGATTAATTCTTGTGGAGGGATTTTATGTAGTTTGAGATCCTTTGTTAATCTGTTCATTATGATCTGGAGCTCTTTTGGATCTGAAATATTATGTAGTAAATAATAAATAAATTAATAAAATAATAAATAAAATTCACATACATTTATCATGTGGCAAATATATTTACATAACATGTGCCATAAAAAATTAGAGTTGTAATCTGTAGCTGTTTTTTAACTTAGTATTTTTGGGTAAATTTATAGGTATTCCACAATTTAAAAGAATGCATTGTTTTCAATTAGGAGGTTCTGCAAATTATTAGAATCACTTGAATATTTTAAAGACTGCTAAAGAATACTCAAGTATTTCTAATAATTTGTTAAACTTGAAACAAAAATCCACGGAAACATTTTCGAGTCTGATTAGATCTATCTAATAAGCGTGTAAATAACAACTGAATTTCAAATTTCTTTTTCATCCATGAAACAATCAAGATTTCGCAACCATAAAACAAATATTATAACTGAAATTTTAAAAAAAAGATGACTTTTTTTAAATGTATTATTTATTAATACTTCCCTTTTAAATTGAGTTTCTTTTGTAGTAGACAAAACATTTTGAATACATATGTCTTGTGTGTATAATTTATTTATTCCTAAATTACTTATTTAGGATAATAAATACACTGTGATTCACATATTAAAACATTATTATAGGAAAAATAAAAATGGAAACAAATCATAAATGAGTTATATATATGTTCTGTGTGTGTGTGTGAGAGAGAGAGAGAGAATTCTTTCCGTTTACTTAATAGTTTCAATCTTTAATTCAAATATATCTATGAGAATAAATGAAAATTATTTAGGACTTATGTAGGAAGTATAAAATAAAAACCACGCTCACAGTTCAGGAAGAAAATGTTATTGAAATATTTTTATCGTTGTGGCACACACACACACACACACATAAGGAGGTCGCAGATTTTTTCCAACCCATTAACTATTGTGTTCAAATGGATACTAGCATTCCAATTGCATGTACTACGTTCTAAAGCTACTTAAATAAATATTTTTCGTAGCCAATGTTTTGACAGTTACTTTTCCTTCTTTTAATTAGATGAGTTTGATAAAATATTTTACTTAAGGCATTACCTTCAGTTTCTTTCTTTTGTGTTTTAGTAAAAATAGATTTTAAGAAACATTGTGACATTTTCGTATTTGAAAGTTGAAATTTTAACTCTGTCGGCTGTTCTATCGATGCGACGTTAACGTGCATGAAGCGATAACAATTTTCTACTGTGAGTAGTAAAATGTGTAAGAAGCGTGTAAAAATCAACAAAATGCCGGCATTTATATGAAAAATCAAACCTGCTGAAATTATATCTCTAGATAAAAATGTATATCAAGAAGATGTCTGATAATGTGGCAATCTTGGAATATTTTGTTTCTAATTTAAATCAAGTTGTACTTAGTTATTTTAATTCAGAGAGTAAAGAATCGGGTCATAATGTTCCAAATAATTTAGTTTGATGTATCATTGCTTGCTGAAATAAAATTTAAGTTTTTTTTATTCATTGTTATTGCTATATTTTTTATATTATGCGTTCGGGTTTTTTTTTTCTCTAAGCGAGTAAATATTTTGTATCATTTCTCTCTGAAGTTAAAGAGGGAAAAAATTAAACATAATAATATTGGTATCCAAGTAGCTTTTACTATAAAAATTTCGTGAGTTATTCTGGATGTATTTTTTCATTATTTATAACCAAGTTAAAATGTTGCACTACATTCAGTGGCAGTTAAGTTGAGGTTCTGGTATAACGTATTGTGAATATCAATGGACAGCTACATTTATGAATTGTTATCGTTTCCCAACCGCGTTTCATGGAAAATTGATGTGAAATTTCTTAATGACGGCTCTAACAATATTTTCACATTAAGAATATATTTACTGGGAAATATAAAATGTTTAAATCTTGAGTATCAGAAATGTGGCAGAATTAAAAATTGCCTTTTACCCATGTATTCTTGCGCGTGACGTACTTTAAGTTACTATAGAGTGCAAAATATATTGTATTTTATTTTCGCTGCAAAATTTGATGGATTATAGAAAATTTGTTCTCCTCATCACTGTTTGTAAAATACATTTGGATGAAAATGCATTTGTATATAAGGACATTCCACCAAGTGTTGACTCTTTAAAAGTGTGATATTAAATGCATTTACTGAAATGTTAAATTTTATCTATGGATATTTCAGTGTAATATTTATTGAATTAGTTGGATTTCTGAAGGGAATTAAAATTATAAACGTCTTCTCATTTACATTTTTCTATTGGGGAAATCATTCTCTCTGGAAATGGGATAAAGAGTTTGACCTTAAAAACAGGCTGTCTCATGTAGAAGAAAGAAGTTGATAATATTTATTTATCACGATTTCTTTCTAAATTTACTCGTGTATACCATTTTTCTACTTGTAATTTTAATTTAGTATTAATTTAATTCTTAAAATTCAAATCGTGAAATATACTGCAATTGAAATATATTCCAGTTTTGTATCTGTTTGATAATCAACTTTAGTATCTTCATAAGTCACATTATTATCTTGATTAAGAAAATATTCATTGGTGTATCAAATAAAAGCAATAATTGTTTTTTTCCTTCTATTTATGTATTTGTAAGAAATATCTGCTCAAAAACGAATGAAACGCATACAATATGTAATCAAACGAAAAAAACCATTTACATTGGTGCAAATATTTGTCTTCTTAAGAGGAAAAACAATTTTGTTATTGAATAATATTGCATAGTAAAAATTGACTTTTAGAATACACTCTTTGTTCGACCACCTCTCTCCGTGTTGAAATCTAGGGCTTACAATAGTTTTTGATGATGTAACTATCTATTCATCAATGAATGTTTGCTTCATTTGACGAAGGCTTTTTAGATCAAAATCTGTCGTCCGAAAGATTCCATAGATATTCTTTGAACTACGAATTATCAGTGAGTGGTGATTATTCCATTTTAGTAATATGTTCTTATAATCCAGGGTTCTTCAACGCTCACCTATGCAATACGGCTTATTGCTATTGTCCATAAAAAGTAAATTGTACTGATGGCAATTCAAAAGAAATGCGTATGGGGAAGAGGGTATACTGATTATTAAGATTTTTGATAATTTCTCCAATGAAATTTCAGAACTTTATTTTCATATTTATCATAATCCTTCTACAATAGCAGCGGTGGCCTGGTTGGTTAGGGCTTTGTTCTTACATTATCGGAAGGTAGTGAGTTTGAATTCCGATTATACCGAAGATTCGTCGCATTCATTTTAGGCGGCTGGGCCACGTTGAATAGGTTATAGTCTATAATGTCCTCCAAATGTGATCACGATGATGTCGTCGATACTCATTATTCTCTAACTGTAATGAAATTCTTTCAGGGTTGGCAGGTCAAGTATTATGGTGGAGTCTGCTGCTTGGTCTCTGCTTCTGAATTACGAAGATTCCCATTCAGCTGCTTCCATCTAACAAGTAGGGCTGAACTCTGGACTAGATGTAAGTAAGGAAGTTTGATGGTGCACACATAACTCCGCCATACATCAGTGACTTGGAAGCTCTCCGCAACAATTATAATAAAGCTGTAGCTCTTCCACTCTTCGTGCTATTTTAGTGTTTTTGTAAAATTGAAACAATTATCACAGTCAGGTGAGATATTAAGAAGTGTGACTTCATTGAATGAGATATTCAATCTTGTATTTTTTACACCTGTCAGAATGATATTGCCAATGGATAATTGTTGATGTGATGGGAGTCCAGAAGGACAAAGTAATGCTTTATTTTTATGTTGGTGTATGGTCATACAATACGGAACTAAATATAATAATGAATCATGATCATTTTTGTTACGTTATTTTACGCGGCTTCAGTTGCTTATGTACTGGAATTGAGCATTTTCGCTCGCTGTACACGTTTTTCTTCTACTTGCATTTTATTGTTGTGGCTACCATCATTTTTTTCTTACAGCTGTATTTGTGAATTGGAAGAGTTTAAAATCTCGTGAAACTACATTTATAAATTTTTAGTACTTGTGTTAAATTTATTACTCAACACTCTTCAAGCACGCTAGTCTTTTTTCTATTATGTAGCTTCGTGTAAATGGTATATTTTTACCTTACTGCACATCCAAATTCGTTTGAAATTCTAGCAAAATGTTTTTAGCTGTGGCTTGTCCATCTTTTTCATTTTTATTCTGTACTGTTCTGCCAACATCCGTTATGTGTACTCCCATGTTATTAATGATGTCTTTTTCTTGTGTTATTTGTATATGAATAACCTTTTTACTGAATCTGATGTTCATTAAAATATTAAGCTAAGAGTTCCTTTTTCTGTTTAGTGATCGTCGCTTTAAATTTTAACATCGCCTACATTTTGCGCGCCAAATTGTTACAGGACAATGTAAGATTTAATTTTAATTTAATAAAAATTATATTAAATTTTGTTAGTTTAATCTTACCAAAATATTAACTTATTTATTGAAATTTTATTAAATGAAGTGTAGAAAGTTATATTTGAAAAAGATGGTAATGTAAATTAAATTTGTGTTTTCATATTTTGTTTTAGTTTTCCTTTATTTTGTACTATCCGTACAATTCGATTAAAGTAATAAATGATAAGCCCATTTTCGCTTCTTTGATTAAGATTCATGGCATTATTTTTTTGAATTAACTGAAGAAGATTATCGTATTTTTTTCTGAAGATATCACTGTGTTTGGTCCTTTGCCTTTGTATCTTATTTTTTGAAATGTACCCTGAAGAAAACTTTTAGATGAATAGTGTTTTCACTATAATAAATATTTCATTGCTTTGATGTTTTAAAGGATACTTTATCAGTTTTATTATTAACTATTTTATTACTTTGCCATATATACGCTTCTTTTTTTATTATTTAGTAGATCACTCCGTAAGCGTTGGAAAAATATTCTGTCGAATTTATAAATATTACTGGAGAGTGATACTGAGATTTATTATTAACGAATTTAAACTTATTTCATGTTCAAAATCATCTACAATATGTTTGATATCTATATTTTCTCACGAAACACTACATATTTACACTTTAAATGATTGTATAATCATTGTGTTTTTAATATCTTCCTTTTATGGTAAAAGCTGGCCACGACTATTTTACATAAAATTGAATGTTACCATAATAAATTTATATTATGTAAAGAATATATCTGTATATAAAAGTAATGTATTGCAATTAAATGGCATAAAAATACAATTGATTTAAGAAAACTACATCGGTAGCTATATTAATATTTTTCTAACCAGACATAAGAAATTACCTACAATATCAGATTCATTTATTCTTCCTTCATTTCTGTGACATCAAAAACAAATAAATGTACTTACTTGAGATTAACATATTTCACACTGTGGTGATTACATGTTATCAAAAATGTGTGTGTGTGATCATGGTCAGGGCAGTCATTAAGCTGTTGAAAAGTCCACTAACTTTCAACAGTTTATTGACTGAATTATGCACCTCTGCAAGTTTTAGGGTAAAGAAGGGATCACATGTCATGCATTTTTTAAAAATCGTGGTATAAACATAGATTTAACAAGGTATTGATCTAGATATAAAGATTAAAATTATTTGCTTTTTAATGAAAATTTAAATGTGCCATTTTAAGAGTGCCAGAATTCAAGTTTGAATATTATCACTACATTTGATGCAGATAAAAAATTAATGTCACAGACAGGGAAGTCTTATTAAAATCAAATTTTCCACATTGGAATTAAATGGGTATATCAATAACTCCATTATCTAAGCACATTGTGTAGAAATAAAAAAAATGAAAAAACTTCTTAAAACTGCTAAATTATAGGGGACGTAAATTAATTAAAAAATATTCTGCTGATGAGTACAGTTGGAACAAGCATTAACCCGTCTTTCAGACTGGGAAAGAAGAATTTATTGGAGCCTTTCGTTATTGCTCAGTTAGTAATCAGATCATTAAAGAACTGTTAACTGTATTTTACTTTGATTTAGTCATTTAAAAATAACATTAAATAATTCAACCGAAATTTTGTATTGTTCGCAGTGGTCTCAACCAAAGAAGCTGTTTTTCTCTGAATGTATTAATCATGTTAAAGCAAATGGTTCACTATATTTTTTATACATTTTGAGTTGAGTTCGACTATGGTATGTGATATAGTATGGTCTTTTTAAATCTGCTTAAATGAGAATTGTTTAGAAAGAGTAGAATTGAGTGATAAAATTTCGCTTTTAGTTTTGATTAAAAAATGTTTGCATTATGTATTTAAAAATAGAAAATTTAGAAAAACAATTTCTGTTTTTTTAATATATGTGCAGCATTATTGTTCTTTATTCAGATAAAATGTTGGATAAGTGCTTAAATCAAGATTTCCAAACTAATTAGAAAGTTCCGAGTAAAATTAGATTATACTTATCTTTTGCATAATGGTGTGAATAAAATGATTTGTGTAGTTAAATTAATGTTGTTAAACAATTCGCGTGACTGGAATAGAAGTTTTCATATAATTTTGTGGTACTTTAGTAATTTTATTGTACTCTGATATCAAATAAATATGCCATATAAAATGACTAAAGTATCTGATATCTATCTTCTACTACAAATATTCCAATAAAAAATAAACATCTATCTTTAACATATTAATATTCTACTTGCTACGTCTTATAGAGTTAAATCAAATGCTGAAAAGATAAAAAAAAAATCAAAATTAAGAGAAAAACTTTAAAAGTAAAAGAGAAACGCAAGTCATTTTAATAATGAAAATTAGAAGAATATGACAATTTTGAAATGAAAATAAAAATGACCGAAACATTCTAAATCAGAAAAGGTAAACGATGTCTACCATATTAATGAAAGTGATATTTGTCAATAATTCGGAGGAAGATGATGTATGATTTATGTATTTGTAACAAATAATTAACACGTGAACATGACAAAAATTGTGAAATAAATTATCTGTTTAGTTTTTTAAGGAGTAAGTAGTGAATGCATGTATACTGTAAGTTTCCTTTTACAATATTGTTTTTAAATAATATGTTCATTAAAAATTTTTCTTTTATTTGTAAAATAACAAAAGTTTTTTTTTATCATAAATGAAGTTTTTTTCTGAATAAGTTTATTTCATTGCTCTCACAATTAAACTACTTTTATTCCGTTAGTTACTTTATTTTATACTAATTACTTTTAAAATGTTTAATAGAACTGAGGTAAATGTGAAAAATGACATAAAGTTGTAATTTTATTAATGTGATTAAAGAATAAATTAAAATAACTGAACTTTTCTTAAGACCTGTTCATCATTTTCTCTTTATGTTTTCAACACACGAATAATTTTTTTTATCTTACTGTTATGTATGTTTGAGAAATGTTGATTATCTGAATAGTTTCACATAGATGGTAAGTTTCCATGACTGACTACTATAACTACTTTTAAAGTATGACAATTAGTGCTATTTGGTACAATTACATGAAGTGATGCTTACAAGAAAACGCTGCTTACTAATGCAATATAAATAATTATACTGCCATTAATGTTTTCTTATTTCAGTGTATTTTGATTTAAATATTTAATTAAGAGCTCATAATTTAATAAGTTAAATTAAAAACTGCACTTTCAAAGAGTACAAAAAATAATTTACGTTATTCCATGATTTATTACTTTCTATGGTAATTTTTGTTCTGGTGCTTTTAGTGTTTTCATTCTTAAATTTGGATCACTTTTATTATAATACCTCTTTGAATTTTTATATGGGAAATAAAGCATTTATTGATTCATTCAATTAGTGTTAAGTGTGTATGAAAGATTTTCCCACTATTTATAAAAAGTGGTGATTATTTTATTCTTGCCAGTTTGTTAGTGATCTGCCACTACTCGTGATTGAATTCACAAACACTAACTCAAAAGGTGATGTTTGTGATGATTAATAGATATTATTTAAATATTATGTGTATTGAAGCAAACATCAAATGAGATTCCATTATACACTTAATATCTTACAGAAAGATATGATTTAAATATTTTTTTTCAAACTTGATTTATAAATTCAAAGTTAAAATCAATTCTCCATGTTTGTAAGTAAGCATTAAACATAATTCACTTACTTTCGCTTTAAAATTTACGTCTTTTATGAGAGGAAATAAATTTGTATTTTTAACATATTCTCATGATTTCTGACATCTTCATTTCATTTTATTTTAATATTAGAGACTTTTCATTTGCTATTTTTATTGCATCAGTTATGAAGATCAAAACCCTTAAAAATAACATTAATTAATTTTATTTTTAAGTTAATGTTATTTTTATTATGTTATAAAAATAACATAATTAATGCTATTTTTATTTGTTTTGCTTCATATAAGTCCACTTTTAATAAAATTAACTTTTTTGCTAACATCATTTTGAAGCAAGCTAATGAATATACTCTTCTATTTTTTTCTACTTTTAATTTAGACATTTGAATATGAGATACTGCACTACCTATTTTATTGGAAGCTTTCATCAAAATACAACTTTTTATATTAAATGTGAGAATTCTTATTTACTCTTAAACAATTAATTCTTGCAAATTTAATGAATCGATTGTTAAATTATTTAACTTTTTATATAATAAATAAAATAATTAAACCGAAAAATGAATAAAAAGTATTATTAGAAATATAATGATAAATTATTTTTTAAATACATACAAAGTCATCATGCATATTGATGATAACATTAGTTTGTTGGCTTACAGTCATTTTTTGCACACGAAATTATGGACTAGGAAATACTGTATAAAGTGGATTCCGAAAAGCTGCAAACATAAACTCTCGAGGTTGGGAATCTAACTTACAAGCTGAAGCCCCGATCCTCAACCAAACAATTACTACCTCGGCGTAACAGGATCGGCACAATTTGAACGATTGTAATCATATCCTTTAACAATATTTTTGTAACTCTTATACATATATGCTCTTAGCAGTTAAATAACGCATTTCGGAAGCTGTGACGTACACAGTTCTAATATTTTGGAAGAATTTTTTTGTTGAACTGCTGAGAGATGCGAGTTAAATTGAAAGTGTCTGAAAAGTACTATTGTAAAGGATGAATAAAGGAATTTAAAAAAAAGCTCATTACTGTGACCATTCTCATGGAAAGAGATAGTGTGTGGGTTTCAGTTCCGGATTACTTTTGGTAACTTTTGATGTTCTTAATGATTTATTGCATTTCTCATGCTTTCGCACTAGTTATTGCAAATGTCTAAATTGTTAAGCATAAATTCTTATCTATTGATTTAATTCTATTCTTTAAAAATGATTCATTGCAAATAAGATTTTAATGCTGAATTTTGTTTTTTATTTTGAAAAAAATGGGAATTTTATTTGTCATATAGGTATTTTCTCTCATGATTAATGATGAAACTTTAATTTAATTTACTTGTATGTATCAATTTTGTAAGATATAATGTGCCTTTAAGAGAAAACGGAGTTTATGTGGAAAGGAGAAGGGTAGTACGTTTTGTGTACTAATTAAAGTCTTAGATAAATTATTTTTAACAGTATTTCTGTGTCTCTATTGTGTACATATAAAGAAATGCAAAAAAGTGGAAAAACTGGGGTCTTTGCTAAAGTTAGAGATTAGGGTTCTTGTAGAAAAACTAGAGTAAGTATACATTTTATAATAGTGAATTTTACATTATAAAATAAATCATGGTTTGTTAAGATTAAACTTAAAAATGTTACTTACAAAGAAACAAATTTATGGTGTAATATTACTTTTAACATTTTGAAATGTTTGACAATCTCAAAAATAAAGGTAAAAGCAGTTTTACACTTGAAGTTTAATTCAAGAAAATAAATTTTTATTTTAAAAGTGTATTTTTTATTTTCTAATAAGTCATTTATAAGTTTCCGATAAAAAAAAATTATTACTCATTTATTTTTACAAATGAATAAAACATTTCTTGTTTTTATGTAATAAATGTTACTGTATTTAAATTTTATCAATGAAAATATGCAATTTTTTTAATCTTAAAAAATTAAATTAATTAAGTTAATTGTATTAAAATTGCTAGTAAACTGTAAGAAATCACTGATTATTAAAGTAATTTTATAGATATAATTATTCTGATTTTGTCTGTTGCAATATATGCCCCTGGTTTCAATTGACAGTCTCTAGCAACTAACTCAGCATTATGTGTTAATTGCAACTGGCATATTACACTAACAATTTCAACGTGTTGTTAACATTTAATTTACAGTACCATACCTTTTTGGTATACAATAACGCCATACTATAACAGTTAATTTACTCATTACAATACCTTTTTGGCTCTTGGCATAGCTTTTAAATCTTCCATTTTTTAAAATAGCTATATATATACTATCGCATAGTAAATATTTTATTACCTACTTGAGTGGCCATTTCTATCTTGTATTTAGACCATTCTAACATAGCTTGAAATTTTACTATTTCTGCTACATTTAGATCTCGGCCTAAAATCATTTGAAACATTGATTCTGACAGATCTAAGTACTCTTTCCTTTTAAACAATAGAGTTGCTCGACTATCTATATACTGCAGAACAGCATTCACTAGCTCCATTGCAGAATCGTATCTCCAGTAATAGTTTTCCAGTAAATTCAGCATTGAGCAGACCTGGAAATAGGAAATAGTAAATAAAGTATTCGTCTTGAAAATATATTTGCACTCTTATTGAATATATGTATATTATTAAGGTATATACGGATATAAAAAATTATTCGAAAATGCCTGAAATATAACAGGTAGAATTACAGAAAATTAATTTAATAGTATATAATGAAACGTAACACTCTTAGATTGCTTCATTTACGCGTTTTAATGCAAAACTTTTCTTTTATTGGTTTGAAATATTCAACGTTCTAAATGCATAATATTCTATAATTAAACACGTTTTTTTTATTTTCCATTGAAAGTTAAATAAATCCACAGCCTGAATAGTTAATTCATTAGGAATTTTAAAGTGTTTTTAAACCTTTTCGGATCTAATTTTTATTTTTATATTTTTGTATTAAAACATATATATCTTTTCTTTCCTAGTACAAAAAATGTTTAAAATGTTTCTTTCTTAAGTGTTTTCCTAATGAATTAATTTGTTGTGAAAAAATCATTTCAAGAAAGAGAGTTTACAGTAGTAAAATATTTCAATTTAAATCATAAAAACTGTCAACATTCGCAGAAATTGACCGAAATGATATAACATACTTACATTATTTTCAGGATAAATTTTGAAAGGAAAAATTAGCTTCCTCTTCGAATATGATATTCTTTTAGATTTACCCTAACCGTAGAATGTTATTAGAAGAAAATTCCTTTTTTTAGAAAATCTCATATCAAAATTTATTATTCCATTAAATAGTTTAAAATCTTGTTTTAACACTATATCAAACATTTAAATAAAATTTTGCTAAATATGAAAAAAAAATGTTTTTTATAAATCATTATAAAATAATTTGCATCAAAATGAATGCGTACAATTTAAATGGATTCAGTATTGGAAAGAAGCCCTTTTCCTCTTTGTTAAAATTTTTGCAAAATCAGTTGTTGTTGTTCCTTATTCCACTTGATCTAGTACAATCTAGACCAAGTCCAGTAGATCGTTCGCCCAGAGAAAGTTCCGGACCAGCGCAGGGTTTTCAAAAAGATCTCTCTTCTCCAAACCCAGACAGGAGAGCAGATGGTCCGGAGAAGCTTGGTGGAAATTACACCTGAGGCACACTGGGAACACTTTCTGACCCTGAACGAATGTAAGGGTGCGAGTATGTCCTGTAATGAGCCTGGTAATGGTGGTTTGCAATTTCCTATTGCCCTTCAGCTCCAGGGAAGCCCCAAGATGGTTTTGTTCGTACCAGTCATGAGTAGGTGGGATCCTCCAAGTCTTGCTGTTTTCGGCTTTGATCTTTGAGAAAATTTCACTAAACGTAAGTAGTCCACCATTTTCAGTTGTTTCAGCAGAGCCCTTCTTAGCCAATTCATCGGCCAAGTCATTGAAGTGGAGGTCCACATGGGAGGGAATCCACCGTAGATGAATGTCATTATGTGAAGAGTAACTCTTAACTTTGTTTACAATGTCCATGCCGAGCCTGTCATTAATGCATCTCCATCTGCTTAGGTATTGAATAGAGCTCCTGCTGTCTGAGTAAATCCAGATGTCGCAAGTGCTGCTAATCGAGATCATAAATTTTAGGGCCTCGTCAATGGCTATCGATTCCTATCTAAAGACAGAACAAAAGTTTGGGTTTCTCCTGTTCAGTTTTGTAACGCCGTCAAGAGTTACAATCACGACTCCGCTGCCTGTGTTACCATTGTCTTGTTTACTTCCATCAGTGAATATCCGAACTGCCCCTAATGAGGAACTATGTATTGTTTCCAAAACCAATTGCTTTAGATGTGCTGGATGCATATCTTTTTTACTACTGAAGGACAGTAGTTCTTCATGAAAGAAAACTCTAGAAAGATCCTCTAGTGGACTTCGGTGGGGCCCCAAAAGGCAGGATTCAACCTCAGGAAATAAGAGATTCTGTTTGGCTGCTCTGCTAAAGGTTTTCCAACCTTTAAAATATGAAGCAGTTCGATGTTCGTCTCCAAAGCTAAATAGTTTACTAAAAAAATCAGTTTACATATGATGTTAATTTTTTAAAATATTTTTCAGAAAGTGACAATATATGTTTTCTACACTAATCATATGTTTACTATTTATATTATTATTTTTGGTTTCAAATATTTTTGGTTAAAATGTTGAAGGTTTCTTACATATAATTTAATTTTTTGGTTATAAGGAAGTTTTCTTTCTCAAGCAAAGAAAATTCTCACATATTTATAAAATTAAAAGTATAATTCAATGTATTAAAAAATTCACTAAAATTAGTTAAGAGTTCCTCTAAAAAATTGAACTGTTAAGAAGCTGTTTAAAATTAAAGAATGATTTTATATCTAAAGCAAAATGGCATTAACTATAATAAAATTAATGTAATTACATATTAAAATTTAAAAGACACAAATTTATTTTAAATATTTTTATGTATTTATGTATTTTTATGATAAAATTCGTTGTAAACATTTCAATGAAACGTTTGTCCAATATGTATATTATGAAGTTAAGTATTTTAATACATGATTTTGTTACAAAATATTTTTTGAAAAAATGAACAATATGGAATTTTATTTAAAAAATTGAGTTTTGAACAAGTCATATTTTTTAGTAGGACATAAACTTTAATTTTAAAATATATATTAAAGTAATGCAGTGTGAGTGTTTCACTCTCTTTAAAAATTTTATATTAAATATATCCCAAAAAATACTTGAAGTATGTGAATAAAACTACATGGAAAATATATGAAGCATTTCCTGTCTCCAAGTGCTGATATTATAATACTTTTTAAAAATGAGAATTCTAAAATTCTACATGAACTTTTAGATTTACATTCTAAAGCAAAAAATATTTTATATGCAATAGATGAATATAAAAAAATATTTTACTTTAGTGGATTTGAACTGGATTCTTTCGATATCCGAGTAACATATATTGATCTGTTCATTGATTTTACTTTAATATTATTCGTGCTTGATTCTACGTATTCTTAAGATATATGCTTAAGAGATAAATGTATTAAAGTTATATTGAATTTTTTTTTATATGAAACCAATAACTTTTAAGAAATGCATGTATTCCTTTAATTGAGACTTTGCACCTGTACAGGGTATCTTTGTGAAATATATTTCAAATATTTCTTACATTGGTTTGAGAAGGATGCATAAATCGAATATTATATTTTGATTGATACAAAAATGATTTAAAAAACTTAAGAAATTAAATTATCGTAAAATATATTTCCTTTGTAAATACCCTTGCATTTTTCACATAAATAATTATTTTAAAATGATTAAATTTAAGAAAATAGATGTATTAAATGCTTTTATGAAAACATTGCTAAATTTATACAAATTATAAGCTATCGTTCTTTATATTAATCCTAATATAGGACAATAAATAGCAAATGTTTACTAAAACTAATTGTAATATTTTTTTTAAAGTTTGTAGAATATGAAATTATTTGTATTCGATAAAAAATAATTATTTATTCAAGAACACATATTTGAGAGAGAAAGGAAACTATTTTAAATAATTGTTATCTTTGTGTAATAGGTACTTAGATAAGATATGTGTGTGCTAGAAATATATATTTTTTCTCCTTTCATTTGTACGGGTTTCTTAATTTTTATCTCTCAAAGCATAATTATAAATATTTTGTTTTGATTGTGAATGTCATTAACTAGTTTAATAAAATCTTTCTTCAGTTTTTATAGTACAGCAATAATAATTCAAACTGTAATTATAAGATAATAAGTAATTAGCTAACTATACATCATAATTTTTCATTTTTTTTAAAATAAATCGTATGACAAATGACATCGTAACTTAAACTCAAACGGCATAAACTTCAATTTCATTATACATATGGTGGCTTAAACAATTCTTGTAATACTTTAACAATATATTTTAAATCCTTGACTGTTATAACCTCCTATTTTTGTTTTATTTTAAATAGTTCATTGTAATTCTCTAGAGAGTTTTTGCAATGATAAGATGTAGCTTGGAACAATTAATTTGAATAGTGACATTTAATCAATTAATTTTCAGTATATATTATTATTGTAACGCCCTGCTGCTAGGATCCATTTATCACCATTTCACCATTACAAGTAGTGGAAGTAATAGTACTACTTTTTCTAATGGGGAACTCAATGGATTTGACATAGTGGACAGCGAAAGTGGGTGGATCTTAATTTAAAAGCAGGGACCAAGCAGAAGACCCTCAAACCTGGTCTGCTGAAAACCACAACATGGCTGCCCAAAGTATGACAGATTCATCTCTATGCTTGACAGTTGGAAAGAGACAATCATTATCATACAAGGAGACAATCATTATTATTGTGCAGGTGTTACTCAAATATGCATCTTTCCTGTTGTAAGGAAAAGTGTGAAAATCTTTATCAAATCATATTACTTTCTTCTACTTATCGATCAACTAAGTTTTGTGAGTGTGATACAATGTAGATTACGTTTGTCATTAACACCTGGGACAAGTTGCTTGGGCATTTTTACTCTGACGTAAGTATTGTGTTTATATCTAACTTAATCATTGACAGTGAGGAATGCCGATGCTGATTGTCCGCTTTTTAGAACATGACAGTTTGCCTCGATTCCCACTTCAACTGAACTTCCGTTCACTCTTCTTCTATTGTCGTGCTGCGTTGTATATATGCTGCAATAACTTAAAAATCCACGCATCTAGAAACGCTTAAAATTGGGATGCTTCTGTTATATTGGCTGCAGTTAGAAGAGTTTCTACAATTGGACTTCTTTGAAAATCTAAAAAATCCGACATTTTGCACTTTTGAAAAAAATCAAGATTTACAAAACTTCAATAAAGCTTCCACATACCACCAGAATGTATACATTACTATTCATAAAATACTGGTTGTTGTTATATTTTAATGCTTACTAAGAGCATTAAATGTCACTTTTATCCACAAATATTTCAGTTATCTCGATAACCAATTGTACATACGCAGGCTAAACATTTCTGAAGTACTGTCAGGATGGTTTATTTTAGATGTTAGATCCTTTTATAAACCCTAATAATTACGGATGTCTTATTGTTTTGGTTCTTAAAAAATAAGCGTTTTCTGTTTGTTTTTTGTATGTTTAGAGCTATTTTAAGTTTTCCTTTTTTTAATTTTCGCATTGATGCACTAATGTCAAAAAAATTTGATTGTTATAATAGAATGTTTAATTTTATCATTTATTTCTTAATATCTTGGCAATTGAAACTTTTCCTTTTTATGTTTTAATTGTAAGTTCACGCATAAAATGTTTTTTGCTTCAATCTTTTAGCAACAGCCTTTTAGCTTGTATTTTAGTTCTGTTCGTTGTCTTTAACGAACAACAAACTTCGCTTTGGTTTGGTTTGGTGAAGGATGTGACAAGCCTGAATATTTTTGATCTTGTTGTTCGGCTTTCTGATGAACTCACAATAGCTTTCAGTAGATCCCCTCCTATGTTGGTTTAAAGGGAAACGAAATCGCTGATAATCTAGCCAAGTTTGACTCTGCTGACACTCTGCATGTCAATGCCAGCTTGACTTACACAAATATCTTTTCAATCAAAAATATAGAACTCAATACATTTTGGAGAGTACCTCCTGAACACACTTGGTACTTTGGAAAAAGGCCCCGTAGGTGTCAGCAGCTCAATATTTCGAGGGAAATGCAGACGGCTCTCTCATGCATTTTGAGGGGCCACATTAAATCCCTTATATATAATCAGGGATAGAGAAACTTTTCGGAGAATCATTGGTGCAGGGTTGAACCGGCCTCCTCTGATCACATTCTTAGGTGATTAGATTTTATGGTTGCTGAGTTCTTAAGGGACCCATACCTGTTTATAGATTTTTTTAGAAATTTTTAGTTTTGTGGAGATAACGTAATCTTGGAATAGAAACAATAATACTAACTTTGTCTTATCAGCATTTCTTAGTAAGTTAATTTTCAATTTTGTTTCTATTTTTCTAATTACTTCTAATTCTTATATTCACTCCATGTCTTCAATTTTTGTATCTATTAATAACCTCGCTGTATTGTTAAAATTGTTTTAAACATTTTACCCCAGCAAGAATAGTTATATTTTTGTAACTTTGCATGTGTAAATTTCGCTTTCAATTATTACCTTCAAATTTTAATCAACATTTTAATAGATTTTAACTTTTCTTTTGGAGGCATCATACCAGTTCGCTTGTGTATTGTTTATTCTTTAGAATTTTTATACAAATTAATTCGAAGCGTCTTCAATTTTGTCCCCTGTTTTCTTGATGAGAAAAGTCAAGTTTGATTTCTTTAGTTTCTCAATTTTTTGTTTTCATTCTTTGCAATTCTTCTAGTTTTAACTTCCATTTTTACTTTTCCAAATTTAAGCTAATTATTTTCCTTTGTTTTTTTAATGATTACTTTTGTTCTTATTAGAAATGTTTTTTAATTTCTTGAAAATCTTTTCTGTTTTGTGTAATTCAAATAACCTTATTTTTTAACTTATAGTACTAAGCATTTCTAAAAAAAAATACTTTGTGTGATTAATTTAGTTTTTATTAAATTTTTTTATCTCAACTTATATATATATATATATATATATATATATATATATATATATATATATATATATATATATATATATATATATATATATATATATATATATATATATATAACTATTAGCCATGTAATACTAATAAAAATGATAAATATTAGCATAATTTATTTCTTTAATAAGTTAGGAATAATTGTTCATTCGCGACACATTTGTTTTAATATCTTTCATACCACTGAAAGCCGGAAGTGCTGTTTGGCATGATGAAAACATGCTTGAAGAAGCTCTGGAAGATCATAATGTTCAGCCGCACAAATGAGTCCTGGAATAGTTTCGCATGTTAATACGCAGGATCCGCTTTGTAGGTATTCCACAAGAAGCATGAAAGTTTCACTATCAAATTCTATGATGGTAAACTGTAAAAAAGAAAAAGGATACAAAATATAAGCAATACTACATTATTAATATCATATAATATATTATTTAAAATGATAAAAATACAAGGTGAGATCTAAGTAGTCGACAGACTAATTTAAAAACATGATATATCATTGAATTTAAGCAGTAAATATAAAAAAAACTATGTAAATATAAAAAAATGAGTAACTGAATCGTTTTGCTTATCACTTCCGATTTACAAAAAACTTTTCCAAAAATTGGTATTCATTTCATATTATGTTCTATTTTAAACGTCTTCAAAATATATCATCCACGTACTTTCTTAAAAAATATTTTGTCAGTCCAAATGATCAAAAATATCGCATTGGAATACTACATTTTTTTAAATATAGTATTCCGATGCAATATAATATTTTAGGATCAGAATAAGATTTAAAAATGGGAATAAAAAAATGGTAATTTTTTTGATGAAAAGCATGAAGTTTTTGAACGATGCACAAGCTCTAAAACTGTTTGAATGAATTAAGATTACCTGCTAGAACACTTATAATCTAGAGAAATCAAGCAAAATTGTGACGACCTTGGTAAAATTATTTTTAAAAAATTCTATATAGTTCTACTAGGAAGTAAAAATAAATAATGCATTCAAATTTGACCAAGCGAGCATTCTTAAAAATGTAATATAAAATGATTGATTGTCCGCTGTTTCAGTGAGTTTACTTAGTTTTATACAGAATCACCATAAAAGATTTCAAATTTATTACTATAAGAAAAATTTGGAAAGTAGTTTTAAGGATTAAATTTTTTTCATCGTATTTTGTAGAAAATTGTCCGTAATTTAAAATAATGTAAGAAAAATATGGAATAAAAAAATGGAAAAATATAAGAAAATTATACCGGTTTATACACTTAGATAAAATATCGAATACAGTTAATTAAGTTTGATACCGTAATGGGAACTGTTTTTTGTAGGATACGCAAAATTTTTTCTTTCTTTTATTGAATTACAAAATATGTTGTGCTTTCCATTTCTTAAAATTGTATAGTTTTTTCCCCCTGAAAATCTGCTTGAATTTCATAGTTAAATAATATATTTGAAATAACATAAAAATATAATTCCATATTTTTACTTTGTTGCTCTGTAGTGGTATTTTTATGATTAGTATCATGTTTGCTTTCAAATCAGCAAAGAAATTCGCTACTGACTGAGAATTTTACTCGTGACTTTGGCATTATGAATTGATAGCACAGTTATAAAAAAATTCAGAAAAAAAGAACACAAATTATAATATAGGATATTCATTATGTTCTAAGAGTAAAGGTTTAGAAATTCCTAGCTTAGAAAAGGCTTAGAAACCTAAAATATTCATTCAATTTTTAACCTTTTTTTAGTAAGTACAGATGATAAACATAATTTTTTTTTAAAATTTAACTATGTTCAATGGAAAATAAAAATTGACTCTAATTTAATAAGCACCTTAAGATTATAATGTTATTCGATTTGCTGTATAAAATTATTTAAAAATGAAAATTAGATTAAAATAATTGAAGCATTGATGTCATTAGTGATTGAAAATTTCAATTTATTATTTTCAGATGAAAAAAGTGCTATAAAAAGGACATCCTCCCAGCAAATAAATGTGGAGAGACTTCTTTTTAAATAAGATATATAAAAATAAAAACCATTATATGCTATTCGAATAATTAAATCTTTAAATATCATTTATGTATTTGATATCATTATAAATTTAATAAGAAATAAAAAAATCAATTGAAAGAGAGGATTTAAAGTAATGAGCTTATATATTAACTTTTCTGTGAATAAAACTCTTTCATCTCTCCCCCTCCTTTCTCTCTATCAGTAAATAAGTTTATCAAATCCATTTTTATTTAACTTGAAATGGAATATCTTCTGAAGTTTTCATTATTATATTATTTAAAAAATTTTTAGTAGTTTCATCCTTACTAAATTTTTTGAGGATTCAAAATATGAGTCTATTAATTCATGAATTCTGTTCTATTTCCTATATAGTTGAACCAAATGATTTAAAATATTAACATTTTGCAATATTTCATTAATAGGTTTTATACATAATTCTTATATTATTTATTAATAAATATTTTTGTACAATTACTTTTCCAGTTTATTATCATAACATTGATGACAAATTTTCTCTTTTAGGAAAATGAAACTTCTATTTATTTCTGCGTTTGCCTTGTATTAAAAGTTATTAGAAATCTTTTAATGATTCCTTTTTTTCCTCATTTATCATTCGATTTTGCAATAGTTAAATCTTATTCAATTTGGATTTTTTTTAAGATACTAATTTATGATTTTCTTGGATTTAAATCTTTTAATTTCAAAATTTCGTGATAAGATTGTAGCCGCTGTGTAAAATACTTCACTATTTATTAACAAACTCATTTTAAGAGTATTTATCATATCTCCTAAGGGTATAACTTATCTATTGCATTAAATTCATTTTCGCTAAAGTCTTATTTCAATAGAATCACTTCAATTTTGAATATTTTTACATAACATTTTTAATTAAATCATAGGTTTCTTGTTTAAAATATTATTTATTTATTTACTTATTATCCATATTGATATTAAACATTGTAATCTTTTAATTATTTTGTAAAGTTATATAATAATCTATTTGATTTGTTAAGCATATTTGTTAATAACGCATTACAAAAAATCATATAGATAATAAAAGGTATAATTTAAGAAGATTCCGAAAAATTATCTTTTACCAACACCAAACATATGTATCTTTTATTCCCTTAATTTATATTGATGTTTCAACTTTCGTATTTTTGAAGTTAATTTAATCTTACTTCAATGTGCTTTGTTTTCTCTTTTATTGTTTTTAGAGTTTTTTCAACTTAAAGCTCTTTTCTATTTTTATAAGAAATCTAAAGCCGCCTAGCATTTATGGCCATCGACTCTTTCCGAGTGGGATCGAGTTCTAATTCCGATTAAGGCTTAGATATAAAACTGGAAGAAAAAGTCGGTTTTTCTGTCTGTAATTGATCCCCGTCTCGAAAAAGAACGTAGCGCACCCTCCTGTTCCTTGTCTGGAGTCATCGTCCTCGTCAATAACTGTCCTTTACTTTTGCTTGTTTGTCCTTTCGCATCCACACCAGATGGAGACACGACAAAGAAGAAAAAAAAGCCATTTTGAATCAGTTAATTTTTTCCAAACTCAATATTATTCAGTAATTATCTATATCTACTTTTGTAGGAGAGAGCCAATCTCTAATACATTTATCTTTTTCTAATTCATTTATCCATACTTACAAAATACCTGACCTATACTTTTTATTCTGTATTCATCAGTGCTAAAATTACTATAGGTATGCGTTAAAGCAATTTTTTATTTTAGACAGTTTTATTCTAACAGAATTCATTGCGAATGCTGAAATAAATATATTGAAAATAATATGCTGCAAATAATATATCACCTAATATATTTCAAATCAAAGTAATTATTATTAAAAATATCATATACAATTGTTTAGTTTTATAATTCAAAGAAATTCATTAAATTCAACGATACACATAATTATATAATCTATTTGTTGTAAAATTATTCTTTATCTAAACTTGCCCTATAAGTAATCTCAGCATAGTTTAGCTGTAAATTTTATCTATTTTTTTCTTATATTCTATGCCCGATTTTCTTTACAATTTTCTTATATTTTTTAATGTAAATTTCAGACTTTCTTGTTTTAAAATGTTTTAATTTTTTTATTATCAATTTCTAAGTAAATTGAAATTTTTTTCTTGAAAATCACTTTTAAATGATTCGTTTCATTATTTTTAAAACTCTAAACTTTACGCATATTTAAAATATATCCTTTTCTGAATGTCAAATTTACTTCAGGAGTTGCCTTTGTTCTTAAAAAACATTTCCTACCATTTTTGTAATTACATTTTCATTTTTAATTTCGCAATCTATATTTTCTGCCTTATATTTAAGATATTTTTTACTTAATTTATTGGAAACAGAACTATACATATTTATATTTTTGTGTTTTGCAAGACAAAACAGGTTGATGCAATTTCCTCAGAACTAATATTTTACATTTAATTTATCCGTGTCATTTCTTACTGAATTTCTTAGAGTTCTCAAATTTTTAGGATGCCTTGTTAGACAACAATTGACAATCATACAAGGGGATTATCAACATTGCAATATATCAAATTTTTTTCATTTAGTTTCATTTCATATTTTAAAGTAAACTGTTCATAATTTCCTTCATAAATGTATACTTTACTACTTCAAAATTTTTAAACTTTTGTTTTTTAAATACATTTTTTATCATTATCAAAGTTACATTCCCGTATTTGTACAAGCTCATATTCTGCAAATTTTATTCTATATTTTGTTTTTCTGCAGTTACATGCAATTTTTTTATTTCAATAAATTCTGAATTTTCACCCCATTTCAAATAAATAAAAACTTGATGTATCATATTTTTTCATTAAAATTTTATGCTTTATTTCCTAATTTATTTTTTCGTATTTCTGCTTAAAGTGTTCTGTAAATTAATAGCATGCTTTTCATATATTAAATTACAGCATTCTAAAGATAATCCGCTGATATTTCAGCGATAAAAATCTAATCAATCAATTGATTTTTTTTAATTCATTGTTCTTTATGAAAAGCATGACTGATAGAAAGTATATTCATTAAAGATTTTTTTAAATGTATGTAAATAAATATCCGCTAAAGTAACATATCCACAAGAATAAATTTCTATTAATTTTGGAAAAATATAACTTCTTTCTAAATATTCTTTTAAAATATCTACGTCAAAATTATAGCATAATTGAACATATTTTATTGCTTCATTTTATTTGTCAAAAAATTTCTCTTTACCTTTGGAAATAAAATCATAACTATAATCATATTAAATTCATACAATAATAATTATAATATGTACATTATTTTGGTTATTATTATGTTAATCATAACTGAGGAAAATAGACTTTATTTAATTTTATTAATCTAAAACGTTTCAGAAATTTATTCAAGGGAAATGTAATAAAGTTAACCGAATTTTTAAATTTTATTGTATAGTCAAAATTTATATATATATACACCAGTTTATTTCCTTGATGCATTGTATATGCTTTAATTTTATTGCAAAAAGCAATATTTAACAAAAAAGATTGAAAATCGAATCCTTTTATCCAATGTGTCAGTATTGAACATAATCGGAAAGTTTTTCTCCCAGTGATCTAATATTTTTTAATGGGAAAGTGTTTCACCGAATAAATTCATTTTTATTTATTTTTTTAATAATTTATTCTTAAATAAATTTGGATATTTTTTAAAAAGACTTTAAAGTTCATATTTTTCAATTTAATCTTAGATAAAAGATATATTTTTCCTGAGAAATTTAATGATTTTTTACTGCTTACATCCATTTTTTTTCTTAGGTTTCATTTTTATACTAATATGTTGACAAATTATTCCTTCAGTAATCCCTAAATCCCTCGTAATCTTTTTTTTCTATTTGTTTAAAACATTTTTTCATAGATTTCATTTTTTCTTCTCATATATAATTTATTATCTATTTTCTTCCTCATACATATTCTTGCATTATATTTATTCACTTTCATGTTTCTCAGATTGTTAATTAAATGTTTAATTTTTTTTCAGATTTCAAACATTTCTGCAATATACCTTAAATATTTTAATATATAACATATATTACTTTAATATAATTTATTTTTAAATTGCTTTTAAAAACTCGATCACTTTTCAGATTTATGTCAAATTTTTAAAAAATATTTTTTCGTATATAAAAGCCTATGTAAAAATGTTCATTATATTTATAGGCTTTATTTTTTTCGAAACGTTTTGAACCATTGTAAGGGCATATCTATATTTTTAGTAACTCACGTGACTATAATTGCAATAATTGCATTTTTTCGAATCCATTCAATAAAATTAATGTCATCAAAAGAATTTCTTTTCATGTATAAGTATATATATTTTCCGTTATAATTACTATCAAATGGATTTATCTTTTCATTAAAAATTTCTCAGTTGAATAACATGAAAATTTTTTTAATTTGAATAATTAACTAAATTACAAATTTTAAAATAAGATCATCTATTTTGTTTAACTGCTTAGCTACACATTTGGTTTTTGGGACACTCTTATTCTTTATAAATAAAATCTAGTTTTTCTTAAGTGTTTTGTTTCTCAGTTCTTCCCATAACTATATATATGTGTGTGTGTGTAAACACATCAGATTATTAGTTAAAATATTAAATTAAACATTTAAGGTTTAACATAAAAGGATGAATTCAACTATTGATTATGGATAACAAAGACTCAAAGTAGAAGACAGAGGAAGGGAATTTCAAATACATTTATCTTTAAGATATTAACGTGCAAAAATTAAATATTTTCGATGGAATAGCTTTATAAAGTTAATTTAGGTTTTTTTTTTCAAATCAGTGATGATTAGTATAAAAAGAGTGGAAAAAGAAAACTAATAATCTGCATGTCCACTTTTTATTATGAGTAACATAAAGGTTGTTGAATATAAATTTTCGCACATATTTTTCTGAAAAAATAAATTTTTTTAAGCTATTTTTCCAATATTTGAATGTTTTTTCCACCGTAACGAACGTGTTTTCGGTTTTCCCAATATGCTGCCGATCAGGGAGGAATTGGAATTCGGATGAAAGAAGTCTCTTCTTCAGTGTTCCGATTGTTTTTATAATCCATACACGAGGCATCATTTCGAGGTGCAAAATAGAGTTTTGAACGAAGCTTTGTAAGCAGTGTTAAATATAGCAAATGTTATTTTTGTCAAATCGCAACTTAAGCCCGAAAGCTTGGTACACGCTTTCCCCTTGTAACTACTACTGGAATAGTATAAGTAATAAAAGAAAAGAGACAAAATCAATTTATGTGATTATGATCGATGTTATGGAAGACATAATGCAATTTTGTGTACTAATTATCTTTCATAAATTTTAAATGTTTTGTATTTTAGCATTCATTTTTTATCGGAGAAACTGTTGAAAAGACATAATTGTTAAATTTAATTTTCTTAAATTCTCTTGTGAAGAATACTTTCAACTAAGGTATTTAGGGTTTGATTCTATATTAGAAAATATTTGTCATTTATAATTATAGATTTAAATCACTCAACTCTCTTAGATAAAAAAATAAAAGATTTTTTAAATTTTCAACAAATTTTAGAAATTTTGAAGTGAAAATGTTTTGATATTTTATGAATCAAACTACACGATAATATATGAAAAAATATTCTTTTTACTGGATGCTACGGAAAAAATAATTTTACTTATTTGTATGTGACCTTATTATTTTTTGATAACAGGACATCAATGAAAGTAAGGGGACACAAGAAGACATTTGTCAAACTTTAATAAAACGTTGTTATCACTTTTGGATTATTTAAATGTTTTTACCTCAGTCTGGCTTAATTTCGTTCTGTCCACTTTTCCTGCATCAGCACACATGCTTAAAGTGACTTCTGCGGCTGCCACGGACTGTCTACGTTCTTTTTCCTTTTCTTTACCTGTTATGACAACGAAAAAATTTTGATAGCGATGTTATAAGTTACTTTGTAGTCATTATTTACACCCGGCATTGTTGCTAGCGGATAAATCTTAGTATATAAAAGCTTATTCTTGTTGTGATTCACGTAATCATTTAAAAATAAGTTGAAAATGGGAATGTTCGCTTATAAAATGTACAATAAAATCAAGACATTTGAATTAAATTAATAAAGCTTTAAAATTAACTTTTATCTAGTATCTAGTATCAGGTTATATTTCCCAATGAAAATGATTGTAAGCCAAGAAATAGAAAAATATTACAGTGTGATGTTTATTTGCGGAAGCGAAAAATATCTCTCCACTATACTAGACATATAATGAAAATTTTATATATTCCTGAAAAATATCAGTATGTGTATTTAAGGCATATATATTTAAAAATTCATTTATTTTTCATTTCAGGTCGTTTTTAATAATCAATGTCACAAAATATTTGAACGTGTCTTCCATTGTTTCATTCAAACAAAAATGATTTGATCTTATGATCTCACTCAATTATTGATAATGATAACTATGGATTATGATTAAAATACTTACTATAGTTATACTCAGAATACTTATCATGAATTATGCTAAGAATATATTTAAAAACAATATACCAGAACAATGTATATAGAATTATCTAGAAACATTGATATATTCTTCGTAAACATTACTTTGATATCTTACATATTTAAAAGACTATGAATTAAACTAAAGTTAGAGTTGTTAAGTAGAATTACTATTTTTGCTGAACAATTATTAATAAAAATCTACCTATATTGAGCTTACCAGTATAATGTTAATAGTAGTACTGTGAAGATTGATTAAAATAAAATAAGTACTTACCATCTTTCACCTTTTTTCTATAAGAGGAGGGTATGGATTGTGTATTGGGATAGCATAACAAACACCATATCTCATCAAAATTTAATACAACCTAACATGTTAAAATTAATATTAATTTATTTTTAATTAATCAATTAATGTATTAACAAACAACCACTATGTAATTAATAATAACTATTAAGGAATTAAGAAATCTCATATAAATTTATTCTGTTAATTAAATCTTTACAATTTAAATGAATTGAAAATAAATTAATAAAGATGATGAAAAATTAATTAATAACAATGTTTCAATAAATTATTAAATATATATACATTCAAGAATATACTAAAAAAATAAATAAGTGCCTCTAGAAATCCTTATATTATAAATTTCTGAGGAATAAACTATTAAAAAAATCTATTGTAGGGAAATATTTTACGTTATTCTTTTCTTATCAAGAGTAATTCAAAACTTCTTTTCCATAAAACAACAATAAAACTTCGCATTTTATGTAAATTTATCTTATAAATGCAACTTTTATTTTAACATACAAATGTTTTTCTTTGAAATATGCCCTCAACAATGTTTTGATTCGCAACATTGTTTTAGAGTTAAAGATAAACATTTAAAATAAATATTTACATGAATTTTCTTTTAGTATTTCAAAAAGAAATATATTTGTGCTTTCAGTAGCTAAAGTTTTTTGTTATTTGCATGCAAAGAATTTAAAGATTTTAAAATATATTTTGCTTCGATAAGAAATATGGAAAAAATATTGAGTTTTTCGTAAATAGCATAATTTAGTTTTATTTTAATATATATTACAGAGAGAGAAGAGCTGTTTTGCTCTTTTTTAGTTTATTTTTAAACTTAAAGATTAAACAACTTACTTTTAAAATACAATTTTTGTTTTCGTTGATAGGAATTTTAATATTAAAATAATTTAGAGATACATTGACTGGAAAATTTGTATCGTTAATTTCTACTTAATTACAATATTCACTTGATAAATTATAATGTATCACCACTATGAGTCTATTCAAAGTAGTCTTTCATTATTTGTTGCCATGAGTAAATTTTCCGAAATTGAATTACTGTTCACCAAATTTCTTGAATCTCATTTTTGGTGATCTTTTCTCAGCTTGACAATTTAACCCAAGATACAACTTCTGGGTTTGAAGGACAAATTATGTGATCCATTATCATGTATTTATTATTTATGACGAAAATATTTTCTATATTACTTATAGTAGTGACAATTAAGGATCTGTAGTTTAATCAGTAATTAGAATAATTGGTTTTAGAAATTTTTAAGTAATGCATGAAAGATTAGTAGTATTAATTGGTTGCTTTATTATGTAAACCTTTTCACTAAAAAATTATCTTAAAAATGAATAAACTTACTTACCTCTTTTCTTTTAGCCCATAGAATTATTAGGTACATATGAATAATATAATTCATTCTTAATTGTACTTACATTTCATTAACTTCTGTTCAGTGCTGAATAAGAATTTAATGGCTGAATAAGGGTTTGATTTCGAATTTTAACTTATTTAAGGCTGAAAAATTTTGAGAAATTAAGTGCGACGAAAATAAATCATCATTTAATTATATAATGAATATTAGTAAATTCCGCTTTATCAATCATTTATAGTTATCTTGCAAATTCAAGATCAAATCGAATCGAAAAGATAATTTTATTTATGTTCTTTGCTTTTAGAATATATATATATATATATATATATATATATATATATATATATATATATATATATATATATATATATATATATATATATATATATATATGTATATATATATATATATATATATATATATATATATATATATATATATATATATATATTGTATGCAAATCTGTAGTAAATATCGTATATAATCTTTTTCTTTATTGGGATTTTTAATTTTATAAAAATTAAATTTACTGAATAGTTAAGTTACTCTGGAAATTTGATTGAAAATTCTAATTTTTATATATTTTCCGGAAAATTATATTAAGGTTAAATTAAATGAAGGTGTAGATTTTTTACAATATTCTATTAAGTTGAATATTTTAAGAATTTGAATATTTTAAGAAGCACTTTTTCTGTCTTTATATTTTTTATAATTAGCAATAGAGGGGATTTTATTAAAATTCCAGTGCAAATATTTTTAATCATAAAAAGTTATAAGTTGAAGAATTAAAAGCAAAAGTCTGTTACATTATTGTTAAATTGATGTTTTGTGGTTCTCGTCAATTTACAGTGAATCAGTTAAAGAATATAAATATAATTAATATAATACTAAAATATTATTATAACTTTAATATAATTTAATAGATTTTACTTTGCATGATCGATAAAATATGTACATTGAATATAAAATCTGGATAAGTAAATTTGTTATCGTAAAGATATTTAAGGTAGTTTCAAACGCGTTAGAAAGAAATTTTGTTTCTGCTTGTTTATTTCATAAAAAAATTTAACTTTAACATAATATATATACTTATGTTTAGTCGATAAGTATTTTCCAGTAATTGTTTCAAATGATAAGACCAAATTTAATTTTTCACCTGTTGGTGTTGATATTATATTTTTTAAGAGAATTCAGATGAATTATTATAGTATATACAGTAATCATCTGTGAATAAAATTTTTTTCCATAAAATTGTCTTTCTCGAAAACTTAAGATGAAATAAATTTTTTTCTATAAAAAATTGAAGAAATATCGTATTTCTTAAAAAAAACTTAAATGTCACTTATTTGTATTAAATTTTAATGTTTAAATGTTACATAAACGCACTTTTCATGATATACATTTTAATCAACAAATAACATTACACCAAATCACATCTAAACACAACACATATGTCAACATCAAAGTTATGATAAACATAACATCCAAGACATCAAATCATACAGACAAATTGTGCATTCACATGGTTTTACTGATAACATATCCTGCAAAAATAATCAACCATATCGTGCGATAAGAAACTTAATAATAACTTATAATTAATTTGCAGCCCATAATGAAGATGCACCAACAATGCAAATACATATAATACAGTATTACTTAATTTCTGTTTTAGAATGGTTGTCATTATATAGTATATTTTTAAATTTAAATGAGAAAATCTCACTCATAAATTCAATTAAAAAATTTTAACTAAAGTAAGCGTTAAATTCATTTTAACAAAATTTTCAAAATCAAGTATTGATAATCAAACTCTGTTTCAATTTTAACAAGCTTACTGTTTTATCAATTTATTTTACACGTGTGTGTGTGATTTCATATGCATATCATATCAAACTATTTACTACTCTACGCAGAATTTTTGTCCCTTGTAATTTATTAAACAGTGATTTTTAAATTATATGTAGACTTATTTTTCATAATGCTGTGAAAGTTTTATACATATTTTAATAAATACATTAGGTGAAATGACATTTTAATGATAATATTGCATTATAAAAATAAACTTAATTTCTGATTTTGGATTTTATTAAATTTTCAGCTTTAGATAATGATATTGTCATTTTCGTAATTGTTGATATAAAAATTGCAAAAGCATTACATTTTTAGAAAGAGAAAGCCTGAATATGTTATATAAGTAAAGAGAGCCTTCTCAACATTATTTCCTTTATTTCTTTTTAACCCTTATTTAAATCTTTTGATGAAGTGTACGAAAAATTATTAATATCTTGAATTTTTCGAGACCAAATTATGATTTCATTGTATAAAAAGTAAAAGTTTAATCTATATTTCATAGATTTCTTTAAGAATTTAAATTATTGAATAAAATATTTCATTTATTCCCCGTATTTATTTACATGCTAAATAACGATTACTATTATAATGAGATAATTTTCTTCATTAAATTTAAGGTTTAATTTTTATAAAGCATTTAATTCCACTCAATAAACTTGTTAGAAATGTATTGCTGGCCATTGTAAATGTAATTCCAATAAAAAAATTATCCTAACCGCTAGTGAAATTTGCATCAAGTGTATATAACAATGAGAAATGCAAAAGATTACAATAATAGGGCATTTGTGAATTACACTCGTCTTATGTAATTTTATTTTATGTAATATCGAAGTTCAAGACCTCATATATTGACATTTCACCTCATTCCAGTGTTTTGGATCATATCATTTTTCACTTCTCTGTCCTCGAATACACTTTTTCAGTACATTAACCAGTTAGTACAACTCCTCTGAAATCCTGCAACCTGTTTTTTTTATTCAGGTCTTGCGTGTCATTCAATTTCAAGAGGATAATATAATTGCCTGCATATAGTACAGAAAAATTCAATATTTCTTCTTTGCAAACAAAACTACCTTGTTGTCATGTTCTCCAAATTAATCATCTGTCTTATGATCACTGTCATATTTTGTCTTAATATAAAAATATGATGTAATTACCAGAAAAAATGCTACGTAATCATTTTTAGTTACTTTATACAATATTTTAATGTAACATTTTGAATTATTTCAAAATAACAGAGCTAGCGCCTCATATTAATTTAATAAATTTGCTAAGAATTAAGAACTTGGTAGTTCATTGGTTTTATTACTTAAAATCTTGTGTTATTTCTTGAAGAATAATTTGCTCGGAATACAGAATTTGCCATTTCACCAAAACAATTAGGCTACTTGTAGAGGCAATATGAGATACTGAACTTTCTTCTTTTATTCAAATGTAAGACGGGTAGTAACGATTATTACTAATCATGATGGAGCCGCTCATTATTAAATTGATATTTCTTCCTGCACAGAGAGCTGTATTTTAAATCAACGTTTATTATGCGTATAATCTCTAATATAAATTTGTGTTTGGTATATTTTTTCCCTATCGATATTGTACTTTCGATGGCCAGCAGTGTATTATTCTGATGCTTTTGTATTAATAGTTTTTAATATCTAAACAAACTTTCAACAATTTTAAATCCTCCTTTATAATAATATATTTTAGATAATCTCATACAAATTTTTGTTACTATAAATTTACTTATTTTTACCGTTTAAATATTCAGTTTCGATTATTTTATTCGATTATCGAAACAAATTCCATTCAAACATGTCGAATGTATAAAAGTATGTATTAAAATTTTTTTAAACTATGTAAGTATTAAATTTATTAATACTGTATAAATTTGTTTAAAAGCAATTATATAATCGATTTATGAACAATAATTTCTCAAAAATCAAAGCTAAGTTTTTAATTTTAAATATTTACTGTACATTTTAATCTAATTAAATAAATAACTATTTTTGATTTAGATAAATCCGAATTTTATTTGTAAATGTAAACAAAGTATGAATATAGGTCTTGCATCAAATTTTATGCTTCATTACAAAACATTTTCTCCATAAAAATATTGAAATTTGAAATTTATGCCAAAAATTCAAAATAATAGAACAATTCACACATCAAATGACCAGAGATTCATGCAAACGTCAAGAAAAATTATTACATACAACACTTATATAAAAGTTTCCAGAAGCATCGCCAGCCGAGCATAATTTAAAAATAAAAAAACTGAAGAGCATAAAAGGCCATACCAGACTACACCAAACACTTACAATCGAACTCACTCTGCCAACGTTTGAGACCAGCTTCCACACCAAGCGGAGTCTTCGAACGGCTGCCCATCCCCCATCCGGCCCAGTTTCCAAGGCGGGAAAAATAGCGGAAGACAGTTGGACTCGATGATGGGGCCTTAACCCTCACTGAATCATGTGGATCGGGTACCTGAAAAAGAAAGAAGCAAAATTACTTTTGTAAATATGTTTACTGAAAGACAAAGGATTCGTTTCATACTTTAAACTATTTGGAACTACGACTTGGTAACGACTAAATTATCATGGAATACTGTAATTTTTTTTTTTTATAAAAAACTGGATTCAAATTTCTGTACTTAAAAGTGTAATTATTAATTTTATGTCAAAAAGTTGTTATTTATGACACTTGGACAAACCAAGCTCGCGCTATGCTGTTGGCTATACAAATTTAAGTCGCTAGGGTGCGTTTTTCTTTTAACTAGAGCACCATGAAGGTGAAAGTGCGACTTTGCTCTAAGCTCGTCCAATAGATGGCACTACTAGAGGATCCCCTCCCTCAATTTAGACATTGATCTGGAGGAGGAGGAAATTTTCTCCAGACCATTACATCTATCATAACTGCTCAACGACATACACAGACGACAGGACTTTCAATTCCACAGATTTAACGAGCACGTATATCGTATGTACTCGGTTGGTTTTGGCGGCGTTAAGAATCGAACCCCACCATTCCGTACGGAAGGCCGATTTTTATAAAACTATTTAATATTAAATATTCCTTTTTATACTAGTGTGACTCATTCACGAATAACAGTCGTATAGCAATTGATATTTTATGTCGCAGATTAATCACATAACTACATGGTTACTAATGTATTTTATTCTGCGATCATACTGATATTTCTTGTGCAGTTTAGCTTTCATTAAAATCATTACTGTAGAGTCACATTTCGAGCACAACAACTTATTTTGCTGGAACCAAAATATGAAGTTGTGATTACAAATGAGTTAATTTTGAAAGCAATATGTTGTTGAATAGTGTTGCTTCATTATTTGCATATTTTCTTTCTCTTTTCATTTGAATAGATACGAAATAAGTAATAGAGAATGGAGATGATACACACACATATAATACGCGTGCATATATGATTAAGAGGAATAAATATAGACTCGTTCAAAACTGAAAAGAAAGATTTTCCGATATACCCTACATTTGATCGGTTTTATAAATTAATTGAATAACAACGACTTGTGTACATCAAACATTGTTAACTAGAAAGTCCAATCTTTTTTACAGCTCACGTAAAAAGACTTTGATATAAAAAAAAATCCACACTTTATCAGCACATAAAAATCACACCTAACTTGTTTTTGCGTAGAGTATTCACAGGTGGTCACTAAAATGATGATAATTTTATAAGTTATAATTTCTAATTCAAATAAATATCAGCTATTTCTTTTTATCAACAACAACAACGAGAAGAGGAGGCCCTGGTCTGTACCTATCGGTTATTAGGTTCCACTCCCTCTTCAAATTAGAGAAACTAACACATCGCACGAAGTGCCAGGGGCCCGCTGAGATCCAGAACTCGACTACGTAGTTGAGGACTAAAAATGAATACAATGTTGGACTTTCAAGCCTATAGGTGTGACACATGTCAAAGAAAGAGGTTCATTTGAACAAATTACATTTCAGTACATAAGAGAGGAAAAATTGAAAATTAAAGATGAAACCATAAGTAATGTGTAATTAAAGCAGAAGGGATTAAGTAAGTATAAAAGGTGGTTGAGATTACTATTAACCACAGCATCTATTTTAGTTTAAATTTGGGTTAACAAATTTGCATTAAAGTGAAATACTCAAAAAAAAAATTGGTCTCATATTACAGGAATAAGATACAGTAATTCCATGAAAAAGTAAATCGGCAAAGGCAAACATTAAAAAAAAAAAAAGATAGAGTAGGCGACGAAATAGTTATATATATCAGAGATAGAGTGAATCATTTATAAAATTTCAAAAAGTACAGAATTGACATAACAAGTCTCGTTAGTTTAAGAAATCTAGTTTAGAAAATATATAATGATTCTTACTTATAAGAGAAAAAACATGAAAAACAATATTCTAGGCTAAATACAGTAAGATGTGTAACAGACAATATGGAAAATTAAAGCAAAAAAATTTGCAAAATTAAGGAAGTGTGCTGCAATTGTCCTTGCTTTAATCATCCTCTGATCATTTTTGCTAATCTTTTTATCAGAAAATCAAAATAATTAATGTAAACATTAACCATTAACCTTGCATGTATTGTTTGTAAATTGCTTACGTGAATACTTGAATCTTGAATGTAATGTGTACTTCATGGTTAAAAAATAATCAAGTTTTAATATTGTGAACTCTGTTTTTATTGTAAGGAAATGAATTAATTTATACAGAAAAGTTAATAATTATTAATAATCTTAATTGGGAAAGATTTTTGCCAATTAATTATATAAAAAAACGAAAATAAAATCAAGAGTTAATTTTCCTAATTAACTGCTAAAACATATAACAATTTACGCTAATGCTTTATTTAAAATAATTTAAGAGATAAAAATGAAGCCTTTTTTTTCGCATTTCTTAACTCAACAAATAAAAATTATTATTATTTTTAAATTATATTTTAAGTAACGATTAAGAGCAAAATTAATATTTTAATGCTTTTTTGTATTTCTAACCACAAAATTTTTATAAATTTAAATTATTTTTTGAATGATTTAATTTTTTGCAAATATATATGGCTCGACATATATTACTTACCTGCAAGAAATTACTAGATTTTCCTGCGACTTGTAAAGCGTTTTTCCCTTGAGCTTCGTCTTGAGCAAGACAGCAAGGACCATATCCTGTAGTGAATCCATATAACATTTCTAGGAAGACTCTAAATACATGAAAAGAAGTAATTTACAAAAGAGTAATTCGGTATGAAACAAAAAATATTGTTTGGAAAATCATGCAAATTATTAAAATATCATTTTCCTTATTTTCACAGAGAAAAGAATTTGTTTTTGGAAGACTTAAATTTGAATTAATAATACGTAAAAAATAATATTTTGAATCGGTGAGAGAATGTTATTAAAATGACTTTTAAATTCAGAAATTTTCAATAATACATACTGGCCATTAAATTGCTATGCGAAGAAGGAATGCAAATAACAGAACGATATTTATTGGACACATACATTATAGTGGAAAGAACTAGTGATTAGATTTACAGGAAATTAGGATGTATAGATCTTGAGAAATCAGTACCCAGAGCAACCACCTCTGGCTGCAATAACAGCATTTATCCGCCTAGGCATGGAGTCAAACAGAGATTGTATGGCATGTACGAGGATCTCAATCCATGCAGCTTCAACACTATGCCACAGTTCATCGACAGTAGTGGATGGTGAGTGATGGCGTGCCAATCGCTCGGCAACCGTTGACCACACGTTCTCAATTGGTGACAGATCAGGAGAACGTGCTGGCCAGGGTAACAGTCGAACCTGTTCTGTATCAAGGAAGTTCAGAACAGTACGGGCAACATGTGGTCGTGCATTATCCTGTTGAAACAAAGCATTAGGGAGGCCTCGAATATAGGACAGAGCCACGGGCCTTAACACATCGGAAAGGTAACGGTTGCTGTTTAAAGTGCCGGTAATGTGAACAAGAGGTGATCGAGACGTGTATCCAATGGCATCCCATACCATCACTCCAGCTGATGGGCCAGTATGGCGATGTCCAATGCAAGCTGGCAATGCGCGTTCTCCACGATGCCTCCAAACACGGATGCGGCCATCATGGTCCTGTATACAGAACCGAGATTCATCTGTAAAGATGACGTGATGCCTATCCCGCTTCCAGGTTCGTCGCTGATCACACCATTGAAGGCGCTCCTGTCTGTGACGCAGCGTCAATGGTAGCCGAAGCCATGGTCGCCGTGCAGACAATCCATGCTGCTGCAAACGTCGTCGAACTGTTCGAGCAGAAACTTGTTGCCTTGCAAATGACTCCAAATACTCGACTCAGGGTTCATGACGTGGCTGTACGATCCCTTGTGACCATGCGGATAAGATGTCTGTCTTCTCTGCTGTTAGTGATGGGGGGTCGCTAAGATTCTACATGACGTTCCGTATGATTGTCCTGAACCCATCGATTCCATATTCTGCTAACAGTCATGGGGTCTCGACCGACGCGAGCAGCAATATTGCTATACGATAAACCGCAATCCCGGTAGTCTATAATCCTTCCTCGATCAAAGTCAGACACGTGCTGATAGGCATTTCTTCTTCTTATACGAGGCATTACAACAACTTTCTTTGCCGAAAACAACTTTGAAACGGAAATTGAGTATGGGAAAACTGCTGTCAAATCTCTGGTTTTATACACATTGTAGATGTCGCTACTGTCGCCTGCTTTGTATGAATGCGCTGAAAATCTAATCATTTGCATATCACAGCAAGTTTTATCTGTCATGCAAATTTCACGCGTGTGGTGTGCCGCTTTCCTGGTGTAGCAATTTTAATGGCCAGTAGTGTACTTTCACACTTCTTTTTTCAGTTTAGATTTTCTTTATAAAGAGTATTAAGGATTATTTATATTAGAATTTCTTTCTATTTTTTTATAAACTGAATACAAAAATGGATATAAGCAATCGTTTTATATTTTTACATAGTATTATGCATTTATGAACAATTATAGAAATAAAATTTAGGATTTAATTGGAATTTTTTAGACGTAATTTTGCATCAAATTAAATCTGCATAGTTCATCAAGATCTCGTATATTGTATGTACGCAAAAAAAGCCCACCTAAATAATATATTTTCGATAAAAGTAGATTTTCTACCACCCCTTGTGAAAACGCGATTTTAGAAAAACTGCAAGCTTCCAGGCGATTTATGATGACAACGCATTTAAAGAAAATAAAATTTTTTAATTTTTTTTCGGAAAACATTTTGTAGAAAATTAATCACTCTTCATTTTAGTTTTGTCTAAAACACTCCTCCCTTTATTTTGGACTCACACAATTTTCTAAGAACTTATAACTTCACCTGTAGACATGAATTTAAGCTGACTATCAAGACCTTTAAAGTACTTCGGCTAATATTCATTTTGTTGTATTCACTGGCTAGATAATTTTTATTATTTAATTAAATTACCCATTTTTTTCCTGTCTGGAAGTCCTTTCTTTTATTTAATTCGATTCCCTATCCCACCATTTTGACGAAGTGGGATGCCCTAACGTAGGACTTGAAGGAAACCGGTTTTTCAGGGAGAGGGCGAGGGAAAGGGGCAGAAGACAGGTGTCAGCAGAAGGAGTTAGAAGAAAAGGCTGAAGCACAACACCCCTAAAAATACCCTGTTGGTTATTCAAGTCAACGCTTTATTGGAATCTTTGAACAATAAAATTGAAAATTTGAAATAATAAAATCCTACTTGTTTTTAGACGGAAGAAGAATTAATATACTTCTGTAATATGCGTCCAAATGAATACTTCTGTAATACGAGTCCGAATAGAGGAAGCCTCGCTGAATAAATGATTTTCCAGTTTTCGGCTACCAGACTACCAGGTTTTCGAAGCCCTTTAAATTGACCGGCCTGGTTCCTTAACTTTTCCTATGTAAGTCAATGTTTTTTTTTAAATTTATTTTACCAGCCAGTTGTTTTTTTTTTAGTGTGGTACCACCTATTTTATAACTTTAAACAAGGATTATGATATCTAGTGTAAATTATGAACTCCACGTGAGTGCTTATCAATGTCATTAGTAAAGATTAAATATTGGAAATAATATAAGTAACTGAGTTTGTATGCATGTAAATAGATTTGTAGTTTTATGAGTGAATTAAGGGAAATTTTTAATTTCAAAAACAAAGACAGTTTCTGCTTCCATTTTTCAGGTTTGAATCTGGGTAGAAAACAAAAAAATAATAAATACACAACGCAATGTTTAAAAAAATAATACGTTATTTCAATTTAAAATATTATTTGTAATAGCTATATAATAACAGTAATTAAATACACAACAATTTTGATATTATTTAGCTTTAAATTAATTGTTTTTAACATTTCGAGATTTTCCATGACAAACTTGTATTTGTTGCATGAATTCGTCCAAACATAATTCTTTGATAAATTTTCTCTGAAATTATTTTTTGTCTCATCTGATACCTAGAGTGATGATATTTAGTGCCAGTAATCTTGCATTGAACAAGATTGTCTATAGTTAAAGCTGCTGCATCTGGTGATAATGTAATTGGCCGGTTCTGCCTCTGGGATGAGTGGAGATAATTATTTCTAAGCGCAAATTAATTTTAACATCTTAAAAATGTTTTAGAGATATCAACTGCCCTTAAGATTTTTGAAAATTTTTTGAGATGGGTAATTTTGCAGCTATGCTACGCATGTTACATGAATAATGATATATTTCATTGAATTAACTATAGCTATCAAATATGTGAATAGGTTTCTAATTTTATGTTAAACAAAAATTAACTTACATATAATTCACAGCCTGTTTTTAACAAATTAATTAGTATTTATGTTGAATGGGATGTGCATTCACCAAGATATAAATTAAAATAAGTATTTTACGAGGAGAGATCAGAATAACAACCACAATGGAGAATTATTTGTTTCAATTAGAAATCAAGAACTGAGACATTTTGAGAACATAACTATTAATGATCACACAGTTACATATCTAAAAATATTCCTAAACAATTGAAATATTTTTATCAACTTAAAATTAGCGATTTTCATAAGGTGGTCATACTAAATTAGTGTAAGAAACTAAAGAAATTAAACATGCTATATAAATAAATTATAGTAAGAATAAGTATAAAATTAGTAAGTATATTAATAAATTAGTAATTGCAGTGGTGCTAAAAAAATTTATAACGCTAGAAATTCTAACATTTTACTTTCGTTTTGCATGTAATGAGTTTTGTCCTGCATTGTGAAATTTTAATATAACTGTCTATGCTTCACATGTGTTATGATGCATTAAGCTAATCTAGTGCCGGGATTATAAAATAATCCTGGTGCTGCTGTTTGAGTTAGTTGCAGGATAATTATTTAGATTAATATGCGGACTGTAATTTTGGCATTTAGCTTTATAATACTATAATGTACCATTTATTCACATAAGCGTCTACATTTAAGCTTTCAGCACGTGACTCTCACGAGTTTAAATCATCTCAGAATTATTTTTTACAGGATGTAATCAATGTCTAATCAAAAATATAATTTCTGTATTCCTCTTTTTTTCTTGGTCTTCTTAGTTAATAAATATCATTTATTTAGTTTTTTTTAAACCTGTGATGGCATAACAGTGCATTATAAATTTATAAGTTTACTAATTTTATATAACATATTATTTGTATTTTATATTAGAATTTAATATCCATTGTTTTGTCTTTTATGATGAGGATATATATATATATATATATATATATATATATATATATATATATATATATATATATATATATAAATGAATTTTAAATAACTTTGAACTCTGACGATATCTTAATATTTAGGATATCATCATTGAAAATATCGTATATCCAGGATATCGTAATATTAATGATATTATTACTGAAAATATCTTATATCTAGAGAATAGTAACATTTATGATAATATTACTGAAAAAATAGAAGTGCGCTAATTTTGTGTGTAATTGATATCCTGTAAGTAGCGTAAAATTTCTATCAAATATTATAATTCTTAAAAGTAAACATTTTCATAGTTTTCAAAGTACTCGAATTTAATATGCGATAGGTAGGGTAGTTCTATTTCACAATTGCATTTTACACGAAACACCTTTCGTAGTCTCGTGAAAAGTAATGCTGATTTCTCTAACAGTGGAAAGTGCTGGGTTTTTTTAATGTCTCTTCATCAATTCATTACTTTTATTTTAATTTATTAATTATAATTTATTAATTTAAATTAAATTTTTTCCCTTAATCTTATTATATATTTTCTGAGCTGTATATTTTGATAAACAAAATGCACTCTAACCAAATTGATCCCTGCCAAACGTTCAGTTTTACTAACAAAATATGATTTGTAAGATTGAAAAATAGCACGTCAAAATTGTTTTAAAAATCTCACTAACCCATTATTATTGAAACCCTGTTTCAGAAAATCATGATTGTTTTAATGAAAAGTAACTTATTGCCTATATTATGTAAAAACTTCTTTTAGAAACGAGCACCTTTGTCTTTATTTATGACGTTTCCGCTTATAATAGATAATAAAGTTATTGGTTATTCATGTATATTCTTATAAAAGGTATTTTTTTTACAAGTAGTTGATAATTTAAATACTAAAAAAGCTTATAATTTAAATGGTGACTTTGTACATACCTGCTACGAACTCCTAATATAGCTCTGACAGCATAGACTCTGGTCTTTTCTTTTCCTAATATGAAAAGAAAGCTGTATTAATTAAATATTACATGTTGTTCAACATATTTTTGGGTATTATAAAAAAGAGTAAATTGAAGAAATTTTTGTACATAAATATTATAGTATATTACTAAGAATATTTTATTCATGAAGAGAAAAATGTTAAATCACAATACCTTGTCCAACGTTAAAGATGACGTCACATAAATGTCTGTTGTTTTGAAAAGCTCTTCCGAAATCTCGGGCAAGTTGTTCGAAACCTTCAAATGTATCACGGACGCTATCCAATAACGGACTAGAGGGTCGCATGTGTCCTATAGGACGCCAGGATCCTCGTCTATAACATGCATACATAATAGTTAGAAGATTACGCGTTGATGTTTACAATACAATTTATTTTTTATCATTATAGTAAAAAATTAGTTTTTGTCATTATATTTTTTGTTTTGTCTTAAGTTTCTTTAAAATCATCAGACAAATAATTTTGATATCAAAGATCCTTTTAAATGTTTTCTGTGTCTCTTCTCCATTTCTTTCATTTACTTTAAGAAAGTATAAGTTAAAATTATATATTTTACTTGTCAGTAAAAAATACAATTAGAAACATTTCTCGACTCCCGGATGTGCAGGGTTGCTAAACTCAAGGGACCAAACATTGTTTTTCATCTCTCTTAATTAGGCTGCGTGCCTATTGAATTTCAAAGTTCTATATAGGAAAATTTCCCCATAGAATAGTTATAGTCAAAATAGATCATTAGTTTCAGTTTTGATTTCCTTCAAAGTTGAAACTAATTTCATTTTGAGAATCTCCCTTCCCTTTGTTCATTCACTGTTTCATACGTAATCTATTAATATAATAAATGAATAACGAATTTTAGACGGAAAAAACAACAATGTTATTAATCCCTTTACAACGGCATTGATATTAATTACTTCCGGAAAATCCTGAAAAAGAGAGAAAAGCAATCGACATTGAGCATGTTCTTTAACGCCTTCTAAACAAAAATGAAAAGGACTGATTATTATGCAAGACCAGAATGCTTTATTTTCTTATAAATTTAATACGAAAATGTATATTCTTTTTTTTTAATTTCCCTTTTAAGTTCTCTAGAATGAATTGATCGATTTCAGAAATAAATCTATGTTAAATTAATGATCGGTTAACGATCAATTCGGATAGTGAACATAGCCTTGTAAAAGATTACGTTGGTAAACCGATTACCCACTGTACTTAAATAATTAATAATATAATATGTATAGCAAATGTCGGAGATCATTTAATTTAGTTTATAGACAACATATTGAGTATGAAGTAAAAAAATATTTAAAATCAAGAATATTTTATTTGCATAAGTAGCTATGAACACAATTTAATATTTTTGCTTAATTTTTATGAAAACAATAACCAAATATTTATATAGTGTTCTGATATTGTATACGCTTATTGAGGATCACGTATCTAAAAAAATGTTTCATAGTCAAATATTTCAAACTTTTCAATTTTCCGATGGGAATAAAAATATTACATTCAATCAATATTAATGCACAGACTTTGAAGAAACTATATATAAAACCAGAACATTTAATAATTTTTCTTTATATTAAGCAAACTGAAACAGTCTACTGATAGCATCAACCATTATGTGTCTGACTAACAGAAAGATAAATTTTACGATGAGAAAATTATCTAACTGTTTTTGTTACATTCAAGTTCGAAAAAGTTTCGCTTAGTTATTAATTATTTCCTTAATTTTTTTAACTTATATGAAAATGCTTTAAATATTTATGTCAGCAACATGTTTTTTTATGCTGTGGTTATAGAACTTTAATGAAAATTACATGCTATATTTTTATGTATTTTATTTAAAATTTTATCTGAACGCTTTTTTTTCGTAATTTGTTTTTAAATGACAGTAAGAAGTGAGAGAGAAAGAGAGAGAGATGAATGATAGATAACTCCAAAGTTGCATATTCAGGTGCATCTCTTTTAAAAAAAAATCTATTAAAACTATAAACAGATTGTTAAAAATATTAATCAAAGCAGTTAATAACCGTTTATTGCTAATTAGAGAAATTTAATATTAGAATTTAAGTTACTAATCTCATTTGAGTTTTAATTAGTATAATTAGATTAATATTTAGCTTAAACACACATTATAATGTAGTTAAATTAACGGTAAAATAAAAAAAAAATCTAAAATAAATTTTTTTTTAATTTTACATATCAGCTAAATGATGTTAAATTTTTTATGGCATACTTTTCTGATGCTACATGATTTTCATTGAAGTCTAGGATAATAACATTTCACATTAAAATCTTATTTATTTTAATCGATAAATAACCATTTCTTCGAAAATATTATTACTGTTTTCATATACTAAAAATGTGTCACATTATCAATTCCTTAAAGGTATTTTTTTTCGTAGATATTATTTAATGAGATAAATCTGGATCAATTAAATAGTTTTAAATTATTTCACTAGATGGCGATATTCATCTGATGATTTAGTGAGAATAAAGTTTTGGAAATTCTTTTCCTTTCAACTTTCTTAAATGACGACACTCTGATAACGGTTGCAGCCACGATTTGCATTTCTTTTGAAGTAGTTTTTGAAGTTTAATATTAATTCCTCTCTTCGTTATTTTATCATATAAGACAAAAACTTTCGAATAACAATAATTTGCAACAACTCCTGTCAATTTATTAAATATAATTGCAGTGATTAAGCATTAAATTATCATAAAATTAACCATAAATTTAACTGCATTTATTATTTAAAATATATTAATTATTATAATAAAAAATCATCCTTTACTTATTTATAAGTATTTAATTTTGAAACAAATCATGATGACTTTTTTCACTTGAAACATATATTTCAGACTTTAAAATTAAAAAAAAATTATAAAAAGTAATAATTAATATAATAATACAAAATTATAAAAGTGATTAATATTTTTACTTTCAAATATTTATTTAAAAGCAAAATAAAATGTCAAAAATAAATCTTGAGCTTGAATTCAGAGAAATATTACATAACTTGTAAAGAATGTAGTTAGCTAAATTTCACTAATAATATAAGCAGATTTATGTATTTGTATTTATGATTGTTATTGCGGAAATTTATTAAACATTTAGATACTGTATTTGAAGCTCGCATGTATTTTCTCTTTCACATATGAAATATTATTTCCAAATACAGTATCAGGTTAACATTAATTGATATTCTTTACAGATGGAATCAGCATATGATGAATAATTAAAATTCACTCGTAGGCGAATTTTCATTTTGCATCACTTCATTAGTCAGAAAATAAAGATCAAGAAATTTCTTTAAATTGGAAATAGAGTTGAAATAACAATGGCAGAATTGATTGTTGTTGGATTTATAGATCTTAAAGATGGATTTTTTTAACAATTACTATTTAATTTAAATTTTTCTCTGTAAAGTTACCGAATCCAATAAATAAACTATTAATTTCAAAAGTTTACATCTAGGAAATTAGAGTGCTAGAATATAAAATGTCGCTTAACGAGTTATTTACTGTAGAAAGAAATATAATCCCTATAACAAGAGAAAATCTTAATCACCAAACATTTTACTAAGAAGAATAATGAATGTAAATAATAGAAACATACCAAACATTATAATATTGGGTATGCATTGCGATAATTTTTTATTAGCTTACTTAAATTATGATAAAATTGTTGCGTATTTATAATGAAGGCGTGATCAAACTTGTTTCATTCAAGTAAAAATTATATATATAATGAAAAAAAATAAATGTATGCATTATAAAATTACACATAGAGTTTTTTAATTTATTAATTTATATTATTAGCACACATTTTTCTTGACAATGCATTATATTCCCTTTCATTGTTAGAAAATATAGAGCTCAATTAGATATTAAAAAAAAATAGTTGATGATTTACGGCTTGAGAATCGTTTACTATTTTTATTGTTGTTTGGTTATAAATAGCTACTCTAGTAAGAAAAAAAAGAATATATTTTCCGTTTATTTATTAAACAATCGATATAGATTTAAAGAGACGCATGATAATTTATTTGGAATAAAGTAATTTTAATTGCACAATTAAAATGGTATACTGCCGTCAGAAAATAATGATTATTTTTTATGAGCAAATTTGTAGCGTATAATTACGTGAGTTATAAACTCACTTAGTAATAAAGCTTGTGAATTTGTTTTGTATCTAAGATTAATAATTACTCTTCATTTATGTAACTATATAACTAGTCTTACTAGTTTTACCGATATCAGGAAGGGTAAGAAAATTGCTCATTACTAAAACTTAAAGGCCAGATAATTCCTTATCTGAAAACATCATATATAATTAATTTTTATGGTTATAAATAATCTAATTTCCATTAATCAGCGATAAAAATTATTAAGAAAAATTATAATAATTAAAAATGGGACTTTTAATTTAAACATTTATTTTACAAAATGGGCATTGCCATTTTTTCGATTTTCTTCCGATTATCCTGAGTTTCATGTGTAATGAGAGGAATGAAAATTTTACTTCACGTTCCCCCCCCCCTCATAATATTTTCTTTACTACCAATTTTATATTCATATTATAGCCGATTAACGGCTGAGTGGCTAACGTTTCTGACTCCTGAACTGTGGGTCCCGGGTTTGGGCAGGAATGTTACTTTCTCTCTGTGTTTCTTTGTCCTTTCTTATAAGATGATGTATGAAAGTGGCCCACTCTATAAACAGGTTGGGATAGTAAGGCGTGGGAAATGCTACTCGCCTCCGTGAACTGGTTCACAGGTGCTCGCTGGGTAACGACAAATGAGTAGCAGTTTCCTACCTTGTTGTGGCAAAGGGTTAGTCATCCAGTGCCTGCGATTATTAAATAAATAAAAATATTTATTATTTTATTGCTTATACAAGAATATATAATTTACCTGTATGGTTTTGGTATTTGACCAGTTTCTACGTGGTTTTGTAGATTTGTAACTATATCTTCCAGCATTTGACTTCTTGTTCTATCCTTTAAGAGAAAAGAAACATTAAAATTTTATGTATATATATATAGATGATATATATACATATATACATATATATATGTATATAAATATATATAAATAATAAATAAATAAATAAATAAATAAATAAATATATATATATATATATATATATATGTATATATTTATTTATTTATAAGAATCCCCATCGATATGATGATTTCTATACCGCCCTGATTGCCATCAAGGTGTCAGTAATTACATACGTCTGATACCTGTGTCGATTCGGGGCCGAATATATTTATCAATATCAGTTCTGAAACGGAACTGTTAAAGTCTGTGATGCAACCAAGGTATCTCTGAATTCAAGTCTGATTTTTATGAAAACAACCAGGGTAATTGCTCGGGATTCTGGAGATTATTGCCATGATTATTTTTCTAAAATTTATATTGTAACTGGTAACTTAAAAAATATTTATTCTTGGAAAAATATTTCATGTGAAACAATTCGTAAATAGCTACTGACTCTGGAAGCTCCATACCAGGACATCATCTAATCTCAATACGATAAAACACAGCTTAACTGGTTTCAAAATGGGGCAGAGAATATGTATATGTACAGTTTCTCCTATGACCTGTTGCTTTATTAATATGACTGCTTATTATATTTCAGAAATAATTGCATAATAAATTGACTATTTTCTTTGAAATCGGTAGTCATTTAAACTTTCAATTATCATTCACGGAAAAGCAATATAAAATTAAGAGAAAATAACATTCCTTTTTAAGTAAATTAATTTTTTATAAGTCGACATATTTGGTACTACATTTAAAAATTATTTTTGGCAAAAAATAATTTTAAATTACTTTGATAAAAATGCTTAACTGAATCTATTAACTCAATTTAAAATATTTTATTCCTATTATAATTTTTGTCACACTTTTAATTCTTATCAGTGGTCGCCAAACGTTTTGACCACACGGACCAGTAAATTTATAATTTAAATCCCGTGGACCACTCATAGGATTTTTTAAGTTTTAAATATATTTATTAAAAAAATTACGATCAAAGAACACATAAAATGTGCTTAGTTAACAAAATAAAACTATTAATTGTAACCAAAATATGAAAGCTTCATTAATAAACCATGATAAAATAAACAAAAACTATAAAAATAAAACAATTAAAAGGTGGTTAAGTGTATCAAACTTTTAGCATTACACACACACACACACTATATATATATATATATATATATATATATATATATATATATATATATATACATATATATATATATATAAAGGGCATTTTATAACTTTTCACGTGTTATTATAAACTGAGTTATATTTCAATGCATCTTAAAACATAATTCAAAATCAGGAGTAAGTTCATTTCGCATTTTTGCGAGGACCTGCAAAATTTTCTCATGGACCACTGATCATAATTATTTTTAAAATAAACAGAAGCAAAGTATTAAAATTTAACATTTTCCGATGAGATTGTATGGTTTAAAAATGTATTTCATGAAATTTTACATTTCCTACAAACTAATTTCTGTTAATTAAGCATTTTTTGTGATAGATAAAAAAATTTAGGTTCGTTTTATTAAAATACTCTATATAAAATGTTGGGAATTTTCATGTTATTAGAGTTGTTGTATAATTTGAAATATCACTTTAATGGTAATTTTTTCAACAAAATTATTCTCTGATAATTGCTTCCACAGTGTTTAGTAGCTATAAAATTTATCGATTTTAGTAGATTTTATTAAAAAGCACTAATTTATTTAAATCCTTTTGAGATAAAATTTCTGTCTGCGATGGTAAAGCTTGAGATATTAATTTACAATATAAAAAATGCTTCTCTCTAGAATGTTCATATATTCAATGTAAAAAAACTCAAAACGCTTCTCAAATGAAAATATTTACACCTGTCTTAACTTTTTTAATATAGTCATTAAGCCTTTTCTTTCTTTTCATGAAATTAAAAAACAGTCATATTCGTATAGAAAATTTTCTTTTAGGATTTAATATATTATTGATTTATAAAGAATTTCAATAAAAATATTTAAAAGAAATATCGATTTTCATTATGCATCAATGGCCTGATGTAAAGATGAGAACATACAACAGTTTTATGAAGGCACAGTCTGTAAATTAAATTTTCAATTGTTTGTTCATTTTAGATTTCTCTGAAACGTGTAAAATAGCAAAACGAAGTAATCACAGATGTGGACAACGTGGTGGTTTCCAAATAATTGTTTCCACTTTAAGATCTAAAATATATCGATAATATATTAACTATTAAAAGTATGTAATATATTAAATTTTAAATTCACGTTACCTGAGGCTAGCTCTAAAATAATTCAATAAACATCTCTAATGGGAGTGAGCAATTTGATTTGATATTTTAAAGAAAACTCTCCATATTATCCAAGTGTATAAAAAGTATAGCTATAATCAACCCTTTCAAATGTAAATTGTATTGCTCTAAATTTATTATGTTAAAATTATGCTTCCCTAAATTTGTTAAAACTGTGATTCTCTAAATTTATTATGTTAAAATTGTGCTTCCTTAAATTTGTTATGTTAAAATTGTGCTTCCTTAAATTTTTTATGTTAAAATTGTGCTTCCTTAAATTTGTTATGTTAAAATTATGCTTCCTTAAATTTTTTATGTTAAAATTGTGCTTCCTTAAATTTGTTATACTCCCAAAATTGAATTTTTTATGTTGTCTATGAATACTTATTACAGCTCTGATATAATTATTAATAATGCAAAGGCAAGATCTTTAAAATGAAGCATTTAGCCTCATAATCATTTGACCTTATAGCAGCAAATTTTTTAAAAAAAAACAGGAATTTTCTGATGAAAATCGAATGTTTTTCAAAAAATCTTGCCTAAATAAAAGGAAAAAAAGTTATACAAGCAGAGGTTTGGTGCTGATGGAAGCAGAAGTATTTAACTGAAAATGTACATGGTCTTCGATAGAATTAAATGTTTAATCTTGTATCAGCAAAGGAAATGTTTCAATCATTATTAAAGAAAGAGAAATAATTTATTGAGACTGTGAGTGTGCGTATATATATATATATATATATATATATATATATATATATATATATATATATATATATATATATATATATATATATATATATATATATATATATATATATATATTCTTTCTCACACATGAGGGCACATATATACAGAAAAAGGCCTTACATCACCACTGAATAACTTATGTACAGAAATAAATGTTAGTATAGAACTTAATATATTCAAATATTAAAACACATTCTTGAACAGCTTTTTTCTATTTGCGTAATTAGAAGGTATAGTTCATTTGTTAAACTTAAGCACTGGATTTAGTTTGAACACCAGCTTTTAAATGTTAATGCGATCCCTTATCGTTTATATATTGCTTACAGATCGAAATATTAAAGCACTGTTTTAGTGTCGATATTTGTTCCAGAAAATTTTTTAATTACCATTATTTCAGTTTAACTTTTGTATATTAAATAATCATTTTAATAATGTTAATATAAAACACTTAAAAATTAAAAATTTGGCAAAATATGTTCTTTCAATTTATTCAATCTAGTATTTTATGACTAGATCTTGTTTTTTATCATTATTTTGAATACATTTTTTTAAAGTTTCGAAATTGTTTATTTTTGTTGCCTCTAGTTTAAACTTCTTAAAATAAGGAGTTAAGTGGTAAGCGCCCTCGGTCCTCCATTTCAATTGTTTATAGGTTCGATTCCCACCTCAAACCTAGCTGTTTTTTGTGATATAGAATTTACTTTAAACTGTAAGCTTTACTTAAATTAACCCTAGTTTGCAAAAAATGATGAAATAAATAAAATTCAGTAAAATTGAATATGAATTTTATATGTTGACTTTCTTTAATTTCCGATTTACTTGTTTATCGCAATTATTGCATTATAGCAGAAGTCATTATCATATTTGAGACGCTTACACAAACTGATTTTGATTTTTCCTTCGTGAAGGTGAGAAATTGTAGTTATTTAGGTGTAAACGTTAGCTGTCATTTTGGCATTAAATCTTTGATACAAGTTTCTCTTTTTTATCAACTAGTAATTTTGCAAATTCGAAATAACTCTCTAGTGTCATTTTGCAGTTCTATTGATATTTTTATGTAGTTTTAATTGATTTTTTTGAATAATTAAAGTATAAATTTAATTATTTGTTGAATTGCTTAAAATTTGATTAAAGTTAATTTCAGCTCGGAAACTAAAAGTTATTTAAATTATATAAGATATTACATAACTAAATAAATAAAGATATCTGCTTAAAAATTAATATTACTTTTGTGATAAAACGATTTTAACTTATTGTATTAAATATTTCTTTTCACTCACCTGCATTCTGGCAAATTTTGGAGCTGAATAACTAGCTCTCTCACCATTCACAATTTTTGTCAAAATCCATTCTCGAAAAAGGGAATCCTAGATAGATTAACATTAGATGAACATAACAATATGAATAAAACTCAACATTATATATTAAAAGATAAGAACTGTCTTGCTTCCATAAGAGAAATTCTAAACTTTTTACATAATTATTATGATACTCTTTTATCATTAAACTTTATCAAATTATTTAACACATTTGGAATGAAAGAACTTAAGAATGAATCATATTGTAAAACAAATTATAATATAATAAATAATAGATTTTTTTTGAAATTACACATTCTATACCCATTTTAAAATCATAGATTTTTTCTAATGATTTAATAATGTAAAAAAAATTAGATAAATAAAAACTTATTTAAGAAACTGTAAGTAAAATTGTATAACCACATACTTTTATAAATTTTGAGCGATGCCATAAGTATGGTTTATAAGCTCCTACTTCATCTCTTGACACAACTGACACCTAAAATAAATTCAAATCAAGAATTATTCACATCAAAATAAATAATATTTTAATGTTTCATTTTTATTCAAAATAACCTTATTTAATAGAAGGTAATTAATTTCTAACTGAACTGTGTAGTGTTGTATAAAAATAAAATAATTGAGGAAACGAGTGAATTATTAAAATAACAAAACGTATGATCGCTGAATAATGACTTAAAGAATATTCAAAAGTTTTTTAGTGTTTCAAATATTTAAGTGCATGTATTTACATAATATGATGAACTTTAAAGTCCAATGAACTATGTAATGTGAACACACATCTAGAACATTTTAAATATTCCCATGTAAAATACTTTGCAATGCACATTTTTTGATTAAAACTGAATTATCGCAGAATTGTGTTTAAAGATAGCTATATAAAATACTATAATAACTTTGATCTGTAATTGCCAGAGGATATTGATAAATAGCAAATTGTTATAACTTTCATCAAGAAGCTCAAAACAATGCCTGGTACTTGGTTGAATGTCTTAAATAAAACATTGTTTCATTAGGGAGAAAAAAGCTATGCAGATTTTATAACAGTCACCTGTAAGTAAGCCAGCAAAAAACGGGGAAAAAATTTGTGTCATTGGGAACGATAGATCAATAGCAGGCAGCACGAAAAGCCCAAGATCAATCAAAGCATTTCTGAACACTGCATGTGGCCTTTTATTAAACCAGCCGACAGCATACAGGAGATACATTTTTCCGCTACCAACTCGGTGGGTGTAACTGACAACTATTCATTGGAGAAGACTGTTATTGCATGTAGGGAACACCAAGTTCAGGAAACTCGATAGTGGGCAAGAGAGACTTTTCTTTTTATTTACCATTTGCTTTTGGTATTTATGACCAAAAAGATTCAATCATTTCTTTAATAAATTTTTAAGAATCCGTACTGAATTTTCATTTGGCTAAGTATAATGGGATTAGTACACTGAGAAGAAAATTTCTCCGAGGAAATTCCAATTGTTAATTTAATTTGTTTTATGAAGACTGCTTTTTATAGAGTATTTTTTGAGACTTGTATTGTTCAAGACTATGATTTTTTTTCATGGTTATAAGGCTGTATACATCATACTGAAACAACCACTGAGATGTTGGAAAGCAAAAAATAAATTATGATTATAACTCACAATAAACAATTTTTGCTCAGTGATAAAACTTTCTGGTTCTTAATTATCACATGTACTATCAACAACTTTGTTATAAAGGGGACGGATGTAATTTTCTTAAGCCTTTCTAAAATTTGTATACAGAACATTTTTGATGTAAAGATGTATTTTAAATGTTAGTTTGTATAAGGGGATTTGACTTATTTATTTTTAAAGAAATATGTAATTTTTGGCAACAAATTAATTCACATGAAAATTTTTGCTGGACTCAGTATTAAATGTCCATATAATTTTTTGTTTGATGGTTTCTTCCTAATAATTGGTTTTCTACAAAATTCAACGTTAATAATCTTCCCCTTCCCGCATAAAAATAGCAATTTACTAAACACGGGTAAAATTTCTTATTATTTTACATATATAAGTATATAATATAAGAATTATACATAACATTGTGACTTGTGTGCAAGTTAAAAGAACATTTAATAATCAGATACACTTTCTAAGTGATTATAGAAATTTCCTTATTCATTTGAATTTAAGCATTAAAACATGAGAATTTTTAATTTCTTTGATTTTTTTCCAATTTATGTGTCTTATATTCTGATACAAATATTAATATTAAGAAACGATGTTATTAGATTATTTGTCGATATGTTTTAAGATAAAGCTTAAGCATGTTTATATACTTGTGCTTATTTTGAATTCAACATTGTGTAAAAGTGAGCATTACGATCGCAATGATGACACGATGTGATTTTTTTCTGCCAAGCTGAGGATGAAGAAGTTGTCGTGATTTGGCTAATAATTCCAATGGGTGTTAATTGGATCTTTTAAAACTATTATAACCATGGAAAATATGGTGGTATTTACTATGCTAACCCTAACGACATAAAAGCATAATAAATATGCTAAGAATTGTTTAAATTCTTTTAAAAAGTAATATTAAAAACAAAAATAAGAAAAACTGCCTGAAATTTTATAAAACATAACTTATAGAACACAAAATTAAGACATTCCAAATAAGTTTTCTTAATTAGAATATTATTTAATAACATTAAGAAATACATTATAATATGAAGTAAACTTTAGATTTTCCAAACAGAGGATGTTTGTTAGAATTTTATAAAATAACAAATGTTAGCAGAATTATATGTCTTATAAATGCACAAAAGCATATAATTTCTAGTTTTTATATTCATTTTCTTAAAATACTTTAATATTAAACTACATTAATTTTTAAATCTAAATAGAAAATTCTTTATATGTTATAAAGGTGTATATATAAATTTTATAAAAAATAAACAATTAAATAAATATCAATAAAAATTTATTTTAAATTCATGCAACGGATCTATCTCATTAAGGTTTATATTTGGGCTTTGAATTGCTGATTTGGTTGATATTACATTTTGTCTTTTGAATTTTTGTTAATTTTTTCAAGTTTTATAATTTGGATATTTAATGTTTGAAATTTTGTATTGCAGACACATTTCGGGGGAATTGCGCGAGTTTTTCAAATCCTTCATTCGTTGCATGTCAGAAAAGAGTGTTTGTATTTCTTTAGCATAGTTGACCATATACCCCCTAAAGAAGACATGGTACCTATGTTTCTTATTATTTTTTCTTATTTTGTCTAATATATATTTTTGTATTTCTAATTTATATATATATATATATATATATATATATATATATATATATATATATATATATATATATATATATATATACACACACACACACACACACACACACACACATATATATATATATATATAATAGAAGATTCGTTAATTTTCATAAAACGTCGAGCATTATGATGAAACATTCTCAAACTCATAAAGTTTAATATAAAATTACATCAAATTAATATTTTAAGGGAGATCTATATTAACATATGAAATATAATATATATGAAAAATAATTTTTGAATACAAAAAATTTCACTTACTTCATATGAGGTGGGGGATGATCTTGTAGTTGGACTTGTACGCACGACAATGAAAGTGTGAAGAAAATGCGATTTTATGCAAGTAGGAACGAATAAAGTATCATCAGCTTCCAAAAAGGCTACACACACTATGTCATTTCCTATATGCCGTTTTTTCTGCAACTGTTTCAGAAATTATAATTATTATTACTTACAAGAAAATTTATATATTTTTATAAATTTATAATGATAATAATAATTAATTTTTGTGCTGAGGACAATTTTGTGCATTTATTTGTATTGAATAATGGGGCATATTTGTTTTTAATTTTTCAGTGAAATAAAAATAAATAATGCTTCATTTATTAATGCATATATTGAAAATACACACTGCCCGAAATTGAAAATGCAACACCAAGAAGGAGTTGGCAGAAAGGGACAAAACTCGGCAACTAGCAACAAGTAATAAGTGATTTGTATTTCAAAATGATATGCATAATACAGTGTGAGAACATGGTCGGGTCAGGTTTGTTGTAGGACCACCGATACATCATACACGATACAAGAAACTACACGTCTAGGCACAGAATCAATGAGAGTACGGATGGCATCCTGAGGAATGGCTCTCTTTTCCCTGTCAACCATTGGCCAAAGTATGTCTTCTGAAGGAGGAAGTGGCAGGGTCTGCAAATAGCGTCCAATCATATCCCAAATGTGTTCGATTGGTAAGAGATCTGGTGAGCACGGTGAACAAAGAAGCAGCTGTAAATCTTGCAGTGCATGTTGACTGATGCGAGCAATGTCTGGTTGGGCGTTATCCTGCTGATAAAGGGCATTGAGCACCCCCTGAAGGTAGGAGAGTGTCACCACCGCAATACATTATCCACGTAACGTCGGGATAGAGCACTGAATACGAACTAGAGGTGACTTAGAACCTCACGTAATGTTTCCCCAAACCATGATGCGTTGTCGCGTGGTGTGGCGTTCCACAATTGTTTCAGGACAGAACCTGCCTCCACGTCGGTATCATACTCTTACGCCTTGAAGAAACAGAAGGTAACCCATCTGAGAAGATGATCCTGAGCCACTTTGTCGCTACATCGATCTACTCTGGTACCATTCGAGAGGTTGGAGTCTATGCTGTTTGGTCAATGGCTGTCTTCTTAATGGACGTCATGAGCGCAGGCCACTAGCAACAAATCGATGGCAAATGGTTCTGCTTCACATGGGAGCAACCAGGGTGTCTTGCACTTACTTCAGAATTTCGATTGACGTGCTTCACGGGGCTGGCAGCGCCTCCCATCGAACGCGTCTATCAACGCGTACTGACGTCACTTAGGGCGAACCAGCACCCCGCAAAAGTTCCACAGTTCCTTGTTCCTACCGTCTTCGCCATTGTAAATGCACTGTAGACGCATCCAGGTGTCTATCAGCTGCGATTTGCCGTCAGGACCAATCTGCCCTTCTCAGTCCAATCATCATGCACCTCGTAAACTCGTCTGTCTGCTGGAACTGACTCAATCAACAATGGCCTGGCATTCTCTGTAATTACAGGCGTCCAGTGCGACAAGAACAAACTTTCAACGATTATTTTTCAAGCAGCAATAATTGCGCGAATATTGCCCCCTCTACCGGTTCCTCACCTTATATCTTACCTTACGTACACTGGAGAGCTCCGCATTTTATTAAATTTGCATAGCTGGGTAAAATGCTTTTATCCTGAAATTTGCATAAATTTCTGGCACTCCTTATTAGTGTTGCAATTTCAATAACTGCCAATGTATTTAAATTTATATGAAATTTTTTAATTCACATAAAAGTTTAATCTACATTAAAAAAAACTGCTTGCAAAGAAATACTTAATGATACAATTTGAAACGGAAATATGTCACATATTCTAGAAAAGTAATTTATTTAGAAAGATAAATAAAAATTTTGCTATTTTTTAATATTTTAAAATGACGTGAATTTTTGTACTTTTTTTATTTAGTTATATACAAGCATGTAAGTTTTTACGAGTATTTTTTACCATACGACTGAAATTAAATAATTTAATCATCATATTAATTATTATATATAAATATTCTTATTGTGTTAAGAAACACAGGAATGACTTTTGATTTGCTTTGTGCTTTTTCACGATCCTTTAAGGAAATTCTATCTTTTAATACCAATATATCCATTGCTTTCTAAATCTCTCTTAATTTTTGATACCCTTCAATCTCTCTCTCTCTTTTTGGGGTTACATCTTGATTTTTTCCAGCGCTTACTTGATCCTTATTGAGTAATTTCAAGTGCATACCTGATGAAATATGAACAAAGATCTGTTGTATCTTCTTTATCTCTCATGTCATAAATACTTTAATTAGGATCCTTCATGCGAATTATAAAGATCGAAATCATTTATAAGACTTCATGAAATACTTTCGGTAGTCTTGAACTCAATAATGAGGAACTTTACTATATTGCAGTCAGTTATTCTTATCATGATATTATCAGTAGAATATTATATGCAACTCAACATATTTTCTAAATTAGTTGTGTCATTTACAGACAAACAACCTTTCTTCTGATGTTGTATGAAGTATGTTTGATAAATTCTGTCGTAATTAGATCGAAGTTTTGTTTGACATAGACTGAGCAACATAAGCGAGTCTGTGGAGGATATTTTCCACAGCGATGGACTATATCTCATTATTGGCACAGTTAACTTTGCTTTTTATTACTGGAAAATATTGTCATATGCTGGTTCCATTGAAATGCATGATATGCTTAACAATTCCATGTTACTTTCATTGAATGTTTGGTCTTGCATATAGCAAAACCATAAAATCCAAAAATCTATTGTATGCATCACAGTTATTCCAGTTGAAGCTGTTTTGCTCACATTTCTTGGTATTAGCACCAAGTGTGATATTAAATATTATTTTATCATTGATTTTTTTTATATGACTGCATTGGTATAAGCGAATGATAAGTTTTTTTCCACTGTACAGCATTCTGTCATTCTATATATACATATATATATATATATATATATATATATATATATATATATATATATATATATATATATATATATATATATATATCATATATATACATATATTGTAAATCCTTATGATTTTAATAAATATTAATTATAGAAATAACCTAACTATTTTTATTCCTTATTCAAATAGTTATCGTACAATGTTTCTGTCTCTAAAAGTGTCGCAATAGCTACATTTCCAGAAGTGATTGAAAAGCATTTCTTATAATGTGTTATATTCTCTAAAGTTAGTATGGAATAAATAAACAGTTACACTAACAAAGGCTGCAAGAATGTGTGAAAAGATTTTAATAATATTACGTATACACTTTATTTAGAAAACGCAAAACTTTCAATTTCTTAGGATCTCGCACATTGCTCTTTTTGATATATAATTATAATAGATGAAATGAAGATATAATTTTTTACATCCAGGGATTAATATCAAAATTACCTTCTGAGGATCATGTTCTTCATGAGGTAACATTGTGGATACATGAAACATTATTTCTATTCCTCTCCATGATGTATAAACTGATTCTGTCCCAGTAAGATCATGAACAGAATCCAATCCACCTTTATATTTATCGAAACCTAGATAAAAGAGTAACAGAGATCTGTTAAGCAGGTAACAACACACAAACTTTATGTTTTCCTTAATTATTTTTAACCCCCTCAGAAAATCATATGCATAATTCTATCACAGAATATTTTTCTTCTAGCAAAGTTATAAGAAGTTTTTTCTCCTTTAATTTAAAGCATTTTTTATAATATTATCCCAACTTAATATCAACGTAACTGTACAAAAGTTGAAAATTGAAAAGTCTTATGCACTTTCAATAAGTCTTGTAACTTTTCCATCATTATACAGGGTGTCACAAAAATTTATGTGCTAACGGAATTTATGGTTATGTCAACGAAGTCATTGGGTACAAGGGATCAAAACCGGGTTTGTCCCTTGACCTGCCGTGTGACAGACGTACCCGGACTGTTCTCTCAAGACTTGCTAGCGGTCATATTAAGTGCCTCACTTTCAACGAGGGCAGGAAAACTTTCGTCACCTGCACCAAGTGCCAAAATCATCAGGCTTCTCCTGAGCATCTTTTGGATTGCATGGGTCTCTCTAGGGAGGATCTCTTTAGCAATCCTCTTTTAGTCTTCGACTTCCTTACAGTCAACGAACTCGTGGATCTAGTCTGACTCCGTCAGACATGGAGGATAAGCAACAACAACAATGGTTATGTCATGTCTTGAGGAATCAGAATTACATAAGTACAGGGGACTGGAAACGCAATTGTAAACCGCTAAAGGGAGATAAGTGCTGGAAGAAGCAAACACAGACAGTCGGATCAGTTGCAGTGAGGACGTTTCAGGTAAGGGATGAACCAGTACACAGATGCCTGTCGAGTGTAAATCCCAATTTCACAAGGTCGCACAGCCACCAACAACGTTACAGCGTTAACATGTGGGCTGGAATAATTGGTGACTTGGTGATCGGTCGATACGTAATTCCCGAAAACCTTGACGGATTTCATACGCATTTTTTTAGAAGATGTATTGCCCACTTTTTTGTAAATGTTCCTGCAACGACATCTCTCAACATGTGGTTCCAGCATCAAGGAGCTCCCTCACATTTTCACAGAAATGTACGTCAGCTCCTGGATTTGATGTAAACAGTTCGCTGTATTGGCAGAGGCGGCTCTATACCATGACCACCACGATCTCTGGTTAAAACCCCATGGATTTTTACCTCTGGGGTACCTTAAATGTGTGGTGTATGACACAACTGTTCCATTGGACATGTACCTCATGACTCGTATTGTCGAAGCAGTGCATATGTTCTGAGGACTCCTGGGCAATTCGAACGAGTGCGCGATTCCATGCGGCGCCGATGTGAAGCATGCAACGCAGCTGGTATGGTCCATTTTGAGCACTTATTATGAATTAAATTTGTATTGGGTCCTTTTTATTGTGAAATAAAAAATTTTACTCTGTCTATTATCTTTTCTTTAAGTTGCGGCTTCGATACAATCTTACAGTCACGATCGTGATACCTATCCCCCGTTCCTATGTAATTCTGACTCCTCATGACCTGACACAACCATGCGTGCCGTTTGGACATGATCTTTTGTGACACCAGGTACTTATAAAATGAGGAGTGTCTATTACTCAAGTCAAAGTTTATTTCAGTTTTGTCTGATAAAATAATTCTAACTTTCTTATGTTTAAATTTGCTTACCATTAGTATGAAAAATATTACAGTTTATAGTTTGAAGAAATAACATTTTCAGTCTAAATGTCTAAATTTTATTTTCCTACAGTAGAATAAAATATTCACTTAACTTCATTATTCTCTGCTAAATATTAATTATTTAACACAATATATTTTGGAAAAAACAATGTCCTATTAGTACACATAGTCACTGAAACTTTGATTCGTGTTTCTTAACACACTCGAATTATTGTTTAAAAATTGCAACAAAGAGCTGTTTCAGTTGTATAAGAAATACTTTACTGATTTTATTATATTTTTAAAGGCACGTTTATTATCACTACTTCAAAATCTGTAAGTCATTTGTCAAGTCATTACGAAATTATCATTGTCATGAAAACAGCAAACTTTGGAATAATGAAATTTGCAATTTTCATGATATTAACTGCTTTGCTTTCACATAAAATGCGGGAGTCAAAGCTTTATTTTAAAAGTTTCTTTTTCCATTTAGTCTTCCCAATATGATATTTCTTAGAGTTCACTAATAATAATGCCACATGCGGACAAATGTGCCGTGAAAGACATTCAAATAGTATGCCATTTAAAAGAAACATATTAAAGGTATACGCGAATCCTTAATGAAGTGATAATCGCAAGAACAACCTCAATTTCATTTCATAAACAGCACACATATACTCGTTAACTTTTGTTATTTCTCCGTTTTTACACAAAGAAATATAAAAACGGGATAAAAATAAAAACGGACTAATATTCAAATGAGATAATAGTTAACACAGTTCTCCTATATTGTACTGTTTCTGCATAAAATCTGATGGTTATGAATGAGTATATAAAGATGATTGTAGCCACTGTTGAACAATAATAGATGAATGTTGCATTATTCCTTTCTGCAAGCACATGTGTTTAATTGGTTTTTAGTTTCCAAGTTTCCTTAATTGTGACACATGAATTCGGAACCAGTCTATAAAATGTTATTGAAGGCAATATGGTAGGTTATTAAAGTTTCTTATTGTACCCTTAAGATGCTTAGCTATCCCCAGTTTTTAAAATTATGCGACTATTTAGCAGTAATATTTTAAATTAAAACTTGCATGGAGCTTCAAAATTAAATAAAAAATTATAGATAAAATCCAGGGTAAATATTGCCATCAACATTTTGATGCTTAAATACCATTTCACTTAGTTTGTTAAAAAATGTTTGAATATTCACAATATTTATGATCCTACTCTTTTGAACATAATTTACTCAGTATTACATCATTAATCACATTCAAAATTTCTCAGTAACTAAACATTATAGAGTATATCAGAAAACTCTAAGGTTAAATAGTTTCCTTTTTTTAAGGACCAATTTATGGTTTGCTATCTTTTAAACTCAAATCAGAAAAGTAGCTTCCTGTGTGAGATATTTTGTTTATGGAAATGATTCCAACTTACATTATTTTTAATTTCTTATAAGAAATATCAGAACAACTCTAACACCGGAATCTATGCAAAAGTAAAATTTATGAAAAATAATTTCCTATCACTCAAACTACAATATTTTCTTATAAGATAATTTCATAATGAATGCATATAATTAAGTTCTTTTTTCTTATTGTAATTTTTAAGATACTTTGTGCGTATACACAAAAAATCATTAAATGTACTATCAATATAAAAGGATTTGTATTAAAAAATAATTAAATAAAAATTTATTTTTTAATAAATAGCTCAGCATTTCAACTTTAATAGTTTAGAGATTTGGTACTCACTACCCCGCTTTAAATGCTAAAATTATAATTTATCAATGATCATTATAATTTATCAAGATAAAAATATTTAATCATAAATAGGTCTCAGTGAAAAGAACAATAAAAAATAAAGATTTTGGGATTTATTTTTTTTATTCATTAAGAAGTAAAAAAAATTGATAAAGCCTTATTTATTCTATTGAATAAAATTCTCAATATTTAGCTTGTGCTTGCTTGCAGATATTGAAAATAAATAACTTTAATAAGAACAAAAAAAAGAAAGAAATCATTTAGTGAAAATTAATTGATGAAAATATTTAAAGCTTCGGAAAGTTTTAATTAATTTTTCGCCACAAAATAGTGCTTATTTTCTTAATTGATGTTTATAAGAAAGATTAATTACCAAAAATAGATGGCAGTTTCAGCTCTACGTTTAATAAATACGATTTTGTAAGCATAAATAATATTTTTACTTAATCCGAAAGGCAATCGAGTTGATTTAAATGAAAATACTTCTAAGAGTTTATTTAAGCCAAGAATAACACAATTAGCTATATTTGTATGTAAATATTTGTGACTTCAGAAGAGACAAATATCAGGTCTTTTTGTCTTTTCTATGAATTCATCTTTCGGGAGATATTTACGGTTACCTCAGGAGCTGTTGAACATCCCTATCACTCAACTCTGAATCGAGCATTAATTTTTATCTTCAAATGCATTATTATTTTCCCCAAATCTTGAAGTCAGTCTGTTATAAGTGTTCTGAGGAAAGATTGTTGTGTTGTACTGGAAAGATATTAGCTGAATGTAGACTCATATACTTATGTTTTATATAAATCTTGTAAAAGCATGTCTAAATTATTAGTGAAGTACATAATTTCTACATTTATTTACGTGTAAGTTTTATAGTTTGCGTGTTATCTGTTCTTTAAGAATCTGAAACGTGTTCATGAAATATTATCAGATCATAAGAGTGTTGTAGGAAAAGCAACTTTCTGAATTGTATGGCTTACAAAATTATTCACTTTTCAACTACATATAAGCGAATTACTAAAATATGAAATCAAAAATTTTAACTGTACACATAAATTATCAATATATATGTTATAAAGTTCAAAATTTCAAATTTAAAGTACACAAATGAAATTCATATTTAAAGTAAAGAAAAATTTAAAGCAATTTCTAAAAATATAAATCATGAAGAATTAAATTTAAATAAAATATGAATTCTTAGCTATTTTTATTGAAGTTAAACCCAATTAATTATACTGATATATATGATAAAACAAGTGATTTTTAATTTTAAGATTAATAAATTAATTTACAGGAATTCAAATATTTGTAATAAATTTAAAACGAAAACATTTTTTGGCCTAGTAGATAAAATATGTAGAATTTGTCGTAATTTAAAAAAAAACATTAGAAAACAAATTAAAACACTTAAAACTCTATTAAATAATGTAATAAAAATTAAATTAAATTTATTTAGCAAGTAGAGTAGTGATTAAAAAAGTAAGGTAAAAAAGGCTCAGTTATTAAACTACAAAAGTGTCTCCTAAGCCTTGAGAACTTATAAGAAACTTAAAAATACTATATAGTGTTTGTACTTCGTAATTTTTGGTACTTATTACCTTTTAATGTGTATATACTGCGGTTTTATTTGGTTTAGAATTAATTTTTATAAATTTATATTTATGTGGGAATATTTAATATTTTATGGCTATTTGTAATTAAATGAGGATTATATATTTGTTACCTTTGATTTGTATATTTGGTATCTTTTAATGGTTTTTAGGCTTTAAAATCAAGTAGCTTAATTTTGACGATTATTCTTTGCCAGTATAGAAAACCCATACCTTTGAGACAATACAGTCAATACACCTGATGAAGTAGACCACGTTTGTTCTTAATTATATATTTATATATTTCTGCTCTTTATTTTAAATCTGAATACCATGTGTAATTTGTTGATGTGTTTCTTTGTCTTTTAATATTTGCATTTCTTTTGTATACTTATATATCAATAAGAGACATTGTGGCTCAGAAGCTTTACACCACTTCCCGTAAGATCCGCAAAATGAAGCATCACTTGCCTCGAGTTATTGAAGATAACAAGATAATGACAGACATACTAGTAAACAAAAAATATTTGTTCTTCGGACTTTAGAGAGTGATAGTTAGACCATTTAGAAATAGACGAAGATGTTACAACTGTCGGAGCTTTGAGCATATTGGCCGATATTGCATTTCAAAATCATTTTATGGGAAATGCAGTAAAAACCATAACACAGAAAATTGCAAATCTACGTTAAACTGCTGTATCAACTGTAAAGAAGCCAATGATAAAAGAAACAACTATCCAATAAATCATACAACCTATTCCAGAAGTTATATATATTATAGAAGTCGAACTAACTATCAAAACCAAAGAAAATAATCACATTAGTTACACCACAAAAATACTTATAAGAATGGAATGCAGAAATCATTTGAGAAATGATGACTTGGCTAACAGAGAGAGACAGCAATGAACAATAAGTGATCTGTATTTCGAAATGATATGTATGATACTGAGCTAGAACAGGGTTAGGTCAGTAAGTTGTTGGACCATCGTTAACGGCGATACACGAAGTAAAGAGTTAAACAACACGTCTAGGCACAGAATCAGTGAGGCATCCAGAGGAATGGCTCTCCATTCCCTGTCAAACATTTACCAAAGTGAGTCTTCTGAAGGAGGCAAGGGAAAGATCTGCAAGGGGCGTCCAATCATATCCCAAACGTGTTCGACTGATGAGAGATCTGTTAAGCACGGTGGCCAGGGAAGAAGCTGTTCACTTTACAGTGGATGTTGGCTAATGTGAGCAATGTGCTTTGACTTAAGTATAAATTTTCTAACCTTAATTTCTAGTTCTTAGATTCCAAAATGTGTAATATTCCCATTTTTTTCTTCTGATTTCATACGTGTTTGAATTTTTCTATGTTTTTAAAATTACTTATTATTCGAAATAAAAAAAATAATGAAATTTTATTCGATTTCTTAAAAATATAAATTATTGTATGAAGTGCTCTTTTTTGAGCTCCTGATATCTCTACTTTAGAACAGAGGTGGCCAATCTGTGGTTAGCGAGCCACATTTTGCTCTTTGAAGGATTATTTGTGGCTCTATATAAATGTACCCGAGTTCAATTCTACAATGCATACCGATTTACTGCATAATTCACCGAGAACATCTCGATATAAAATATTTAAAATATCCTGATGTTATGAAAATAGTGTTACCCATTGTAAATTATATTCTCACCAAAGCAAAAAATCATCGACTATTCAAATGTTTACTTGAAGAATTAAAGGATGAAGAACTTCCAAATGACATTAATTTCTTTTGCATTGTTAGATGGTTATCTAGCTACAACGTATTATATCGGTTTGTAGATTTGTTTGATTCGATAACTGCATTTCTAAAAGAAAAAGAAATAATCTATTCAGAATTAGACAATGACGAGAGGTTGCAAGGCTTAATGTTTTCGACTGATGTCATGGAACATTTGCAAACAGTGAACTCAGAATTGCAGGGGAAAGATAAAATAATATCTGACCTCTCACAGTGTATATTTAGTTTTAAAACTAAATTACAACTTTTTCGAAAGAACATTAAAAATAAAACATTTTGTCGAATTAAAAAAAATTGTTCCAATATTAAACAAACAAACAAACAAAAAAAAAAAAAACTCAATGAGTATATAAAAAAGCTAGAAGAAATATTGACGGAATTCCAAATTACATTTCAAAACTGAAATATTTTAAATCATCTCTTGATTTTTTTCTGAATCCATTTTAAATTAACTTAATTCGAGGGGAGTTCTCCATTTCCAATATAACTATGACCCAAAAAGCATCTGAAGGATTAGAATTAATAGAGATGCAAGAAGATTAAGCTGTACGATTAAAATATAAGCCGATTGTTGAATTTTGTAAATTTGTACCTGAATCGAAGAATTCTGAATTAAAAAAGGCTGCTTGTCGAATTATTTCAATATTCAAAGCAACGTACTGATGTGAATCATTTTATTTTACTTTAAAATTCATGAAATCCAAACACCGATCTGTATTAACTAGCCAGCAAACTGTGTAGAACGGCTCGAATTATTAAGGAGCTTGGTCACCCCTGCTTTAGAATATACACAGTCCAATTCCATTGATGTTACCACCTGTCAAAAGCCAGAATAACTATCTTTCGAATACCGGATTCCCTCGAGGCATACAGGAAGAGAGTCAATTATGTTATTGGAAGTGAACTGGAATGTTGAACCATGGAAATTCCAGTGCCGTGGCCAGCTGCGCTGATAACACATTTATAGGTCCATGCCGAGAGCAACGCGATAGATTTGGCCCCACATATTCTCTATTGAGTTTAAATCAGGTGATAATGTTGATAAAGGAAGAATGGTAATATCATTTTGGTGTTTTTCGAACCATGCCAGCTGTATGACACCTCTCATTATCCTGTCGATAGATGCCATCATTCTGAGGAAAAACTATTCAAATATCTGAGTGGACATGGTCCCAAAGGACAGATGCTTACTTGTATTAATCCATCTACCTTCAATAATGATGAATGAACCTAGGGAATACCTTAGAAACAGTCCCCAGACAATAATACTCTATCCTGGACTGTTCCGGCAACGGTTTCAGGGTGTTTGCTATCAGAAGTTTCACGTCGTATACGCCAACGTCTATCTTTCCAATGGAGCATAAAATGTGATTCGTCGCAAAACGCTATCTGTCGCCACTCGGTGGACGTCCAGTTGCGATACTCGAGGGCAAATTCGTCTTCGTCGCTGATGAACAAAAGTCAGCATAGGTGCATGAAACAGGCATCTGCTTCGGATGACCAGACGCTGCAACGTTTACTGAACAGTAGTTTGGAGGACACAGTTGGTAACCCTTTGGTTCATTTGGGTGGTCTGTTGTTCAACAGTAGCACGTCTATTCAACCGAATTCATCTCTGTAGCCATCCGTCGTTCATCTCTGTCATTTATGGCCTGTGGTGCATCACATTTGCGCCGTCGTTCATTTTGCTATGCAGACCTTTATCCTATCGGTACAGTTCACCAACTAAACCTTTTCGGAAACGCTTCCAGCCTTTTGGCCCAAAAGCCAATAATCACGCCCTTTTTGACGTCGTATAAATCATTCCGTTTCTACATTACGTCAACAATTACAATTATTTCCGAACCTCTCACATACCCTTTATATACGCTGAACTACTCTGTGCTGCCACCTGATCTCTGTGATTGGTTATTTAACGTCGACTTCGAAAGATCCTGGTGGTCACATAAATGTGATTCAGCTATCAAGGAAACTTTTAAAAGGGTAATTATTCTTTCAAGATGATGAAAAACATGTATAAAAATTTCAATTTTATTATAGACTTACTCTTTTTTGTGTGGAACTTGTGGTTTTTCTTTCGCATAGACTTCATACCAGCCTTTTCACTTTATTTTGCATAGCTTGCAACTTTTTTTTATAAGCATAGTAAGAATAGCCACCCCCACATTTTTCGGAAGCACAATTAGTGCTTCAAGATACTAAGGAACATGTCTGTCACATTGTAACTAGAGAATATGAGTAGAACTTCTTAATATGCTCCTCTTTGTATTTCCTTTCTATTCTTTTTTTTAGAATTAATCACCTTTTTATAAACTCGTAGGTAGTTTCTCGACGTGAGAGGATGTAATAAAGTTTTAAATTTTGCGTGAGGCGTTCAGCTATTCTTAAATTATTCATTTAATTTTCTTTCCTTCTCTTCTTACAACATTTTTTATGTAGGAGGTAGTATTTTTATAGTATATTAATTTACTTTCTTTACTAAATTTTAGCTGTAAAAATTTAAAAAATTCAAACTTTTAGATAAATTATACATTTGTTTTGATGAGCTTCTTTTAGATTATAAGGGCAATTATTTCGGAAATATCGCATCAATCGGTGAAAGAATAAAGTAAGCAGAAAGAAAAAAAATAATTTAACTGTACATACATTATTAAAAATAAAAATCAACTTTTTTAAATATATATGGACTCTGTTATACATTTCTCTACAACTTTAATTACGTATGCGTAAGCGCTATTTATATACTAAAACAGAAAATAAATTTATCGTATGAATACATGTTGTTAGTGCTCCAGTTTCATCTAAGAATCATTTCTAGCATCACGCCAAACCAGTAAATTACAGCTTTAGATGAATATCCTGAGGTTATACTAGACTTTCACCGGGTATGAAATTATTGCGCTTATATAAATGCGATTGCAGAATAATTATACCTGTTCAAGTAGAAATATGAGGAAATGAAATCGCCCAAGGCTAAAAAGACTAGAGGGAGATTTTAGGGAGCTGCACAATTGAGGTGTTTTGTAGAAATTAAGGTGAATATATTTAGTTATACTTACAAATATTTTACTTCAGACTATTTACTTAAAAGTCTGTTGTTTATTAAACTTACTCATGTATATTTAAAAAAAAAATTTCCCATATTAATCTTTGTTGCATTTCACTGAGATATTAGTCACGCTAAAATGCTTTATAAATTTTCCTTATATTAAATGCATATGATAAGTTCAATCATAAATTAAACTTCAAAGGCACTGTGCTTATAAAAGAGTTCTTTGATCAAAACATTTATGTAAACTCAATGCATACAAATATTTGTATAAAATATTTACATAAGCATTCTAATATTACTGAATTATTAATATTGTTTGCAATATAAAAATAACAAAAAGGGAAGTTTATATATTTCTGAACAAATCACTATTTGGAAAATTACTTTGAATAAATGCCTTTCCTCGAAATTCTATTAAGAAATAGTTAATGTATTTGCAAACACTGTGTTTCTTATAATACATATTTATAAATATTTCTGAAGGATCATAACTTTTTAAAATATAGGAAGGAGGATCATTCAGAATTTTTTAAGTGTGTGTAGAAGAGCAGGAATTGAAAAAAATATATATTTAAAACTATAAATTATATATATATATTATTACTCCTGCAGATGATTTTTGTATTGGTCAGTTGTAACTTATTTAGTAAATAATTTATTTTAGACACAGGAAAGAAAAATGAAGTCAAAGAGAAAATATTCTCCAGGTGTGGTTTTGTAAAAGTTTAAACCGGGATTAAATTAAGAAGAATGGGTTTAAGGTTTACACAGTGATCATTTGGTACTTACTGTTCATCTCGTGATATTATATTCAGATGCTGTACAGAAATTTACAGAAATTGCCCTTAACTTTAGGATGAGGAACATAAAGAAGAACTTTATCAACTATAATCCTGGATAATGTATCTGCTATATGGAAAACACCAAAAGGAATTTAACATCGAATCTGTCTTTACATAAAAACATTCACGCTGAATAATTGAAAAATTATAGTTTGTCGTTGAAAACAACAGTCGTGCACAATGAAACGAGGAGAAGTGAGTCGGCATAGTCTAGGTAAAATTCAAAAATAGCCTTCATTTTATTCAAATGTATTGCTAAATGTTTCATAAATCACAGTGTCAGTCAGTAAAATTTTATAGATAGGCAAATATCATAACGTTAATTAAATATTAATTAGGGAGCGGTACCTAAGTTTCAATCTAAGCTTCAAATTCGACTCTTATTGAACAATTTTAATTCACATATAACTATTTGCTTCACGACATATAATACCAATATTTGAAGTGAAAACAGGCTTTATATATGAAATTCCGACCTAATTGGTCAGAATTTGACTATTTTAAATCTTTACTTTGAAAGAGAATTTAAATCTTTACTTTAAATGAGACTATTTTAAATCTTTACTATTAGTCCATGCAAACAAATATATTTTTTTAAATTTTTAAAAAATAAATATTTTATTATAAAAAATCATTAATGATTTATTTAATTATAATTTAATTATATGGACATTTTTTGAACGTTGTAGAATTTAATTAATTCTACAATATATATATATATATATATATATATATATATATATATATATATATATATATATATAAACCATAATTTGTAAGAGACTTAAGTATGTAATTTAATTAGTGATAATTAATAACGTATCAACATAACTCCAAATATAAGACTTACCTTTAAATAAAGTGTGATTTTTTTATAAAATATAAAATACCACTCTTTTTTTATCTATTTTCTTTATTAATTTCTTTTGACTATTTTTATCTATAAGGCGAAACACTGCAAGATTTTAGCTACATAGAATTCTTAGAATTTTATATTAAAAAAGTCAAGTTTAAAAAATTAGCGAATTGGAAATGACTTTTTGTATTTGAATAATAAAATTTGCTACCATTAAAGTTGTTTGATTTTAAATTCACGTATCTCCTAAAAATTAACATTTGCTTGAAATTAATTACCAGGAATTCGAATGGTAAAACTATTTTAAGCTGTAACATTCAATGATTTAATGCATCGTTATGCTTTAAATTGCCGAAGATTTTCTTTAAACGAAATATTGATATTTTATAAAAGTTCTGTAATCTGTATTCGATATCAATGGAAAAAGGCTAATCATTATCACAAAAAGTTTTTTAATAGTTAACATTTTCATAATTTCAACATTAAATTCGTTCAGAGTCATTAAAGCCTAATGTTAAAATTCAATTCACAATTAATAGTAAAGCAATGAAAATTAATTTTTTTTTCATTAAACAAATTTTTTAGTTTACAAATTATTTCTGTTTTGAAATTTCTAGCATATACTCTAGAACGTAAAAATGACAATATGTTCATAGATATGTTTGGTAATTTTAATTATTAAATGAATTCTTTCACAGCACTTAGGTGAATTAAATCAAAAATATATTACCCAATTTTAAGCAAAAATTCACGAATAGAATGCATGGAAGAAATACACCACTGTTATTTAAATAGCTATCAAAGTAACACTAATTATTGTATATATAGACAGTAAATTTTAATGTAAAATTCGACTGGAGAAATTTTATTGTCACTGAGCATGCGTATTAAATTGGAATTTCTTTTGTTCTTGTGAAAGGAAACGAAGCCACTTTTTTCTTAAATTTCATTTACACTCGTTTTCATGGGAACAAATATTTTGCTTATATTTTTTTCTGAAAGTTTTGAATTTCTATTGCAATTGAATTACCAAATATAAGGTAACGTATAATTTTCTAATTACTTATTATGCAAACTATCAGCTTACTTTGATTTTCATAAATTCTTATAAATTTACTGAACATTTCAAAAAATTATAAGCTGAATTTATATAAGTGAATTTGAATAAAGTATCAATATTTTTTACTTACTTTATTAATATTTAAAATATTTTATAGTAGTTTATTAACATAGTTGATTAATATTTTAACCATTACATTTTCTACGAAATTAGAGTTGTATTTAAATATTTAAGTATTTCCATTGTTATAAAAATTACTTAATTATATATTTCTTTAGAAATTAAAATCAGATAATCATCTACTGTTACATTTTTTTTCAGAATTCTTTTTTAAATATATCAAAGGAATTTTTTTTATTTCTTTATATTGAAAATTTTTAAGTTTATCGTTTTTGACTGCCATTGTAAAATGATATACTTTATTATACACTAATTAGATAAGATTTGAAGTTTAAATTTTATTACATTTTATAAACTTATTATTTATATTTTTTAAAAATAATCATTTTCTACAATTTAACATATCATTAGCAGATGAGATTTCTTAATTAGACTTTCCTTTAATATACGTTATATTAAATAGAATTCTATTCAAGACTTTACATTTAGAAAATGTAACGTAATTTTTTATATATTTTCTAAACAAACTATCTTGATTAGAATTTTATTAAAAAGTGCTTATTTTTTAATACATGTTTTTAAACTGCATTCTAATTAAGACCATTAATTCAAATTCTATTTTATAACATGCATTACATGATCATTTTTAATAAGGAATATTTTTAAATACTTACTATAAAATAACATTCGAAGTAATGATATTAATTAGAATGAATGGTCTTGTTTAGAGTTTTCATGAAATGCAGAAATACGTTGAAATGAAAAATGTAATGCTTTTAAAAAATATCTATTTTTGAGAAAATGTAAAGTTTATTATTTTATAATCATGATTCATTTCTTAAATTTATGTTACTAACTAGAACATTAATTAAAAGTCTATTTGGGAAATCTTGTTGTAAATATATGTTTGATATTTATAAAACAAAGTTTCAGGCAACTCATTTTTTATAAAGAAATTGCATTATTATATTATAAATTTTACTTATTTTATTATATATTATTATATATTTATTACTTATTTTATTATAAAATTGTAAAATTTGTAGCGCTGTGCTTATGATATTCTAACATGTTAGTGAAGAAATCTGGAAATCATGACATAAAAATGAAAAGTTAAGTCAAAACTATAATTAAGAAACAGAAATACATGATTGAAAACTTTGTAATTTGTTCTTGCCTTACTTATTTAAAATACAATGTGTTCAAGAATTTTCTAATACTGTTGCGCCCTTTAAATATTACCTTTCAATATAGTTGCACTTTAAAAAGATAAAAAATTTTAAATATATCTTAGTTTCGTAAAATAAAAAATGATGAAGGTAGTGTGGCATTTGTGTGTAAAGGAAGTTTCATACATAAAAAATCACAAATAACTTTTAGTAGTAAGACTATTCAAAGTTAAGCGATTTGATGTCAACTTCAACTATATTTGAAAGCTTGGAATAGATATTGAATTTTTGCAAGTACATATGTAGGGATTGATTTTTGAAAGATTCTATTTCACCTTCAATGTGATGGTCGACAAGAAGTCAAAATGGCGTGGGTCTTTAGTTGTTATGCAATTTATTTTTCACTGTTTAGCTATCTATTACATTGCATAGAATAATGAAAAAATATTTTTTTCAATATTAAGAAGTACGGACTATTAAATGCATTTAGCAATTTTTATCTCATTTAAAGTTGCTTTGCTTAGCGTTCAATAACTTGTTGGTATGACCACGACTTGTCAATCGCTTTATTTATAAAGTTTTAATTTTGTGGAATAAATACAGAAATATCCAAAGAGAATACGTGAGTGTTCAAACATTGATGCACATCATTTTAAAATACTTTATTAATAAATCATATAAGAAACTATTCTATGTATTTTGTAAAACATGTTATGTAATTCGAAAGCTAATATAATTTAAAACAACACTTCATATTTTGTATATTTCTTGCTTAAAATTATGCTTAAGGGGAAACTATGAAGTCAATTTTTTTTTGTCTTTTGAGATTTATTCTTGCATATATTGTAGTCATACTTCTGCATCATTACATGGCTATGCTTTGTAAAGCATCAAATTTCCATGTGTTATTGCTGAATGCAATCACCAATTCAAAAATTATAACACTTTTACATCGCACATTTTAAGGACACATGCACCTGTTCATAAAACCAAAGCTTTCTACGATGTGTAAATATTGTAATCAAAAAAATCAAAAGTATTATTTTTTAACTAATTTGAAATCCCATATCACAGTTTATATTCTTATTGATTGCCCATCTTCAAATTGTAACAGTTCTTTTAAAAATAAATCCAATCTTGTGAGTCATATATGGAGAAATCATAAAAATAAGGATTCAGATTTCGTCAGTAAAAAACATGTTCATTTGACATATAAATGGTGATTTGGAAATACTATATAATTCTGATATGAATATTTTTCAGTTTCTGTGTCAGAATTAAAACATGAGTTAGATAATTCAAATAATGTTTCAGATGTAGATACAGCATCGATCAATAACTTAGCATTTAATTCTTTTGAAAAAAATTATGCATTTTTTTATTTAAAGATACAGTCTCTATTTTATATCATCAACTACTATTCAAGGGATTATTGATGAAATTCTGACTTTCCAAAATTTCTGTACAAACCACTTGAAGGAAAACATAAAACAAAAACTATCAGTTTTGTCGATTCATTAGAGTCAGATCGCAAAAATTCTTGAAGTTATTCAATAAAATGACTTATTTGCTTTATGTAATGTTACTACGAATCATATGCGCAAAAGTCATTTTTTTAAAAAAAATTAAGTACATTGCACCAGTTCAAATATTTCATGGAAAAAATAACTATAGCCAATATAATTATGCGCAATATATTTTCATAAAAGAAAATTTCAAAACTTTGCTTTTAGTATCTCTTCCCTGGCTGTTAATTCAACTAATTGTAACAAATGTACTGATTTCATTGATGGAAAACTCAACAAAGAAAATAAATTTTAACAATAATTATCTTGTTCACATTAAAGATTATTTTATATCAGGACTCCTTTGAATAAGCTAATCCTTTAGGGACTGACAAAAAATATATAAAATTCTGGCATTTTACTTAACTTTAGGTAATTTAAATCCTATTGGTAGGATGAATATTGATAACATTCAACTAGTTTTACTATGTAAAGAAATTGACTTAGATATAAATAAGCTTAGAGCCTTATTCTATCATTAAAGGAAATAGCTAAAATAGTATATGTGTGCACTAAACATACATATCAACCACATTGCTTGTCTGAAAGACATGGTCGAAGATTACATAGATTACCGAGGAACAAAATTTCCTAATAATAATTTAAAACCCAAATATCACTATCTATTGCATTATGGTGAATTATCTGTATTGTTTGAACCTTTAATAAGAATGTGTACTTTGAGATTTGAAAGCAAGCACAGTTTTGCTTTAAAAAATATGTGCTCAAGTATCCCACAATTTCAAAATATTAGTTTAACTTTATCTGTTTGTCATCAGTTAAGATAAACTTATTTAAATTCAGGATATCGTTATCAACGTAACTTTTATACTGATGGATATATTGAGTATGATGAAAATATATTCCATGGTAAAATGAGATAAGCTGTAAAATAGTCTTCTATAAGAATTAACAATATTTTAACATCATACAATATCATTGTAAGAGGGATGTTGTATAAAAAAAGACAATTTGTAATAATGAATAAAACTGAAAATGGCCTTAGGATTTGCAAAATGTTAATAATTATTATGGACTACAATTCTGTTGATTTGGTAATTTTCCTTTTTAATTCAGTTTTATGTTCTGATACAATATCTTAATTAATTACTGAAGAAAACGACAAAATTATTTGTGTAGATTTTGAAAAATTACTAGATTATTATCCATTAACATCTTATATTAAATATAAAATTATATATATTCTAATTCATCACTCTTATTGTGATTAAAATTTTAATCACTAAATTAAGACTATTTTCTACCTTTCTTTCATTAATAAAATTTAATGAAAGTAAATTATAAAATCTAAGTTGTCTGATAAGTATGGTTGTATTGATTGGCAACTACACCTTACAGAAGATGAAGAAGAACAGCAGGAAATATAAAGCCTGCAACCTCTCATGAACATTTTGAGAATGGTCCAAAAATTTAAAGATTGAAGAAGTTGTTAATATACGAGATTTTTGCATTTCAACAAAAAGTATCAACACACCTTTTGATACTTTCTCTTTAAAAGAAATAGGAACTTGCTTATTTTTAAAGCAAAGCATTTTGGAACATTTAAAGTGCTTGATAGCAGTAGTTTTTGATGAAAGGTAAAATTTGCATCTACTAACAAAATTAAAAGAATTGTAAATTTCTTGAAAACTTTCCCCTCAAGAGACTGTAAAATACATTCTTCAATCATTGACGAATTGAATGAAAAAGATGATGTTGAAGCATGTATATAGTTTTTTATCTGTTTATTTTGGAGAAGACTTGAAAAAATATTTAGAAGTGTTGCGGTAAAGTATTCATAACTAATGCATTTTTTTAAATTACTGCTTAGCAAATTTTAAATAAAAAATTTAAAAATGAAGATAAAAATTAATTTGATAAAAATTAATTAATCAGAAATTTATGTTATTGTGGTTTCAGATCTCCACATCTTCTCAGGATGCAATCGATGTTACAGACTTACCTTGCACACCACCATGTGTATTAATTTTTGTATGTATTAATTTTTTATGTATTATTTGTATGTATAATTTTTGTATGTATTATGTATTATTTATAAATATATATTTCATAAATTTTGAAATGTTTTAACTCAAAGGCGAAAATTTGCTGCTGCATTTATTGGCCTCTTCAAATAATGTTTACTCTGTTAATATTTTATTTCAGATAAAGATATGAATGTATAAAATTTTAACAAAATCAAAATAAATTATTTTAGCTAAATATATAATTTTTGATACAACTTCAATTTTATTCATAATCATTTATTTGTCTGTAAGTACGCATATAATGCTTCTGTAAGTATGCAAAATTAATAGACCGCAAAACTTTTTTTTAATATTTCCTAACTTTGCACTATTTTATATAATTTCTTATTGAAATTAAAGTTCTTTTAGCATGAAATACTTAACTATAAGACTATGATTTCACTTTTGAGGTAATTATTTACAAAGTTGAAGAAATTCAGTTTTAAGAAAATATATTTTCAAATGTTATTTTATAAATTATCATTACTTTCCTACATTATAAGATTTTAATTTTTCTGTTTATTAGTTGAAAATATTTACAAATCATGTATGTCATGTCATATGTGCGTATGTTTCTATATTCTCTGCAAAAGTTATTTCTTCAACTTAAAATCCACTTTTGTAAAGTTTTTTTTTTTTTTTTAAATGGACATTAAGTATTACGTTTCTTACAATATTTCTAAAAAATGTAATTCACAGTTCCTATTGAAAATGTTATAGATTAGGTTTACAAAGATTTAATTTATTCAGCAGGTCCATAATAACATTATTAATTTGATGATATTAATTATACATATTTTCTTAAATACATATTCCTAATTAATTTTTATGAATTAATTTTGCTTCCTTATAAAAATTATCAAATTGAGTGCTCTCTGATTTAATAATATTCTAATTTTATTTCATAAAATATTTTTGTTGATTATTTTAAATTTAAAGTTTCTAGATGCTGATATCTATTCTTCAACAAAATAAATTCTATTGATTGATGGAATTATAGTAAATAAAGGTTTAAATATTTTTTATTTACACTTTATTAGTATATTTTCAGTATTTTATCCATTTAATATGAAGTATACGGAAGAGGTGCCTTAAAGAATGGAATTCATTCACAGATCTTTATTTAGAAATATTTCAGTGACATCAGAGTAATTTATACTTCATAAACTCGCTCCATGTTATATATCAAATTAATCTCATGTTAATAATTTCAAAAAAGCCTTGTATCTTAACTTATGTAGGGAAAATATACACCATTTATTCAAAAAATAATTGTTAAGTTACTTTATTGCTTCTTATTATTTTTAATAATACAATTAAAAGAAATTATCACTCTTTAGTTAGAGAAAAGTATTTGAAAGGATGTACTGAAGATATAGTTTTTGATAACATAAATAAATTCTGTATGATCTTTTTATTAGTATTTATTAAATTGAAATAAAATTCTCCTTTACAAATGTATTTTTACAGACAGAAAACATCAGTTAGAAGATTTTAGGTTAAGTAAAGATTTTATCATCTTCATTCGTAGTGAGACTTCATTACCAAAAATTTTTATCAAGAAATTGTTAAAATCTTTTGAAATACTTTTTATCATCAAAATTGTTATGATTGTGCATGAATCCAGCCAGCATTTAATTATTAAAAGAAATATATTTTGGGGAATTCAATCAGTTATATATATATATATATATCATATATATATCTATATATATATATATATATATATATATATATATATATATATATATATATATATATATATATATATATATATATATATATATATATATAACAATAAAACACAATAAAACGTTCTAAATCTTTATTGAGCTATTAAATAACTTTCTCTCTGATGTACTCAGCTCTTGAAATATTAATTTAGTTACTCATGTGTCTGATTTTTATTTTTTTCAGGTGTATATTCAACATTAAACCCTCGTGAGGAACAAAATCAAAATAATCTGTCAAGGTTGGAATCCCTGTGCATGTTTTATCGCTGTTAAATCATTTATCGAACTTTGGCTAAATTAATTGCTAAATTAATAAATGGCTAACATTAAAACGCAGAGTAAATTTTAAAAATTCTTTATTTTGCTTGTGTATTGTCAACAATTAAATAAATATGGTTTATTTTCTCAGAATCTTTATTTTCTTTTATTATAATGGAAAATATCAATTACTTTAAATAATATCAAAAAGAAAACTTTCATTGTCTTTACAGTATAATTGAAATGCTATATCCCTAACTAATTACCCTTTTGGTGTTTTTAGTAAAATCGAATTTTTTATAAGGTTTCTTTCTATCCTAAGTTTGTAAAATCGTAGGTAAATCAAAAATTAATTTTATGTTTAGTCATATCTTATTCAATATAACAGCAAGGTCTTTTTTTTAAAAAAAAAATTGTCATAAAAAATTCAACCCACTGTTAAAGTTACGATTGTGAGGTAAGAAAGCTAAGTAATTAATTTTCGTAAAGTATGGAAAGCTAAATAATTGATCACAGAATGTTTCAATGAAAGACGACATCTCTTCTGTATTATAACATTAATTATATTTTTTATGCTTTGTATATTGAATAAAAAATGCTTAATTTATAAATAGTTGGTGTATTATTAGGAAATTCCCAGTTGTGTATTCAATTTATTTGCTCTCAGCTATAATTAAAATATAACATTTAATATTTTTTTAACAAGTTTCCACTTTGCTAGAAAATTAATAAAATTGCGGAATAAAAAACGGAATTCAGGGTTTCTTTGTGTTTATTCATTAAATATTAAAAAAGTATGTTAATAATATGAACCATTTAACAGAATATAAAATAAATATTTATTTCAAATAAAAATTGCTTGATTCTGAAAATAATTAAAAAAATAAACATTTTGAAATAAATTATGAGCTATAATTTAAATCTTTATGCATCGATAATATATTTAGAATTTCAAGTGGCTATGAATGCACTTAATGAAAAAAGAGGTGATATGTAACATTTCCTTACTATGAAGAAAATCATCCAAATTTATTTAAAATATTACCTTTTTACATAAAATAAAGCTCCTAAATAAAAGTTTCATTAGAACTAGAACAAAATGGGAAAAACACCTTATGCAAATAGAACTAAAGAACTAAAATTTATGAAAACGTAATGATAGCGGTAAATAGCTATTGCAAGAGATTCAGTAGAACATACAGTAAAATGCTTTGTAAAAAGTGCTGTAAAAAAGTATAAAAAGCGCTGCAAAAAAGTACAGTAAAAATGATCCTATTCATGGATTGGCATTTTTCACATCATTAATTTAAAATTTGATTCCCGTTTCAGGAAAGCCTCCCCATCAGTTTTTTATAATTTTTATTTTATTTTATTTATTTATTATTTTTTTGGCTTTGTCTACACAAAATTAAATCATGTACAAGATTTATTTTTATCAAAAATAGCCGAAGACGTGAATACTAATGTTATTTTTATAGAAATATTCAAAAAGTCTTTCTGTAATTGTGGTTATGAATTTCTATTATTGCTGTAAATTTGAATCCTACAATAGATGAAAGGTACTTCTTCAATTAAAATGGAAGAGTTTTTAAATGTCTCGTATTTCATTGATATATACATTTTTCAAATGCTTTTAGTTTTATTTCATGTACTTCACATTTAAAGAATGATTAAATAATGGTTAGAAATCAAAAAGGAATTTAAATTTTTGCTTTTGAGGATTGAGTGTTTCATCGCTATGACATACAAGGCTGATTGAGTTTTTGATAACAATAATTAACTCAACTGAAATTTACAATATTAAAATGTTTTCTGAAACACAAAAAAACATCTACATTCGTGTTGTAAATCAAACCGATGAAATGTTGGACATTAGGTCAGAAGACTAATTATTCAGCTGCCAACTTGACATGATGTATCTCAGACTGGGAAGCATATCAATCTAATTTGCATATCAATCTTGTTTTCTTGATTGTGTATACTTCGATAAAGAATCTTCGCTTTAGAAATTATAAAATTTTTCTAATTACCAGGCAGAAATTCATCAAATTTTTTTTAAAATTATATTTCTTGTCAGTTTAATGAATTAAAATAAAATTGATTTTTTAACATATTCCTGCAATATTTATATTATTGTAATGATTTTGCGGAATATTCCACTAATAAATGTGGATTAGTATTTTCAACAATATGCAAAAACATAATTAACTATAATTTAAAAATACAAAAAATTGTTTTGCATTACCTTTACTTTATGCTTTTGTACTATGTTAACATTTCCGAAAACGTCTAATTATGTTTTATGAACAATTTTTATATCGCTATTTGATAAAATTCAAAATTTTTGTCTTCTAAATCTTAAATAAAATTCAAATTCTTTACTACAAAACATTATATATTTGAATATAAATATTCCAAAGATTCCTTTTCAGAGAAATTTACATTTTGGAAAACAATGATAAACTGTTTAAAGATTTCCCCACGAGTAAATTGCTGTTAACACAGCTATTAAAATTTACATTTAAATTAGTTTCTAAAAGGCATTAAAATCAATTATAATAAAAAATTTTCATGTAGACAAAATATTTGAGTCATGAATCATTAAATAAAAAATTAGCTTAAATAAAATAAATTTATGAGTTATTTTCATTTTTTCCATTATTTCAAAGGTAAACTTTTGATGTCGTAACTAAAATAATTAAATTCTTCTAAATTTAAACTAATTCTAAATTTAACTAAAAAATTATTTCTAGTTTATCCATTTATGTCGAAATAAGCTTTAAATTTAATTACCATAATAACTGCAACTATTCCGTGATGCGTACAGCTATTTTAATGATATATAACAAATAATTTTAAATTAATTTGAGTTAAGAGAAAACTTTTTAAAAAAATTGTGTGTACTTAAAAATGTAAATGATAATTAATTTCCTAATTATAAGTGGATAATTTCTTCATAAATATATCAAGGAAATATTTGTTAATTATAAAGGTAAACTGCAAAAATGTAAGCAAGAACTGCTGAAACTCTAAATTTGAAAGTAGTTTTAATAATTCCATCAATAAGGAAACTAAATTTTAAAATAATAATTTATGAATATAATTTATAAATTCTGTTAGCATTTTAATTAATTTTTTCAAAAATGCATTTTATTTACTCATAAATTAATTAGATATTTTTGATAATTTCTATATAATATATTTGAATTAATTGATATTAACTTACCTATAAGTTAATTATATATTTTATTGCCCAATTTATTTTACTAATTAAGAATACTGATCTATTCGATCCTTTGAATAAAGTTATTCGATTAACTTTGAATTTTGCTTCAATGAGGCAACTCACATTTTCAATGGAAAAAGAATTTAGTTCAGACTTCACATTTAATAGATCAGGAATTAAAAGACGTAGCATGGCAAATTGATCAAGTATTCTGTTTTATCATTAAATGACTAATGAATATCAAATAATGAAAGTATTTTTATTGCAGAGAGAATATTAAAATTTGTAATCAACTGAATAATCACAACAAATTTACATAAACTTATTTTTATATTATAAAATGCTTCAAATGATCGAAAAAAGATTTAAATTATATATTTTCAAATGTAAAAAAATTAATGGTTATATATTTAAATATAAATGTATGATGATAATGGTTAGAACACATTAATTAAACTTGCACCGAAATAACTCTCAATAATAATTAGATTTTAGTTTAAAAATCATTTTTAGAATTCCAAAAAGTTAAAAACCAAATTATTTTTGTTGAAATAAATTATTATATTTTCTAGACTTATGATTGTATAGCATAATAATGCAAGTGAAATCAAGACTAATTATAATTGCTTTTAATTTCAGCAAATTTATTGCCTGGATTTTATTTGAATTTTGATTTAGTGCTTTTTCAAATCATAAGGGTAGATATTTGTTTATAATTTTAAATATTGACGTAATTATGAACTGACAGGGATTATCATGCGAAAGCAATTGCAGAGTTATCTTTAATTATCCTATTCCTGATCGAAAATATACAACTATAGTATTTTTTTCTTATAATCCAAATAAGGAAAAATCTTTTCTTAACTTTCATATATAAAATTAATTTTAATGAATATGCTCTAGAATAAATTATTACGTTTAAAGATTACACGCAATTAATTTACAGTTTATAAAAACTTAAGCTCGCCAGCTTTTCTTTACTATTCCTGCTAATCACATTCACAATACCTTTATGCTCATTATATGCTCCTTTCACAATTATGCAATACTTTGACAGTTTTATTACTATCTACAAATGAATAAATATTTTGTGATAATAAATATGAAACATTATAGACTCTAACATCACTACATTATTGATATTTATCATTGAATATGTTCATTTTATTATTTTATGCATACTCAATTTCCAAAAAATTAAAATAGATGTGATGATTTCTCAACAATATTTGTCATGGAAGTAAAACTTTAAGAAATTAAATATATTCAATTTTAATAAATTATATTAATATTTAATACAGTTTATTGAAATTACCTGTTAATTAGATATAATTGATGAAAATTTGAATAAAAATTATAGATATGTTATACTTTTTATGAATTGAATAAATTATAAAGCATTTAGAGGACTGCATAAAGTAATGATATTAATTATATTAATATTTTAAAAGTTAAATAAATAAGTAGTTTATTCCTAAGTACGTGTAAATGTGGGTGTATGAATCAAAGGGAAGATCCAAATTCAATATTCAAACTTTTTTACTTTTACGAAAGAATCATACATTTACAGTACCATCACATTGTGCAACACTACACTACATTGCTTAATTTGAAAAGGTTCTCTAATCCTATAAAAAGCAAACAAAACAAAATCACTAATTGTATGAAATTTTTTCTCATGGAAACTTCAAAAAATAATGTTTTGAAAGGTATTCCTTGCAGAATGAGCGATATGTATTACCATAATGTATTGCATCAACAATAATTCTATTAAAAGCTTTTACTTTGTTAATTATATAAGAGAAAGTAGACACACATATTTTTTTATGAATATGATGATTTTATTGGAATTTCTACTTTGGAAATTACATTTAATTTTATTATGCAAGACAGGTTTTAGCACTCAAAAAGCTTTTTATCTTCCTTTGGCACTTATATGTTGTTAAATTAGTTTTCTTGGATTGAATTTCCGAAGTAAAGATTGACTCTAAAGATGACTTAATCTATATGTATATATATAGATTAAGTCATCTTTAGAGTCAATGTATATATATATATATATATATATATATATATATATATATATATATATATATATATATATATATATATATATATATATATATATATATATATATATATATATATATATATATATATATATATATATATATATATATATATATATATATATATATATATATATATATATATATATATATATATACATATATATATCGCCCAATTTCAGATTTTTGCTCGTTTGAAAGGCGCCTTTTCACACGAAAAAATTCTGTAGCTTTCTTTTTGCTTGGTCCATTCAGTTGATTTACAGAGTTTTCAAAATAAAAGTCAACAACGAGGAAAATCGGTTCGTTTTACAGTTTCTTTTTGATAATGGGGAAAATGCAAGCCAAGTGGCTAAAATTGTGAATGGTGTTTATGGTTCCGATACAGTAACAGCCAGTTACGTGCTATTTTGATTTAATCAATTCCGTTCAGGTATTGTTGATATCAAAGATGCATTTCACAAGAGTGTATAGACACTAAAAGTGTCGGTACTATATCAGAAACAATAAAAGTGGAACACATATTAGCAGTCGAAGGATCCTCTAATACCTAAAGAGATCGACCTTAATTAAGTTTTAAGGTATTTTCCCAAAGTGAATTCGAAATAAGTTTCATACGTTTATGTAAAAATAATGGATTCCTGTTTTCATAATTAACTGATATTTTATTAATATTCAAGAGAAAATATATCATATCAAATTTAATGAGCATAAGGGCAATAAATTATAAATTGATTTTAATTCTTACATTTTTAATTTTGTTCAATCTAATACATTTTATACTGGGAATTATTTTTTAAAAACATTAACCACATAAATAGGAACTTAAAAATGTCAAATAAACATTTTGTTATCATTAAATTTTTTTTATTTTTACGAGTTTTTTTAATAGATTTCATTTTAATATTTTTTTAGATGTAAATGCTATTTAATTTCATATGTTGTTGTTGCTGATCCCTGTTGTCTAGCAGCGCTAGACCAAGTCTATGACATTGTACACTCTCAGGAAATCAATGACCAATAATGGTTGCTCCAGAAGATCTTCTATCGAGTCCCAAGCACTCAAGGATATGATCCGGAGTGACTTGGCTTTTGAAACACTTAGCGCAAATTGGAAATTCCTTTTCTTTGTTGTTAAATGCCAATGATCTTAGGTGGCCACTTCGAAAACGAGTTATTGTAGTTTGTTCCAGTCTGCTGCACCGGAGGGATAGAGATCCGCCGGGACGATTACCCTGGTACCAATGGTGCATAATTTCATATAAAACTGTGAAAAACTATAATAATATTTAGATACTCTAATATTATTATAGTTTTTCACAGTTTTATCTAGAGTCATTAAGTTTTAATTCTATTATTCTTCATCAAAATATTTTTACAGGAAACACTGATAAAGTAAAAATTATTTTCAAAATTTAGATGCATAAAATCTTTTTAGCGTTATTGATGAAACGCTGCAAAATTAATGTATGCAAAAATTACAATTTACATTCATAATTTTTGTACCTTTTTATAAATTATTTTTTAAATAAGACATAATGTCTATATTTACGAATAAATAGTGAGGAATATTAACATTATAATCCTTTTTAAATTATTTCATTAGACATAATTCTTAAAATATGAGTATTTTTGATGCAAAATAGCTTATAATCTGAAAAGTAAATAATTTGACATCGTACAGTGGATAAGCTAACAGCTAAACATTGTGTAAGGATTCCTTTAATGCCTTTCACAAATGAAGAAATAAGAAAAATTTCAAAATAACCATTCCGATGTACGTCCATTCAGGAACAAAAATAGAACACTCATGTTTCCTCGCGCAGTGAAGCAAGGATCGAATCTAGGACCTTCCACTATGAGGGCTGCTTAGTTATAAGTCAAACCATTATTTTATTGGCATGTTTCTAGTACTAAATAGTGTAAATATTTTAAAATAATGTGTTTAGGAATTAAAACCATTCTAATGTAGAAGTTCAGTTAATCATGATAAGTATTAAAACATATAAGACTTTCAAAGTTTAGAAGTCTTTCATTATATTCAATTTCTCTTTCACTAACATCTTTAAACATAAGTAAAAAGTAAAAGTTTGATTTGAACCATTTTTTACCATTGATTATATGTTTTATTAGGATTTTAAATACAATATGTAATCACAAGTCATTTTTATAAATATAAAATTTTCTTCACATATATTTTGTATAGCGCGCTACATCCAATTACATTTTATAATTACTCACCAAGTTTAGTGATATAAATTAAGGCATGTTCTCGAAAAATGTATTTTTTTGTAAAACAACAGAAACAAATCATACTTAGAGGTAAAATGTCCTTAAAATTTTCATTCCCTTTCAAAATCCTGTGAGACTACTTGTAAATAGTTTTATAATTCAAAGTTAAAATATAAAATGTCGATAAAAATAGCGAGTATTAAAGGTCGCTTCATTTAATGTTTGTTTAGATCGCTTCATTTAATGAAAATTCTTATTAACGTCTTTGAATTTCTCAATGATTGTTGATTGTATTCCTTCACCAGTGATTCAACGGAAAATTTACTGAAAATATCTAAACTATTTAATTTTAATTTGAAATATGCCTTATATACAAACGTGTGTATATATATATATATATATATATATATATATATATATATATATATATATATATATATATATATATATATATATATATATATATATATTATTTATATATATATATATATATATATATATATATATATATATATATATATATATATATATATATATATATATATATATATATATATATATATGTTATATATATATATTATTTATATGTTAGGAATAGTTTAAAACATTAAAATAAATAGTAAAATTCTTTTAAGTATATTTTTGGAGAGAAAATTTTATCAATTACCGTTTTCATGAAATATTTATAATTACAATTATTCAGTTTTTAAAATTATTTTTCGACTTGTCTGAAAGATAACATAAAGTAAATGAATAAACACTTACATTAATATTAGTGTAATAAGTAAAGTCATATTTCTTAAAGATAATACTTTACCATACGAAATTAGGCAATGATATTATGTGAATAAGTATGTATGTTTTCAATACGAAAAATATTAATCCAATTTCAATTGAATGATATGCCAATTAATGATACCCTTTAATATGATACGCAGATGTTTAATATGAGTTTCAATTTCAATAAATGAAACAAATTTATGTTTATTATAATTTTTATTTAATATTTAATATATTTATGATACCCACTTAAATCAAACAATCATAATATTTAAATTTCAATTCATTACTACAAAATATTTTACACTTTCATATTCTGAGCCCTCAGAGAGTTTCGGCCGTTCTTATTCCAAATTACCGAATAATATCGCTTAAATCAATAACTATTTCGTTAATATAATCATACTTTTGATTAATCATATTTTGACTACATTCTATATAAATTATTGAATAAAAATTATACATGTGAATTTTGTAAAAATTAATTTTTGCGAAACGATTTGTTTGCTTTTCATATTAAATCACGTGTGTTTTTAGTATTCCAAAAGAATTATTAAAAGATATGAAACTCATTATTTATTTAGTCTAAGTGAAAAAAATCCTTTTATTTCAATCATCTTGCACATCATTTATAGAAATATATTTACTTTATTTAGAAAAATAGGTAATTTTTATTAAAAAGATGATTTCTACAAATAAAGAGTAAGTTTTGTGTTTTTTGTAATCATATTATTAAGAAGGTGGCAATAATTCCTACGATATATACAACAAATTATATTTGAATATAAACTAATTAAAAAATGAATTTTTAAAATATTACTCAGGTATTTGATAATATGATTACCTGGAAACTTTATTTTATTTCATAGAATAACAACCGAAAAGTTTAAGGATAGGGTAAATGTTTTTAAGCTAAAAATTTCTTTATCATTATTTTAACCTTCAATTTCATCTCACTGAATAGTTACTTTTTGATTATTGATACAGTGCTTAGATATTAACAAAAGTTTCTTTTATCATTATTTTAACCTTCAATTTCATCTCACTGAATAGTTACTTTTTGATTATTGATACAGTGCTTAGATATTCACAAAAGTTTCTTTTATCATTATTTTAGCCTTCAATTTCATCTCACTGAATAGTTACTTTTTGATTATTGATACAGTGCTTAGATATTCACAAAAGTTTCTTTTATCATTATTTTAACCTTCAATTTCATCTCACTGAATAGTTACTTTTTGATTATTGATACAGTACTTAATTATTCACAAAAATTTTGAGCTCGATAAAAGTAATAAAGAGGTAAATTACTACATTGTTTCATACTTATTTTTACTTTTAATTTTCAAATAGATTAAAATTGTAAAAAAATTAGAATTCAAATTTTAAAATTTTAAACCTCAATTTTTTCACTTCATTTCACTTCAGGATTTTTCTCTGCAATTTACAGATAACTCATTTATAATAAAAAGGAATTGTAAAAGCTCTTTATTTATAAACTTTCATAAAAAATTTTGTTAAACGTTAACGACATATGGTTAAAAGGAATATTTTCTATATATGTTTTTATGTTCTATATATATTTAAATGTGCTTCCTATTTAAATATAAATTTCTTGTATTAGTATGTTATTAATTAAATATTGAAATCTCTTTCTTTTCTTTTAATATAGTGCACTTATTCTCTAGCGGAATTTTTATATTTTGTCTGAGTATTTCTCTTTAAGATTATAACGGTCTTTTAGAAGGCATTTCTCCAAATTTTTATAAATAAAAATGTATATAAAAATTATGTGTAACGTTTATTTTTACAGTAAATCAATGAATTTTAAAAGATTATTTATAAAGCCTCTCGCCTCTAATGTGAATGGAGAAGTAATGTCAATATAATGAAATTTTTAAAAAAATTTCCAATTAAATAAAAGAGTTAGCAATGAAAGAGATTAATAGTTTAAAAGATTAATAACCAAGAATTTACATAATGTTACATCAAACTTTCCCATGTTTTGTTATAATATATTATTAAAAAATACTTTTCATTTATATATATATATATATATATATATATATATATATATATATATATATATATATATATATATATATATATATATATATATATATATATATATATATATATATATATATATATTGTTTAGATTTTGTTTTTAATAGTAAAATCATAAATATTTTACTATTTAGTTTTGAACAAATAGATGATACTTTTATTGTGTAGAAATTAGTCTGAAATTGTATTTCGAATTTATAGTCATTTAAATGAGCTCTTTTTTCAAATTAATTATGAGTTAAATTTATATAAAAATCACTGAATTCTGTTAGAAACCCATAATTATTATTTTTGATAATCTGTATTAGGTACTGTTTCGTTTTAAAAATAAAATATAGAAAATGGTGCAATAAACATAGAGAAAAAGATTGTACTCTCATATTCTTGTTTACAATTCTAATAAAATAACCTTAAGGTTTTAAAGATAAAATATTAAATTTCAGAGGATTTATTTCAGATCAGTTTATTTACAGACATGCTCTCAAACTATCATACATTGTTAAATCTGCATATTGTACATAATTTCGATCATTAGTTATGAATAAAATTAATATTTTTTTATTACTATCAACTTTAAAAATAGTACTTTTTTATAATTTACTGAATGCAAATGTTATGCGTAAGAATTGGTATCACACTAATATATTCATAGAGGATTCAAAACGTGTTAAAATTTGAATAATATATAAAAATTTAACCCTAAGTAGAAAGAATGAATTATAAAAATTATGTTTACATGAGTTCCTTTTTTCTAACTTTGAACATTTCAATGTTAATGATATATATGTTAGATAAATGTATGTTTAAAATAACAGGTAAAAAATATTCAGTTATTGCCTTTTTAATAAATTATCATACCACATACTTTGAAAAATAAGTGGGTAGAAACCCAGCAAGTATCGCTGCGAAGATTAGATCTCATATGAGTGCTATTCTCCACATTTTTCGAAACAACTGTAATTGCCCGTTACTTAACATACTTCCATCTTCTTCACGATTATTTTAGCCTTTTCTATTCAAATTGGTTTCTGAAAATCATGATTTCTCTCTGCATGCTCAGTTTTTTAAATATTGTATTCTATAATATCTATTTGAGATTTTTTAAATCTTTATTTTTTATTAGAAATATTTATTTTAAGAAAATTTAATCCAATATAAATTTAAAAAAATTACTTGAATCTTAAGACTAATGGTAGAATTTTATTATTTGATTAAATTACTTTTATTCAATTGATCTCATTTTCATTGTGTCTATTAATTTATACTTGTTTCCATTTTTCTCAGAGCGACAATCGTAAAGTATATTGAATTAATAAAAATGCTAAAAATAAATTTATTCTGCTATTAAAAAATTTATTTCATACTATTACATGAAATGGAATTTATTAGTTGAATTTTTAAGTAATATATTTTATTTATTAATTTAAGAAATAATTAATATTAATATTTTACTAAAATATTCTGCTGATTTATTGAGGTGAATAGTTTATATATCATTAAAGATAAAGATATTTTTGTATCACTATCAATTAGTTTTAAGCCATTAGAATTATATTAATTATTCATTATAATAATAATTATTAATAAGTATAAACTTAAGTCTCTTTTAATGAGGATATTATATTATTTAATAATAACTTCAATACTACGCATGATGTTATTCATTTTTCTAATAAAAATAACAACATTTTAATAATAACAAAATAGTTATAAAATTTCATTTTTTAAGTTCTTAATTTATTAATAAACGAATTTAACTAATAATATTTTTTTAACATTCCTTAAAAAATTACTCCCGAAAAAATTTACAAAATAAAAAATTCGAAAAAAACACGAAATAGTTGAAGAAAATTTTAACTCTTTTATGTATAAGGAATTACTATATGAATTATGGATAAAACTTGCAAAATAAAACATACTGACCTTTCAACCTGATTCGGTCACCTAACATTGAGAGAAATTCATCAAACAATGGAGTATGTGTCTGATTATCCAGTATTTGCTCCTCTGTTGACTGACCTTCTCTAACAAGAATAATGCCTACTTTTAGTTCTGTTTTAATAAATACCTGTAATTACAAGAAAATTGAAAAAAATTAATTAATTTATTTGATTATTCAAATGCTTAATATCAATTCATTAAATAAAACTAAAAATGTAAGAAACAGTAATTATATCTATAAGCAATATCCTGAAAAATCTACAAAATTCTTAAATTTTCGCAGCTATTCAGCATGAACATTTGCTTTTACTTAGAAATAATTTTAAATGATATTAATTTTTATGTACTAGAAACAGATGATTTGATATCTGGCCTTTTGTTAAATAGCTCAGGGGTTTATTTCCCATTGGATGTGAATATTTGTAGTGTTTTGAAATCTACTTAATACTGTATAACCCGGTCATGCTAATATGACCATCGATAGAAAACGAAACCAAATTATCCAATCAATATTAATTTACTCTCTTTCATCATTAAATTTAATATATTTATAATTAAAGGCCATTAACTTAGTATGTGAATATCAATTTTCTGCTTCATTTTGGTGTAGCTCCATTTTCTCCTCCAATTCCATGCTCCAATTTTAACTCTTCAACCAATTCAATTCTGACATAAATTAATTATTAATTATATGTTTACCGTTTTCAATTAAATGAAATATGAAACTTAGAATCATGGTCAAATGAAGAAACAGGTGACTAATCTAGCCATATCCTTCCAAATTTCATAGTATCTAAGTGGAAGGTCTTTTTATTTTGTATATCATTTACATCCATTTTGTGTATCATTAGTTAAAATATGCGCATTCTCTCAAAAAGATAAACTGCCTTTTGATAATTTATCTTCTTATAGGTAAAAGGTTAATTTAGGAAAAATAAATGAGCTGAATTCTTGTCATCATATCTTAACAGTTTCAAGACAAAGGACAAATATTAGATCTATTTTGATTTTCAGAAGCTCTACACTTGGATGCAGTTGCTTTTTACACAAATTTCTCATTAATTTCTAACTAGTATATTATACAAATAACCTGTGTTTTGACTATTGGAACTTAAACTGTACAAAATTTTCCTCTTATTAAGAAATCGACCTTATTTAGTTCCCAACATTTTTATTTTTTTACTTTTTAGAGTAGCAAAAAATAATATATTTATACCCATTGGTCAAAAAGTAATATAATTCTATATATTGAAGATGAGGTTAGAAAATTAGTTTTTATTAAAAAATATTTTTCATGCGTCTTTCAATGAAAAACATCCAACTCTTGGTGTACGGCCAAATGTTGCCAAACATGATTACAAATAAAACTCTAAACGGTCTTTTAAACTTTCATATGAGATTAAAAAACAAAATAATATCAATAACTCTATTTTTAGATACAATTAAATAGACCGACTATTTTTAATTTAATAGGTTCGTTAGGAGTAAAGCATTCAAAAAAATATTTTCCCTTTTGTTACGTTTATAATTTATCACAACATTTTTAATTTGACAGCTTAAAAAATAAATTGTTCTCTAGAACTTACTTTGTTTTAAATTCGTATGACGCGCGGAAATTATTAACTGGTATGCGCTTCGAAATATTACTGCACGTAAAATATTTTAAGAATCATTAACTGACTGGGTACACTTTCACAAATTCTAGTATACTACTGAAACAGTAAATGAAAAGTAAAGCTCATTATTAAAGACATTTATTACATAAGATGTTTAATTTCTTATATTATTTTATGAAATTATTGTTTTCATAAAAGTTTATGTATTGAATAGAAATAATTGCTTAACACCTATAATACAAAATGGAGAAAATTTTAATGCTTTAGTGGTCCATGAGTGTATAAAGGTATTAAATAAGGAGATAGAAAATGTTAATATATATATATATATATATATATATATATATATATATATATATATATATATATATATATATACATATATATATATATATATATATATATATATATATATATATATATATATATATATATATATATATATATATATATATATATATATATATATATATATATATATATATATATATATATATATATATATATATATAAGTAAAAAGAAATACCAGTCAACTATTTTAAATGCAATTCAAAAGTTCAAGAAGAGCACTGTTTGAATGCTTGGCAGAGCTTATGAGACTGAAGATAATGTGAAATTAATATAAAAAGAATTGAGTTACAAATATCTTTATAATCCATTACTAATATTAGTGAGATCTTATAATTTATTTAAAAAGATATCAAATTTGCTGCATTCAGAAAATTGAATGTGAAATTTGCGAAAATAATGTAATACTCTAGTCTGTAGCCTTTCATGTTAATACCTTTAATATTAATATTTTAGTCTTGGTAAAATCTTAATCTCTTCTGTAACTAGCAATCTCTCTAATGGTTTGATTTAATAAGAATCCTATAAATTTTCCAAAGGAATAAATAGATGAATTCTGGAGGATTATGTGAAAATTTTGGAATATTTTAGTAACATCAAAACCTTTAGCACATTAGAAAATACAGGTATATTATTGCACTGTTTTGAGAAGTTTTACATCAGCAGTATTTTGTGCCTGGAAAGATAATTTGAAACTTATGATCAATGATACATTTCATGGGAGAAAATTTAAAATATTTTTTGTTTTTCCCAGACTAAATATATATGACTTCATTTAATCTCTCTTATTGAACAACTTACTAATTAAAGACTATTTTGAGCAATTTGATTATTCGACAATTTTTTATCTATTAAAACTCATGGAGGACTTTTCATAGATGATAGGACATTGAACCATACTCAAGAGTCATAAAAAAAAAACACTTTAAAGACACAAAACACCTACCTTGATGTGTTTACATTTAAAGATAGAAAACTAAATCGAAACCTTTGTTTTCTGTTATTCAACAGCTTGAGCTAAAAACCGAGAACTGTATTCCGAGAAGCATATTTATATCCCAAAGCCCAAGTGTGCTTTAAATTTTGTTCCAGATATTTTTCCTAAATTTCAGACAATATTTAGAAAACAAACTTGAAATATTTATCTAGAACCCCTGAAATTTATTTATAAATATACCATTAAAAATAAAATATGCATTTCTGTTAAAAAAAATCAAATATGAATTCATATATAAAATTTTCTTACAGAGAAAATTTAAATTTCACCCCCATTAAATCCTGAAATCAATATTTAAATATAATATTTTAATATAATTTTATATATAAATTTAATTTTACTTCAAAATCTAAAATTTTATTTTAACTCTAATCAACAGTATAAAACTTACGCAAAATAAAACAGTGACGTCTTTCAGAATTACCGTAATTTTCGAAAGAAACTCCATGACGTTTACTTTTATAAAAATTACATTTTTAGCAGTGCGCTATTTTTGTTGACATGGCAATTACATACAAAAAGAATAAAAATAATTTACTCTAGTTCTGAAAACAGATAATTATTGTATCGAAATTTGTTAAAATGTTATCAATAATATCAGAATTCAAAGAATGAAATTACATATGAATGAAGAGATTGTTTAACAAGATAATATATGCGACAAACTGTCAAGCTTATGTACCATGCCTCTATTAAATATACCTGGATTTGCTATATCTTTTTTTTATTTCAGATAAGGAAGAATAAGATCATGAATATGTAATATAATTAGGTTTAATTATTTTTGTTCAAAAATTATACGTTGAAATGTCATTCTCTTCATTGAATTTAATACTGTATTGTTCCGAAACATTTCCTAATATAAAATGATAATTATAATACGGATTTCTTTTAACGAATACAGATGAGTACATTAGTAAATAAACTTTTAACATTTTACCTCTATGATTTGTATTTGAGTTAATAATATTTCTATTTCAAGCAGCTTTTCTTAGATGATATGCGAAACGTCATAAAAAAGGATTTAAGATATTTCCAGTGTGATGCCACTCACAATTTAATTTAGTATAGCGTTTTAGCTGGTAATAATTTTCTGTGTATTTTAAATTGTTTTACTGTATTTTTCTCTCAAGTGTAGGTATTACGGCAATGCGGCCTTTCTTTCAAAATTACTACTCTCTTTTAAGGACTTCACTCTTTTGTTCAATTAAAACATAAAAAAATCTTTCATATATATTGATTGATAAAAATAATCGAATTAAAATCTTTAAAAATTTTAACTTAAAGTTAATAATTAATCAAAAGAAGACTTAAAAAATAAGGAAAAGGGCTTTTTATAAGCTGAAATCGCATCATTAATTTAAAAATGAGACTGTGAGAAAAATTGTCGAGTGTGAATTGAAATATGAGACTGTGAGAAAAATTAACGTATGCTTATTATATTTAAAATATTTTTATACTGTTTTTTAATTCAAGCTGAAATACGTTTTTATTATCTAGCATTAATAAAAACGTATTTCAGCTTGAATAAAAACATACGTTTTTATTATCTAGATTATCTAGCATATCTAAGTATCCCAAGATAATATTTTCCCCATTTTATAGAAGACTAAAAAGAGACTGGGGATTAAAACTCACTCATCCTTTTTGTTCAAATACGTGGGAGATTGTCTAGCAAGCAGCACTCTCAGAAATCAGAAATAAATACTATAAGTAATCTTGAAATAAAAAAAATTATTATTTCCATAATATCAAATTTCCCAATTCTAAAATATATGTCTTTATCACTCGCTCTCTCTCTTTTAATATTATAATTTAAATAACTATAAAATTATTGAATTGAAGATAAAAAAAATGATTTTTTATTGCGAAGGATTCTGCTTTTTGAAAAGGTAAAAAGACCTTATAAATAAATAACATTAAAACCCCCAAGAAACTCTCTTGTACAAGTAATTATTATAGAAATAAAATGTATATTTTTGATAAAAACATATTTATTTTGAAACTTTTTCCAAATCACATAAAATTCAATTTCGTTAGTTTTTGACTTACTCAAAAATTTGACTCGTCAGCTTAAAGTTTATTTTCAATTGTTTGAACGTTTATATAAAATATTTCTCAATTTGCATTTAAATAATTTTTTGAATGCAAATTAGGGCTTTAATTATGGGTGAATCATAATTGCTTTATAAAAGTTACACTGCTATTTATGTAAATTTCTACATTGTTTAAGTAAATTACTTAACTACAGTTTTAAATTAGCGTTAGATCATTTTAAAACACCTGGCCTCAAAAGATATGAATACCAAATTTTTAGAGCATAACGTAGTCAAACAAAACAAATTAAAGTGGTTCTCAAATTATTTTATGAAGAAATTTTAAAATATATTTCTTTATCTCTCTCTCTTTTACATTTTCATTTAAAATATTGTAAAATTATTGAATTGAAAATAAAAACAGACTTTCAATGAGTTGAATCAATCAATATAAAAATTAAAGTTTAAGCCAAAATCTGTAATGAAAATTTATGAAAAATACTTTCTACAAACATAAAAGCTATCCGAAACATATTGGATATTAAAAAGAAAACTGAATTCCGTTCATCATAAAAGACATTGATTCTGCTTACAACAAAGAAATATAAGGTTAAATAAAATTTATGAGAATTTCCTTAATACACACTTGTAATGAAAATTTAATTTATAATATTAAGCAAAAGTTTAGTAGGATGAAAAAATTTTTCAAAACAAAAAATATTTTTCTGTATTACATAAGATATGAATTTAATGCTTTATAATCTTTATATCAAATAATTTCATTTATTTGCCAAACTGTGAAAATGAAATAACTAACATTTTACAGAAAATAAAGTATTCCGTAAAAAATATAAGTCATTAAATCTCTCCATTCCAAAAGAATTCAAAAAGTAGCTTTTTTCATTTTATTTAAGTGTATACCTAAGCTTTGATGCTTTAACTGTCGTGAGCCTTATAAATAAAAATGAATCAACATAACCAAAGAAAGAAGCAAATATGAAACAAAAGATAAATTTTTATCCCTGCACAAGTATGTAGGAATTTATCTCAAAGAGCCTACTTGAATTTTTCTCGCGTTTTTCAATAAGATTTACGTAATTCTAGCAAAATATAGATAGTTGGAATTTCAGCATTCTGTGCATTAATGCATATGTAAAATAAATAACAAAGGAAATATTTCAAAAGCTTGTTATCTAAATCTAACAGTATTGAAGTACAATTCATGAAGTTTAAATCCAAGGATTCAAAATAAGAAATATTTGAAAAATAATGTTAAATTAAATGTATGTGAAGGGGTATATAAATTAAATGTATGTGAAGAGTATGTGAAGGGGTATGAATTTCTCACTCAGGTTTTTTATTTGTTACCGAAGTTTTGATTAAACATTGAGTTAGTGCATAGGAATTTTACTGTTTGCATAGTGATTTTCTTTAGCAATTATTTTGTACAGTTAATTTAAATTATATATATATATATATATATATATATATATATATATATATATATATATATATATATATATATATATATATATTTAAATTAACTGTATATATATATATATATACAGTTAATTTAAATTATATATATAATTGTACAATTAATATATATTTATATATATATATATATATATATATATATATATATATATATATATATATATATATATATATATATATATATATATATATATATATATATATAATTTAAATTAACTGTACAAAATAATTGCTAAAGAAAATCACTATGCAAACAGTAAAATTCCTATGCACTAACTCAATGTTTAATCAAAACTTTGGTAACAAATAAAAAACCTGAGTGAGAAATTCAAAACGAAAGTATCAGACAAATGTAAGCAATACGCCCGAAAAATTAAAATGTTCTGACATGAAAATATTTCGTAATCAATATTTTTATTTAAACAAGAACGAGGCACATTTGATGAAAATGATAAAATGTTTGGAGGATTAACAAGAATAGAAGGAAAATTCTAACTGAGTAAATTAAAAAGTAAATACGCAAATACAAAATAGATTTCCTTTTATTTACTATAATATTTACGATCAGGGGAAACACACACACACACACAGGTGTGCATCAGTTTTAATAAATTATAAAATAATTACAAAAATCATGGATGACTAGATAATTCTGGAAAGTTCAAAGGAATTTACTGGATGTGGAAAAAGATTTATTGTTAGAGTAAAATTAAATTAAGCTTAAGAATTATCATTATAAAAATGAGATTGTGCTTCGGATCCTAGTAAAATTTACTGAGTTTGTAACTCATTATTATTGAAAACTTTGAATCTCTTAAACTTTCGTGAAACTATTTATTTTTACATTTAAAAATGGCATTAATCTTTAATATTCAATTTGCTCTTAATTTGTTCAAACATTTAAAATCTAAATTAAAAGCATATGTTCTTTATAATTAAATAAATGAAGAAAATTAAAAGCCCCATGAATAGAAAGCTTAAAAATGCTTTAAAGTAAAATTACAATAGATATCAGCATAATTTTATAATATAATAAAATTAATCCAGGAATTTGTTTAAAAAGAGACAAAAGAAAGAAGAAATTCATTTTCGAATCATTAATTTTAAATCAGCTGAGTAAGGAAATTCATGAAAGAAAAGAAGCATTTCTTATTCTTCTCTTTTGAGTATTTAACAAAATCAGAAACAGAAGAATTTGAAGGAAAAAATATGTTTACTTTCCTTACACTCTAATGACCATGACAAGACATGTTTTTTATTTTGTACTTACGTTACGAACATTCATATTGGAATGAAACTTTATACTTTTCTCCAGCTTTAAGTGATTTACTTTATCAAGCAGATTAAAAATATAAAAAGATTGATGATAGTAAAAATGTAATCCGATTTTTTTAAACATACTTTTGAAAAAATCTTAAAAATGTGAAATTCTCAACGTGGGTATTTTTTTTTCTTTTGCTTCTTATTTTAATGATTTTGTCCAAATATTTTCACAAGAACTTTTGCTTTACTTACGGGTTACTTTAATGCTTAATCACCAAGAAAAAGTACTAAAATTTTGAAATTAATTAATCTATTTCCTTTTTTTATTAAATTAATAACTAATTAAATTTTTTTCGATGATGTGTATGTGTTATTCAGGAGAAAATTAATTTACACGTAATTTCTTTTTGGTGGCAGCATTTTTTCATTCAAATTTAACTCTATATGCTTTATATTTTAAAAGGCAAAGTATATTATTTTTTACCAAACGAAATATAAAACTAGCAAAAATGTTTTAAAATCTTCGTAATATCCTACTGATAACTTTTAGTGGATTTACATTAATTTTATGCAAAATATAACATAATATTTCCTAGTGATAAGGATATGAGTAAAAGTCTTACGAAAATTTATAAATATGGTTTTTAAAATTTTCGGATTAATATTGTAACAGAAGCTATTAAACTAATTTTCTTTAAGTAAACTGATATTTAAAAACTTAGTAGACTCTAATTTGTAAACCTTATAGAAGCTTTTTACTTCAGTTCAAACCACATACAAAATATATTTTGTTCACAATTGTATTTTAAATGTATTTAGGAAATTGTAAATCAAGAGATAAATGTAATAAATAATGAAACACAATGGAATTATTTCTGTGAAAAATAATTTACATGCAAATTTTCTGTAGAAATTCTCTTAAATATTTATTTATATGTGTGTATGCATAATCCCATATTATTTTAAAATTTCAAAGCAATGCATAATATATATGCTTTTTAAGTTATGACTGTTTAAAATTTTAAAGATAAAAATGAATAAAAAAAGATATAATAGTAATGTGTGTAATAAATGTTTATGTTTTATTTTCGAGTAATGACTCTCATTAGTATAATGTTTCATAAGAAATTTATAGATTTCCTTAGTTTCATTAGTAAATTGTAATATATTAGGGAATCATTGCTTAGCAACATGACCATAGCTTTTGAGGAAAATTTGCGGTTTGGAAAAATGACAATATTTATACTTTCCATAGCTATTTTGTACTCTGAAATGAAATCTCAGGCGTATATTCTCTGAAAATAAATCGAATGAGATGAGAAACGCTTGAAAATAACATTTAATTATGAAGCTGTTTAATTCTATGTTGGGGCTCTTTCCATACTTCTGACGTATTTCCAACAGGTGGAGTTTCGGGAAAACCGAAAACAAGTTTTCTGCAGTAGAGCAAGAACAAAACATTCTTAAAACAGAAAAAAAATGTAAATATCGTTTTTTTTAATATAACTGTACGGAAAGGTAGAAAGAAAGAGACCCTTGCTTTTTTCTCTATTCCCAGTTATTGTGCATAGATGATAATTTTAAAATATTGGAAAGGATTCCTTGCCTACCTTCTTGAAACCGCCATATTTCCGGAACGGTGCTTATCATGGTATAAACTATTTATAGTAAGCTCAAATCAGAGTTAGTCAGGATTTAAATCAATTTCAGATACTTTAATCAAAATTTGGAAATGAAACATAGAATGCATTTAAAGCTAGTCTGAGGCTAGCACCTTGAGAAAAGTTTCAGTCTTTTGCGTCAATCACTTTCAATTTAATCCTGGACAAAATTCAATGAACACGTAGAATAAAAATTATTTTTATATAGGTAAGTGTTGCAGTAAAATCAGTTTGAAGACTAAAGAGTCAAAAACAATAAAACACTAATAGATGTCTTATCATACTCAGTAGTTTACAAATATTAATTTTTGTTCATATCACTTATGTACTTTTGCCTTACACAGAGCAAATACACCTGTATTATTTTTTAGATGTTTTGTATTTTAGGGTCGTGTTACAATCGAACTATTTGACTAGTATTTTAATAAAGAGTCAGATTAGCGTAAGATTTTTAACCGAAGTCAAAAAACGAATTTCAGCCGTAAAACCTTATTAGTCTATTTTTGCTTTTAAGCAAAACCATGTGAAGGTAAGTTAAAAATTCAGATTAAACTGTATCAATATCCTTCAATTGAGTTAAGAATTAATCTCACACTTTTTTAAAGACAGAGAAGAATAATGAGGAATATAAAAGGCTATATAAAATTTTTTCCATTGTTAATAATTTTTTTCAGGAGATTATTCGAGCATGTGTAAAGATATCAATTTTATGTATCTGCTTCAGTTTCTTGTTTTGGGATTCATATTTTACTTAAGAGAACTAAAATAGCAAGTTCTGTGTTTTAAAATAGATTACTTCAAACTACTACAAAAAGGAAAATAGAATTAAAAATCAAAACTGCAAATTATTGAACTAATAATCAGAGAATTGATTGTTCAACTATCAATTGGAATAATTATTTTAAGGAAGTGCTTTTTAAAGAAGTTTGATGAATGTGTTTATATAAATGTGTGATTCAAAATATTTGACAATAAATTATTTTTCCAAACTATTTTGCAAGCACAATGACTAATTATATCAATGTTCTTCTAGGGTTTAATCTTAAGATCATAATTTAAGCTTATATAAAGTAAAAATTAAATCTTAAATATATAATCTACCAAAGACATTGTTGTATTAATTTTTCAATTGTTTCAGTGTGAAGTAATATGCTATAAACTACTTTTTAAATCAATTTTCTGTTTTAAAAATAAAGTATTAAGTTTCATAACACAGTTAATACATTAGATTTAATTATGAAAAAAATAATTTTCCTTGAATAAATGAAAATTTTTTAAAGTAATTTATAATGTTAAAAATTCATAGTAATAACTCTGAAGGAATTTTTGAATTAAAAAACTTTTATTTCTAAATATTTGCACCAATTTTGAATTGTGGGAAGAATGTTTGAAGAAATTACAATATAATTTACTAAGCAATAATATATTCATTTAAATATTATATGTAAGGTATATTATTATACATAATATGTTATATATTATATTTTGACTATGTTGATGAGTGAATTTAGGTTAAATAAGCTTTAAAGGTGTTGTTAAATGTTTATTTATTAAACTACGAAAAATTTTCATAAATAAATTACTATAATTTACGTATTTACATATTTTAGTCATGAATATTATTTACACTAGTAAAACTCACTTAAGTGTGTAATTCCTGTAAACTATTAAACTAAAACTTTCATACAATAATAAAGTTTCTCAAAAATTCTCTGCTTAGAAATTGAAACTCAATACTAAAAATATTAATAACGTAAAGGTTTATTTATTTTTGCATGATTTACCCCGAAATATTTTCATTTTAGGAGAAATATTTATTTTTTATTTATAAACATTCCCCTTAAAACTATTTTTTGGCTTTTATTCTCTGAGACATTATTGTAGTAAGCCAGGATATCAAATTCCATTCATAAATAAAAAAAAATTAATCTTCGTTTTTTATTCATTCAAAACGCTTTTGAAATAAAAATCAACATTTTATATTTAATGCAAGTCTTTATATTAATTTCAGATCATAAATTTATTTTAGGCATATATATATATATATATCTATAAAATATAAAACTATTTCTCCAATTCTTTAATGTAAAATAAATTTAAAATGATTTAATATCATATTTCGTTTACAGATAATCCTTGAAAGGCTACTGAAGTAGAAATATTTCTCCTGTAGAACATAATCCTCAGTCTGAATAACACATCCCTCAGTGCAATTCCCCATAATAATCGACTAAAATCTGTTTCATTTCAAATGGAAAGAAAGAAGGAAATTGAGAAATCTCAAAGGGAGAAATATGAGATACAAGGTGGATTACTCTAAATCTCCCCTTTCAAAATATTCTCATCAAACATCTATTAATATAAGTGCAAGTAACATAAGATTATTCAACTAATATAGTTGATAGAACGCGTATTCTTAATGGATTCTTTTAAAATGAATATTTTTAGTCTTTAGATATTATCGTCTGTTAAATATTTTTATCAACAAGTAATACTATAAATTCATGAAAGAAATATATCACTATTTTACTGAAATAATTTAATTTAAAATTGTTATGTGTATTCGTAATAGTATACATATATTTAAATTAAGGAACAGTTTTGTATTTTTTAAATTAACGAATAGTCTGATAACTTTTCACAAAAATTTGGAATTATTAAAATATAAAAAATAGAATAGTTCATAGAGTAAAAGTTTTCAAATTTAAGAAATTGAGTAAGGACGTAATGTAAAGTAGTAATTAAAAATTGAGCAATCAAAAATGCATTTTTATACATTTTTACTTACTCATTATTTTTTTACCATTGCAGATTTCTTTTTTATTTATGAAATTTTATTTCTCAGCTACTTCTTCAAATCAAAAAAGAGTTTCATAGAAAAACTTTCTTCACTCTATAATACTGTTTTCCTGTATGCCCTCTTTGTGTAGAAGGATATACATTAAATTTCTTTGAACTTAATAGTCGTGACTTTTTTTCTCCTCATGGAGTCACTTGTGTAGAAAAAGTGTCGGCATTCAAATTATTAATTTTATTTTATAAAGAAGCTTTCACTGTTAGGGAGAATATTTTCTCTCATTTTATCTAGTTGTTTCAAGTAATTTTTCAATATATGCTATATTAATCACCTGTTTTTACTTTCAAATATTTTGTTACTTAAAAAATAAATTACCTGTCATTAAACAACTTTGAATCTAAATATGATTTAAACGTCAGCCACATTTGCAAATGTATAGCTTAAATTCCTTGAAGCATTAGAACAAATTATCAAAGGAGGAAATGAAATGATGCCAAGATATCACTTCGTTGGCGCGATATAAGTTTACTCTCTGATTATTGAATTGAACGCATGATGACGTTTTCATGTAACAAGGGGCTAGAAAATCGATGACGAGTGTCTACGCTTTTCTGACAACAATTTCCCTAGATATTTGAGAGACTTATTTTAACTATTTAATAGTTTAGTTCTCTAAATAAGTAATAAATGTAATTTAACTTTCAGTCTTAAATTTTTAAGGAATTTTGTTTCAGAATTAAAAGGAATTTTGATTTATGAAAAATACGATGAAGAAGTAAAAATTTAAACACATATTCAATATTGTTTAAATAATTTTAATCTGCTTGTAAAAACCATAGTATTTTAACTGTCGCCAATTGTAAAAATTTATTTTCTAGCCAGTTTTATTTCATTTTTATAAAGTTTGTTTTCTTATTCGACTAAGATTAATGAATCAAATTTAGCATCATTCAAAAATTTAGCATCAATTTATCGATCATTTTAGGATAACTTAGTCTTTTGGAATATTTAACTTTTATAATGAATAATGAGTAATCCTTTTCCGTAATAACATTACAATGAATACTTAAATATTTTAGAGTTTTGCTTTGAAGATATTTTTTCTGTTCTAAAAATATAGTGCTAATTTGATGTAGGTGAATTTTCATCTGAAACAAAAAGTTTTAAATCTACAATTTTTATTTCTTGTTGCATTTTGATTCCAAAGAAATGTTTTTGGTATTACAAAATTCACCTGGCAAAAATCCATAATATGACAGGTTTCCTACAAATATTAACTGAATTTAAGTCTTAGTCAGGATTACTTGTAAATATTTTACGTCTTACAATAATTTTTAAAGTGTCTGTTGTTATATTCTCAACTTAATTTCAATGTGACAATATCCAGCATTTGTGAAATATAAAAGCAACTATAGTCATCAAATAAGGATAGTTAATAGAAGTCAATAAATTAAAAAATATATTATCGTGTAACTAATTAAGATATTCATTAAATCACTTTTCTTAATCAAGTATTCTGCAATTGAAGAGTGAAAATTAATTTTTAACCTTATAGTACTCAACTACAATTGTTGTTCTATGAACTCTTTATTTCACATTGGAGCTTTGTTGTAAAACATATTTTAGAAAAAAGTTAAAATATAAATAAGTTAAAACATTTTTCAACAAAATACTATAAATTTTTTTATTATTAATTTAATAATGATAAGTATTACCATTAAATAAATAGTAAAAAAATAATTAAATAGTGAGAGCATAATTTTTTAGTTGTTATGAAATTTTTCCGTTGTCATTGATTAAGTTTAGCATCATATAAAATACGGCTGTCAAAAATACTAAGAATCCCCAAATATATCTAAATAATGACTGAAATTTCTTAAATTTGATTCATTATGATAAATTATAAATTCTATGTGCTATACTGTATACAATTACTTATAAAAATAGTTACATAATATGCAGTTTAAATTTTTAATGATAAGAGGAAGTGAAATTAAAATTAAATTGACCCCAGAAATAGTTTTCTTCGAAAGTAATTTCTACGTACATTAATAGATGAGAAGTTATATCCCTTTTATCCTTGTAATAAGAAGTAAGGAGTTGACTGATCCATAGCTTTACCCATTCTTGAAATTTCAATTTCGAATGAAATTGTCGTCTCTCGTTTCACATCTCAAAGAATTCCTTCCGACTTATTATTAAAAATATGGAAGACTCAAGATGAAAAATCTGGTCTATGCAAAAGATGTTAGAACATTTTTCCAGCCAAATCTCAGGAGCGTATCCATCACAAGGCTAGCAATTTGATATCGACGTTGCATTACAAAAGGAGGGTTCCTATCAACACCATTTAAGTGATTATTAACTTTATAGTGGGTCTCAGATCATGCAGTGTTTGCTATAGACTACAGGAAGGCTATGCTGAATATCACATGTTCCAACGCCGTCAGTCACTAAATAATTTTCCACTTTTCTTTCCTTACCTCCACTTCCAACGCAGGGGAATGCATTTTCCTCTGCGCCTTCTTACAGAACATTTGAAAAGTAATATATGAACATTTTATATATGTATGTATTTATATATATATATATATATATATATATATATATATATATATATATATATATATATATATATATATATATATATATATATATATATATATATATATATATATATATATATATATATATATATATATATATTATATATATATATATATATATATATATATATATATATATATATATATATATATATATATATATATATATATATATATATATATATATATATATATATATATATATATATATATATATATATATATATATATAAAGGCACTTTCATTTTTACTTTTTGTTGCAATTTTTTTCGCCTATTTATCAGGAATATTTACCCAATTGAGTAAAATTTTTAAGGAATATATTTCTTATATCATTATAAAAGGGGATAAAATATTACAATATATTAAAAATAAATATACAACATTTTTTGATTCATGGACATTAATAAAATGCTTAATTTTTCAAAGATGAATTATTAGGATATAAGATTCCATTTAATTTTAAAACGATTTTTCTGAAACGTTTTAGTTTTTTTGTTAAATTTTCTGGCTACATAATTTCTGAACAAATAAAATAACATATCTTTGACTCAAATAACGTTTGTCTTCAATTGAGTAACATTTTATTTCCTTAATTGTAGTTACACTAAAATTTGACTTTTAGATTTAGAAATTTTCATACGCTTTAATATCGTTTATTTGTCTTATGTTTTAGAAGTTCGTTGTTTCAAATAAAGATTTAACAACTTCAAAAACACGTTATCTAAAGTTATTCAGTAATTATTTTAAAATGATGGTACTTATAGATAAATATATTAAATCTAGTTTTAGAAATTTATTATTTAATTTTTCTATAGTTAGATTGAAACTAAATCTATTTGTGGTATTTATTTTTTTTTCTGTTTTCATATTTTGCATAAAATATTTAATTAATTGTAGTCCGTAAAATAATTTTAATCAAATAAATGATGAAGTAATTTTTTTGTGTGTAGATGTTGCCGAGAATGCTATTTTGCATTCTTTTCTTCATCAGTCCTAAATTTTCAACAACTTTATTAATAATCCTTGTTTCTATGTCATTAAATATGTTATAATTAAATGTAAGCAACTTATTATTTAAAAACTGAATCCGCGTAAAGTCGTAAAATATACTTACTTGGTCTAATTTGATCAATTCATCAGGGGTAGAGTTCAGTTGACCCAAGATCAAAGAAGGCTTCAGACCTGCTTCGTCTCCAAGAGCTTTAACTACCGCTTCCCGGTCATAACGGTCTGCGCAAATGCAAGAGGCCGGAACTAAACCGTGAAGGCAGTAGCTAACAGTACGTAACATAACCCTGAAAAAGAAAAATCCATTGAAAAAAATGCACATCAATTCTTATAAGAATGCATTTATTGCTTTAAGATGTGTTGATAAATTATATTGTAAAGGTATATGTGCAACATTAATATTTTTGATTAGTGATATTAAATATATTGGAAATTTTTTAGCATTTAAAACTTATTTTCTAAACAATGGCTTGCATTTTGCAAATTTTCTATTATAATGAATATTTATTATTCAGAGTAAAAATATTAATAGAAATTAATTTACTTACGTAAGACTGATTAATTACAATATAAATAGAAATTGATTTACTTACATAAGGTTTAGTTAACTAAATATAACTAAATTAATTTCTATTCACTTGATACAATTTAAAATCAAATATTTCGATAGAAATAAAATAATTTTTATTAATTTAAAATATAAATAAAAGACACTTCGGGGCATTTTATTTAAATTGTCATCTATGTAAAAAGTTTAAAGAATTAATAAATTAAAATTGTTACAATTTTACTAAACATACGTGTAGAAAAATCTACAAATTTTTTAACAATTTTACTAAACATACGTGTAGAAAAATCTACAAATTTTTTGCTTCAATTTAAATGAATGGACATTTATAATTTGAATAGATTTTTATTTTGTAAATGTAAATGAATAAAATTTTCATTTCAAAAGATGTTTGATGAACCAAAACAAAATTAACGTTGTTGAAATTAACAAATGTGTTTTTTAAATGGCATTTTTCTTAGGAAATATAAATAAAATTATTCAAAGAAAAACATTATATAACATTTATGAGGGCTAATTTGTAACCAAGTGAATAAAATAAATTGAATCATTTAAATTTTTATGAAGAATGTATTATTTTGATAAATGGTTATTTCTGTATCAACATTTTTAAGAAATCATTTCCTTTTGTAATATAAAAGCTTTTTGATTTATGAAAAATAATTCCTCTTAGTTATTTTAAATGTTTCAAAAATCATTTTGTTTGCAGTATCATTTTAACACATATATACATGCACTCTGCACAATGCTAATATAATTTTGAAAACCACTTATAAATTAATCTGAAATTTCTATGTATTTATAACTTTACTCGATTTAGAAATTGTAGTTAATAGTCAACACAGAAGTGTAAAAATTTAAGAAGAAATTAGATTTAATTGTTAAACTCTAGATTAGGCATAATTTTTTTTCAAATTCAATAATTAATGTCATTAAAATAATTGTTATTTACAAGAATATTTTTTACTTCTTTTGAAGCTAATATAATATATTTCTAATGCAGTTATATTTTTAACACAAGACTGCAAATGATAACGAATTTACAATAAAAGTAAATAAAAATGTTGAAAAGAAAGAATTCAAAATAATAAGATTTGAGCAATAGAATTATAAAAACTAAAAACAAAATATGTACATTGAATGTTCTAACTATACAAGGACTCTTCTTTGTAGCATGTTCATTAAAATTTTCATTTTTACATAGTGAAAAGCTTAAACTGAAGTATAATAATTAAACTATTTTGGGAATTTAATAATAAATTTATTAATAACACTTCCTGACAATAATTCATGATATAAAAGCTGATAATTTTCCTCTCCATAAATACTCACACTAAGTTGGGAAGACAAAGAAATTATACATTCTCCCACCCCAATTAATTAGAATTTTACTTTGTGTACTCCAATATAATGAAAAATTTAACCATTTTAGAAAACTGAACCTAGTATCTTTAATGAATATTTTTATAGTGGTTATAATTTAAAAAATACACTTATTCTAATAATTAAAATTTACAAAATTTTAATAGCTTAAAATGTTTGTGAGACGACGTGAACTATGAAATTATATTGTATTAAAATTTTAATGAGTATGTAGGACGTATCCACGAAATTGTAATTAAGTTTTTGATTGAATGAAAATAAATTTAGCTTAGCAATTTGGATCAGTGATTAAATTGTCTATTTCATTACATATTTTAAAGTGGGCGTAGTTAAAATATTTTATCGTGGATTATTTTTTCTTATTGAGCTTTATATTTAACTTATTTTTCTTACAATATTTATGAAAAACACGGGTATAATTTGAATTTTAATAATCCAATTGATGAGTTTCTTCTTTTATTTTTTTTACATAAAGCCTGTGCCTTCTCATTGTAGCGAAAATTCTAAATCCTCCTTTGTTGACTGGAATGCCGTAAAATCCCACGCCAACTTTCTACGGTTTTGTGGTTATCGTACATTTCCACACCTCTGATCCACCCACCTCTTACAAATCTTCCGCGTCACAGGTAAATGCAAAAGCGCGCACATTCATGATTTTCTTCCAGCATCTGGCACATGGGGGACGACCCCCTTCGCTTACTCACAGCGTGGGAGGCATCGTAGTAGTAATCTTAAAATAGATGCTTTCAGGAACAAGACAAAGTGAGGTGGGGGAGTGGAGACGGTCTGAAGGAGGAAAACTGGGAATGGAGCATGTTTCTCTTGTTTTCCATCTACACACTTCTCCCCTTGTGTCCCAGGAATGTAAAAATCGATAATCACTATCGTCGAAGTGAAACATCGCTGACAGAAGTTTAACCGTGCTCGAGTGCATTCAAAGGAGTAATCCACGGACTTTGAAATCCTCTTGAGATGATTCTCTTGGGCTTAAGCTAAAATTAAAATGCATGTTCAGTGGGCCAATCCGTAGGAATAACAAGCTAAGCTCATGCTTTTACTCTCGGAGCACTTTAATTTGACACGCGAGTCGTGAGATTTCGTATTAGATGTCCTACAATCAGGAGGATAAAAAAGATCAAAATGAGAAAGTTCATGACTTAGTATCTGTCACTAGGGAGAGTTAATTACATTGTCAACCGATACATTCATCTTTTTTTTCTGAGAAAAGAATTTGTAACTCTTAAAGAGAAGGCGCAAAGAATGACATAATAAGAGTTGACAGGTTTTTTTCTCTTTTAGCTGAGAGCTTTAATTTTCTTGAAGAAACTATTTTTGTTTAAAATATATATCAATACATACTAAAGTGCAAAAATCACATACTTATTGTTACAATTAATTACTGCAAAATATTTGTATCAAAAATGGTATTTTATTCATTTATAACAGGAGATCACTCTACTGAATGATAGGACAATAATTTTGATAGATTTTCACATTTGTTAAGATTACTAATCGCAAGTTTCTTTCCACTATGGACTTTTATTGCTCTAAAATCTTTATGAAAGGAATTTACAGCGATTAAAAAAACTCCTTAAATTTGTAAAATTAAACTATATTTGCAATATATAATTCCTAATGATTGATGTACTTTCACCCAATCTAAGGCATTCTGGATCTTTTAATGAAAGGACTGAATAATATTATTCTGACTGATAGAAGAAATATTTTATATCCTAATTATTTTTTATGTGTTTGAAAGAGAGAGAGAAAGTAACAATTTTCATTTGCATGCAATTACACTTGTCTAGAAATTCGCATGTATGCATTTCTGTATATTTGTTTAACATTGATTACGTTCATAGAAAAGTCTTGTGTGTGTTTTCATTTATACATACGCATTCATATTCAGTAATATAAGCGCAAATATACAGTTTTAATATTTACTTACAATGAATAATTATGGCAATGCTGCCTTATATTGGAAACATATAAATACCTCCATTTGCGTTAGTATTTCTCTTTTATAAGGCTTGATTGTTAAAACTGCTTTGTTGAAATTGCATTGGCATGTTGAAATTGCTTTACAAAAAGTAAACAGTGCATTCAATTAAATTATATAAAAAGAAAGTTGTACTTATTCATTTCTAATCAAATTAAAAATGTAAAGCACACAACTATATATATTTTACTCACATGTGATTACTTAAATTTAATTTACGGGAATACGTACTTTACATTTGAGTAAAAACATTTTATTTATCTTAAAGCAGAAAATGTATCATCGATTTCACTTAATAACAATTAATGATTTTTATTTTTAAGCAAATGGTTTGATAATATTTCTGTGCCAATAAATTGTCCTCCTATTTGTCTAAATCCCAACTTCACAGCTGAACAATTTTTTCCTTACTCTTTTTAAAAAATAATTATGCATTCTATAAAAGAACATTTTTGGTCAGCTGGATTAAAAATTTTTGTTTTTTTTATAAGAGCCATTAAGAAATAACTTTTTCTCAATGAATTATTTTCGTAAAATTGTATAATTTAAACATACTATTTTTTGATTATTCCAATTATTATAACAAAAAGCAGTTTAATTAAATGAAAATGTTAAATATTGTGTAGAAATGCATTAAAATAAACATTTTAATACAGATGATTATTTGACAAAGTGATTTGACGCATCATTTCCCTAAATTCAATTAATAAATTACAAATTTTAATTAAGTTAGTCTATATATATATATGCGCACACATATATAATACTAACTAATTATACTACCTGCAATGACGTCTTCTCTTGCTGTCAAATTAACTAAAATGAATTAGAATTAATATACCTCTTAAATTATAGTATAATATTTTGCTTTTAAACTTTTTTATGCTGAATAATTTTTTTAGTGTACGAGTTCAAAAATCAAATTCAGATTTTTACATATAAATAATTTGTTAAAATGCAGTTTCATAATTTTATATATAAATAATTTATATAAGATCATGTACAAATTATAATTTTTCCAATGTTTATTATAAACACTTGAAAAATTTCAATTGTAAACTATAACTATATCTATTATAAAATTAATAAGATCAAAATAAAATGAGTTAATGATTTTTCTAGAATATAAGCTTTCATTTTAAAAGCCTCTACATAAAACTCTAGCACATTTTATTAAAATAACTGAAAAAATTTCATTAAAATAATAAAGAACATAATATACTACAGTCTTAGAGGTTTATTAACTATACATAGACAACTGTTTGACTAGTTTGGAATTGTTTTCATTATAGTGAAACGATTGGCTGATAAATGTCATAGAATCCCTACTCTTAATAATGGGAGTGATTTTCAGCATTGGATAAGAATAAGATTTCCCTAACTTATTTACGATCGTAAATTATTTTTTTGTATTTAATTGAGAGAACAAAATTTGATTCCGACTAAATTTGGTTCACTTCAATCTTTTTTAAAAACTAATTTTAATTTTTTAAGAATGATTGAACTCTAAGAAATGAATGACGGAAATTCGTTTGAGAGGAATTTCATTTGATATTTTTAAGATACCTTGCCTTTTATTAATCCAAAAGCATCCAGCTCATAGAATCTTTTATTCTTCTTTTGGAAATGAGAGAAAGATGTTTGTACAGAGGACAAATCATATTAGTGCTCTAATCATTTTTTTATCCTCCCTTACATATAACTTCTATAAGACTGAATAATGTTCTCTTATACGAATTCGAGTTGTCAGCCGAATAGTTAGCGCTCTGGTCCTCGATTCAACAGTTCGATTCCCTCTTCCACACACTTGAGTACTTGTCATGGTTAGGAATCTATTTTAAGCTGAAGTTTCCAGTATATTTTGACTTCGTGTGCAAGAGTAATAGCCTTTGAGCAGCAAATAAACCAAAGCTTATCATATAAATGCCTTATTTGTATATTTCTTGAAAAAAATGGGGACTAGCTATTTCATATAACCAAATTACATACTTCCATTTACTGTTGCTTCTCTAACTTCGAGCAGCTTCTGAAAATTAATATCACCATAAATAAAATAATTAGTAAAATAATTCAATTCTTTCTTTCTTTAATATTTTACAATGCAGGTGTAAATAAAATCAAATTTTCTTCAAAAGCAATGACATATAAATTAATTGTGTGTGTAATATGCACTACTGACCATTAAAATTGCTACAGCAGAAAGAACTACATACAAAAAATTATGAGTATTAGACAAATATATTATTCTAGAAATAACTAGTAATTAATTTTCAAAACATTTTAAAGTATAAATTTCAAGAAATCAGTACTTAAAACAACTACTTGAAGCCGCAATTATAGCATATGCCTAGCCATTAAGTCAAAAAATGATCAAATGGCATCTATGCTCAAAGAATCGATCTACTATAAATTAAAATAAACCCGAAATTTGTGAAATCGCTCCAATAAAATCAATGACTATGTGGAAAGTAATGATGCTGGGTAAACTTATAATCAAAAAATAATAACCATTGTTACTTTAAAATTTTTCTAAATTTTCAAAACATGGTTTCATTGAATTTAATAATGTCATTTGCTATATAATTACATAAAAATTTATTGCTTTTGTAATTTATAATGTTTATTTTATTTCTCTACTGTGTAAGTAAATTCGCAGCACTACCAAGCAAGCTACTGAAGTGTTAGCTCTAAATAAATTATATACTGAAGTGTTAGCTCTAAATAAATTATATACTGAAGTGTTAGCTCTAAATAAATGTATTAAATATGACTACACAGAGAAAAATATCATGCAAAACAATTTATTCCACAATAAGAAATTTTAGTATGTTTTAAAAATTTACAAACATCTTACAGGACAGTTTTCAAATTGAAACACAACGGTTATATATTCAAAATGATCATCTATCAACATAATTTGCATCTACGTTTGACGGAAAAATTAATTACAAGTTATAAATAAATGATGCCCTATAAAATTACAACTTCTACTTATAAGGGATGAATATCAATATGGTATTACATATTAATAGTATGAAATGTTTGAAACAGTCTAAATTTAGTAAATGCGAAATATATGATAATGTATGTGATTTCCGATTAAATTGAGACAAATGTCTAAAAAATTTACTTTTATATGTTGAACTTTAAAATGGTAGAAATCATCCCCAAAGATGTTGTATTTGAAATTACAAACAATTATAGAACAAACTATCGGAGACACATTTTTGAAATTCTAAGTAAATATCGTATATTATTAATAAAAAGGAAAACGTAATAAAAAATATTTCTTGATATGCACTTTTTCCAGTAAATAAAAAAAAATTCTGAGGATTCTTTTTACTTAATAACAAACTATGTAGCCAATACTTCATTCAACAGCTCAAGAAGACATATTCAAATTACGCAGCAAATCCCTATTTGCAATCAATAAAGTCAAACATAGTCACATTTCATGCATATAAATAACTTTTATTCATTTATTTAAAACATGTGTTTACGTATTCAAAGTTTTCAAGAGATTTCCTCGGAAGATTCGATACTTTCAATTTTCGAGATATTCTAGAAATAATCGACATTCTTCATCTTTAATAAATACTTATTTTGTAATGAAGCTAATTTCTAAGAGACTTCAGTTTCAATTTTTCCGAAAAGTATAGTTACACTCAACTCACTATAAATTTCATAGCAACAAAAATATACTACGATTCTTTTTTTTCTATACTTTACAAAAATAGGAAATAATTTAAATAATAGAAGTCGGTTTACTATACTGAGTTGCTCGGGGAACTAAATCTGAAGCATATTTTAAAACAAACTTTTTCCTAGAAATATCATCTTAAAAACTCACGTTGTTTTTAGATTTTCCATATTTTTTCAATGAACTACTTATTAATTATAACTATGACAACAATAAATAATGTGTAAAATATCTTGTAAATAAAGAATTATATGGTAAAATGTTTAAGTATCGACGCATACTAAAATAAATTATAATTAACTTGTTTATTGATCGTATTCAATTTATCATATATAATATTCTTAATCGTGATTCCACAGTATAAAGTAAACTAACACGTAATCAGAACGTCTTGCTTGTTGAATTAATGAGTGTATTTTCAAAGAATAATTAAAATTTAAATTTTTATGTCGAGTAAAGCTATAGCTTATACATAAAAAAATTCTTATAGGTTGCTAAAAAGTTAAAAAGAATCTATTATATAAGTTAATTTTTAAAAATAAAATTTATATGTACAAATTTTACAATCGGTACTTGCATTGCTTAGTTCATTTATTACATGCTACAACTCCAACTGAAGATGTTTCCATATTTTATTTTTAAATCATTATTCATTTATTGTGAAAGTTACATACGAGGAGGCATATCTAAATAACACTTAAAACTGTCAGTTTATGATTCTTTAAGAATTTAAACTAATATTTTTACTCAAAATTTATACTTTCCGCTTAGTGACAAACACAAAATTTATGGAGAATTTTTAATATTTTTAAGAATTTCATAGCTTTATCTTAAATGTTAAATTTGAAATAAAAAAAGACATTATAAAATAAATCTTTTATTAAATACATAAACTGAGAAATTGTTCATAAGACTTAATCTAATGAAAATATAAAATTTTTAATTACTTTAAAATTAGTTTCGATATTATTATAGAATGAAATGTGAATCTATTTGCTGTAGCTTGCAAGAATGATCTTTATCTTAGACATAAATTGTTTTAATTACAAATGTGCATTGATTTTAATCTAAAAATAAATCAACTGCAACAAAGAGCTGTTACGAAATGTAAATAATTCATGTTTTTCAAATTAACACATACTTAATAATAATACACATAAAGAATCTTCGATTTTGTTCTCTTTCAGTTTCAGAAAATAAAATTAAAGTTGTCAGATAATAAAATTTCAATGTATTCACGAGCGGGGATATAGTCTCTAGACATTACAATGCTATTCTTCTTAAATTATATTTTAATGAAATAAGAATATTTAATCTGACTATACATTATTGCTTTGATTTTAATTAAGTTTGCTCTTAAAAGTTTTTAAGATGATTCTCAAAGTTGATAAAATATTAATTAAATTACATGATCGTACATTTAATAATGTAAAGAAATATGAAAATGTTACAAATATACATTTATTATATAAATGAGTTAACTAACATTGATTAATATCGAATATCTTATTTACAGTTATTTTTAAAATAAAATTCCTGTGTAAAATAAATGCTATGTAATGTAACTATAATCTCACATTCTTGTGAAATTCAAAAGTATTCTTAAATTTCCTTGATCAGTAGCAAATTGTTTTACTTTAAAAGGGGTCTTTTGTATTCTATAGAAATACACTTTTTCTGTATGAATTAATGTCGGGAATTTATTTGTAAAATATGGATAGTAACAGTATGTAAAGAAAAAACATGTTTAAGCTACTCACTGCATATATAAATCATAAATCTCAACAAATATGTTAGTTTGCTTCAATATAATTCACAACTGTTAAAAAATAATATTCATTACTTAAAAAATCAACTTACTGAGCACTTTTAGCTTTAATTGAAGAGATGTGTGCTTACGTCCAATCACTTTTCTCTATATAGCTATCAGCGTTCAAATAAGGAGAATGATAAGTTGTAATATATATTAAAAATTTTTTGAGCTAATTTACATATATACATATATATATATATATATATATATATATATATATATATATATATATATATATATATATATATATATATATATATATATATAACTTAATGTATTTTTAGAAGGTTCAGGTTCTTCTCCCTATTTGCGCTGTTTCAATCATGCACTTCTTTTAATTTTGTTAAAAATGATACCTTTTGTAGTAGTTATTTATATATGTACATGCGCAGTTTTTATATGAATAAATTTTTAATGTTACATAGATTTGAATAAAATAATATATCTAATAATGCTTCGTAAAAGATAAAATGTCAAATGTCATATAAGTAAATTTTTAAACTGATATTTACATTTGACAAAGATTAAACTAGATTAAAAAATATAGTAAATATTTTATCCCCTAGGGAAAAAATATTGCTTTTTTCCTATTTAAGCTCATAATAAATTTAAAAACTAATATATAATTAATAATTGGCTCTCGCAATTTTTTTTACAACTAAAGATTTTACTGAGAGAAAAAGATTACTATTTCTTTCCAATAAGTATCCAAGGTCATTCTATTTCCTTATTACTGTTAAATTTCAAAATCATGTACTTGTTTTTTTTCTTTGTACTGATTTTTTTTATATTTCTTCATTAGAAGGCTGTCCAAATTGTTTTAAGCAATTTAAAACAATTCTTTAAAGAAATAACTTTAATTGACTCTTAAAACTACTAAAAATGATTATTAACTGAAGTAAAATTTATGATTTTTTGCTATTTTAAGTGTAATTATTAAATAAAAATTTCCTTTAACGTTCAAGCGTTTCGAAATATTTCTTCGCATGAACATTTCTTCGTATGTGTGATGTTCTCAGAAAATTTATTTGAAATACTTATTTTAGAAAAAATGGTACTTAAAATCTCGAGTTATTCTTGAAATAAAAATTTTCTCATACAAATTATAAAGGAGTCATGTTACTGAATTTCCCGAAAAGGTTGCTTTATTTGAAATAAATTGCTTGCTTTATACAAGTACCCTTTTAAAGGATATTCATTTACTTTGAAAAGTAAATTTGATGGAAGTATTTAGTATATTATTTGCTTTTTCAAAAGCTCTTTCTCCTTAAAATGCAATTAAAATTATTGTAAGCCACGTGTAAAATTTTCCAAAGGGATAATTGCAAGCATATAATTTAATTGTTCAACTTGAAAAAGGAAAATTTCATTGTTATTAGGATTACTCATTTTGTATATTTTTTTGAAAACCACTTAACCCCGCGAGATTTTCTCAAAATAGCATGTATTCCCAATTTAATACATAATTAAATTTAATCCTAGTTTATATGAAGCACACTTTCTATATGTTTCTAAGCAACGTGTTTTATCGAGAAATGCAACAAAAAGTGTAAATTTTTAATAATACAATAAAAGATAGTTTTTATTTAAATATTTATGTGAATTGTATTTTATCTAATTTTACATAAAACTACTATACTTTGCAATCTGTTTTCTTTATGTATGTACCTCCAAAAAAAAAAAAACAAATAAATTTTGAATTTAAAAGAATTTTTTTTATAAAAACATGAATGGTTTACTTATTTATATAATTTCAGCTCATTTAGAATTTATCTGAATAGTTCACATACTTTTTTACGACAAAAAGTATTTAATATTACTTCTAGAAATGGAAGAGACATTATAAATAATTCTTCTCAATATTCTTCAAAAAACACGCAAAAGTTTGATTACAAATGTTAACGTAAATAACGCGAATATCCCATAAAATAATCATTTGAATATCTGTAAAATATATATAATTATATCCGTTAATATAATGAAAATAACTTATAACATCTTTGAAAAGATTTTTGCATTTAATAAGTTTGCAGGGAAATTGTTCTCAAGATTAGATTACTCATTATAGTATTAGGGATGCACAAGTTATAGCATGATTGATTTTTTCAATCCCTTTTCATTCAAAGTAGGAAGATATTTTATTATACTTTTAAAATTATTTTAAGACATCGTAAATTTTTTATTACTAGTGAAGATGCGTGTAATACAAGTCAGTAATAATTGAAATAGGATTTTGTCAAATTTAGAACGCAAAATATAAGAGTTTATTTCAAAATGTGTAAAATATGTTTTAATTTCCTTATCATGATTGTAAATTGTTATTTTTACTCTCAAAATGTATTTATTTTGCAAATATATAAATATTTGTAGACCCTGGAAGCATTTACTTTATTTTTTCACAATCAATATTTTCAGTTCTATTCATAATTGTTTTCTAAAAACAATACGACTAATTTCTTAGATACAACAAAGAATATTTTACCAAAACTAAAACCATTGAGGTAAAAATAAATACTTTTGAAATGTTTAAAATTTTTAAACTCCAACTATTATATATGAAACAACAAAAAATATTGACTAATTGTAACATAAAACAAATTTTTTATTATATTAGGTTTCCTCCCTATAAGAAGTTTACTTTTTAAGGCATACACTAACTCTTTCTATTAAGCATTGCTGTAAAAATCTCGGAAGCATGTGCATACACCAAATGAAAATCAAATAAAAACAGATCCAATTTGAGAAAAGGTCTTCAGTAGTATATTCTGCAACAAATAATTAGCGAATCAAAGACAATCTGATTTTCTTGATCATGATAGACGCATATTGTTTTTTGTAAACATTTATTTTAAACACGTATGAAATGTCTGGATTGGAATTGAAATTGAGAGAAAAGTAATGGATTTATATATATCTGCAGATTAATACATAAACTTAATTCATTCATTTTACAGTTGCTGGGGATAAATAAATAAATAAATAAATATATATATATATATATATATATATATATATATATATATATATATATATATATATATATATATATATATATATATATATATATATATATATATATATATATATATATATCACCATTTATGAAATATCCTCCTTAATGACAATACAATGAGAATATTCAAAAAACAATTTCGCTGTCTTGAGCTTTTAGGTCACCAACTGAGCGGCATCAAAATCGTTTTTTAACAGTTCTAATAGAAACTTCATAGAGCGTCATCAAAACATTTTCATATTCAAATGGGGCTCATATTGATAAGAATATACAAGTAATAACTAGCTAATTTTACAGAATGCTTTCAGAAATAAAGCAATAATATAAGGATATTTCTTCTTTTAGTAAGACATGTGTATTTTTACAAAGAAAATTAATATATTCATTTCAATTTTTCAAAAATTAAATTTCTTCTGTTAATTGCATTAAAACTATTTAAAAATATAGGAGAGTGCTTGAATAAAGTAAAATAGCATTTATTTCATGAAAGAAATCAAAATTTACTTAAGTAACATTCTGATTTACATATGAGAACCTAAAATCAGTTTTTTAATAAAATAATCAATGTGAAAAGAGAACTTTTGTTTTCACTTTCAAGAAAAGTGTGTACAGTATAAATTTTGAAGAGTAAGAAAAATTTATTCTGAAGCTTTGCTTAGAGAAGCTCTATGAACTTGCTATAGATTTATTTACTCTAACTTGTAAGTTAATGTTTGAAATTTTGAATAACATATTGCAAAATTTTATATCAAATTATCCTTACATTTTATAAAGTGTTGATTAGAAATGAACTCCTATTTTTAAATTTGGCTCTAAAATATTTGAAATAAAATATTTTGCTTTTATTTAAAATAAAAACTAAAAAATTTTATTTTTTGGGCAAAAAAATGTTAATTATGTTTTATTTTTTGCATATTTGATTAATGTATAAATTATTTATTATTATTTTATAATAATTATTTTTTATTTTAGTTTTATTATTTTTATAATAATTATTAAAATGTAAAAAAATAATAATGTATATGCATGTTAATTAGTTTGATTAAAACTGTATTATGTGAGAATCTAATTGCGTATAATGTGCTGTGCAATGCGTAGTGGATGATAGTAATTATTAACTATATATATATAAACTGCAGTAAGAAAGCAATTCAGAAGGAATAAGCTTACAAAGCATTTCATTTAAATTGTATCAAATTCATTTCAATTTTGATTCAAGATCAATTTAATAGAAGACAAAAAATGTACGATTTTTCTGCTGAGTCAACTGTTAGATTCAATTTTATGTAAGATTTTGACTGTCTTTAACTTAAGTGAATAATTACACTATTTTTAACGAATCCTTACGAGTTATAGCTAGAAAAAATACGAGGAACAATTTTGTGTAAAGTTCGAAAGTATTTAAAAACTTCTCTCAGAACTTATTTTACATTTAAAAACCAGACAGATTTTGATAAATGTAATGAAAAAAAATTTTTTTTAATTTATGCAAGAAAAAAACAATTATAAACAAGTATAGTAATAATCAGAATACAAAAAATTTGCAAAAGTCTAATATTACCCAAAATAATTTTAAGCTCTTTACAACTGTGTAATATAATATTTATAACAAACTCAAAAGAATAACTTTAATGTAAACCATTATTCGTTTATGTTATTTTAAATGAAAAAAATCTATCATCAATAAGTCAGAAAAGACACGAATATAAACTATAAGAAACAAACTTTAATTATAAATTGAATATGAACTATCTGATGAAAGCAGTGTTGTTTATTAAGTGATAAAAATGTGGGCGTACTCCGCCACAGATTCATGGATGCCACATTGACTAGATAAAGTATTGCCTTCATAAGGTTTGGTTAACAATGGTGTCGATTGCAATAGAAAATATAATTATGTAACCTGTGTCTGGAAAATCTATTTGGCACTGTCTGTAAATTTCTCCCATATAATGAAGAAACAGGACTTAGAATACTTGTTTTCCATAGGGTTGGAGTTTCAAAGTATTCGTATTAATTTCATGACGAAATTCTTGTAGAATAATATTAAAATATTACTCTTAAATATTTACGCCAGTATTAAAATTGCAATATGCAATATAAGATTATATGCAAGATGAAGAATTTAAATTAAAATTCTGATTTAGGTTGAAATAAATACTTGAATACTTTCAAAATTTTAATAATTATGTATAAATATATATATATACTTTTAAATAATAATGGAATTTTGGATTTTGATTAATGCAATGAATTATATTTCATTTGAATAATTTTTTCTTACCTAAAAACTGTTGGTGTTGTACATTATCATCTAGTTTTTATTAGCCAAAAAGGCAGTTATTATTATTTTGAAAAAAAGAAAAGTGTGAGATATATTTGAATGAACAGAAATATATTAGAAATATAAAGAGTAATTTATATATAGAGGGTTGTGAGATTTTAAAAAGACACTTTTTAATTAATTTAATCTATACAAATCACAAATTCAAAATGTTTCATGAAAGAATGTTTTTTAAGATTTAGATTTTCAATTTAGTTTTAATTTGTCATTTTACACATTCTTATATTCATATATTGTGTGTGCGTCTCAAATTATATATAATCAGATATGTTTCGTTTTGCAGATTTTATAAATGCTTTATCAAAATTAAAATAAGAGCATTAAGAATAATTTTTTAAAAGTCATTAAAATTTACTTTATTTTACGTGAAGAAACATAAAATTGAAAGAGAGAGAGAAAAATGTCTGTTTCGAACTATCGCTATGTAACGTCTTTATTCCCTTTATGCGTTTTAATGCCTTACCTATAAATTGTATTCTTTGTATTTATAAAGAAGGTGTGGAATATTTTTGCAGCTATATCATTTATAGACAAATCGTAGGAACAAATTTTATTTACATTTATTGTGTTCATAAGTAAGAATAATTATAATTTTTTATTTACCTTACATTTCTGATGGTAAATTAGTTTTAAAAAACCTAACCAAAATAATACCTTTTCTTTAAGGAAGAAAATTTATTGAGTGAAAGCTATTAGAATGCATAAAAACGCGTATTTTATGCATTTAATCAACATGTATTTACTGATTATCAAACCTAAAATTTCTTAGTTTGTGAGAAAAATACTTTTTGCTTTAAAAAGCTACCCCAAATTAGACTGATTTAGTTTTAAAGTAATTTAACAAAAAACTGTTATATAATTCAATTGAATTTATTGAAAGCACAATTACAAAATAATTGAAACAAATTATAAATTTTTTACAATCTACTGTGATGAGTAAAAATTATTAATCTCAATTTCATTCATTTTGCATAATCAATAAAATTTTTAATTAGAAATATATATATTCTAGGGTGTGTCTGCAAGAGAATTGACATTTTTGAACTTGTAATTTTTAGTTTCACTTAACACATCTTATTTTTGTGTAACTTAAATGCAATTATATAATAGCTTTCAAAATAATTTAATTTATTATCAGAAGAATAATTTATGAAACATTTTGATTATTTAAATAATCCCATATCTCACATTTTTATTATTAGCTATGATTTAGCTAGATGTTGAAATTTAAATTTCTTTTAATATATTTTTATCTATTTTACTGAAATGTATTGAACTAAATTATTTTATAAATGACATATTATCCCGCAAATAAGTAGATTGCAAATACTGCTCAGTTAACCATATTTTTATTTATAAATAAATACAATGACAAATAAATATGTATATTATTAGATAGTTTACGAAATCGTTTAACTTTATGTTGATATTTAAACCTTCTCCATTATCTTCTCACATTTATCAGTGCAATTTCACTACTAATTGCTTAATATTAAATATTATTCGCATCTGAATTGCTTAGTAAATTATACAATGTATAAACGAAGCAATAATGCTTAAAATATTTACTAATATTCTAGTCATCTCATAATAATCTCAAACATATTCATATAGGATAAATAGCTGAAGCCACTAATATATTTATTTCGAACATTTTGCGTGAAGTAAATAGATTTGGCACTATGTTTCAGATTAGAAGACAATAACTTTCTATTCAAATTTTATTCTGAGAAATATTTAATATTTCTCAGATATTATATGAAAATGTCAGTGTAAAATTATAATTCACTTTTAATTACGGTTACCTAACTATACTATTAATTTTATTATGTTCGTAATTGGTGTAAGTGTTTTACTGAATAAGCATAAACTTGAAATAACTTTATAATTATATTTCAGTTTCTAAGTGAAATTATTTTATTATCATTATGCATTAAACCAAAGTTCAAGTAATTTGACTCTCAAATAGTAAGCTGATTTTTGTATATTTTCTTTATTCAAACAATCATCAAATTAAATTGATACACACACACCACACAACACACACACACACACACACACACGCACACACACACACACACACGTAAGGAAAGATGCATGATATGGAATTTTTTCATGCCTGTAGAATTAGTACATGATTATAGAAGTTGTCACATTTTGAGTTCTATTTCAAAATTATTAATATTGTAATGCTTTCTTTAAGAAAGATGTAAGAAAAATGTTTTCCGACACTTTTTAAGATTTATCTCGCAAATATTCATTATTAACCACAAGGTAGATTTTCCCTTTTCTTATACTTAAAATTATAATAGATACTAATAAAAATAAAAGCTTTTAAAATATTTCTTCTTTTGAGATATAATTCAATTAAAATTTTTGGTTTGATTTCCATAAGGTGCATCTATTAGTTAAATGCAGTAAAATTTGCTTAGACCAATACGATCATCATACAAATAGTGTGTTTCGAAATAAATGTTTCCTACACAGCCTCTTGATCTTAAACAAATTTAGGTCAAATCTTAAAGAGTATAGAATCATGATTAACACAAAAATACTTCCTTTAAAAGACATCGTACAAAAAAAGCTTTATAAAGTATCATTTTCAAACTTTTTACACAAAAATTAAATGTTATTTGGTTTTGTAGACATTTTCGAATATTTTCTTAACTAATTATTATTGTGAAGTATGACATTGATGGAATCAAAATGAAGTATTTCCTGTGTGATTATGCTTTGGAAAACTCAAAACAAATGTTTTCAAATTCACAAAATCTCAACTAAGTTATGAATTTGAAAAAAAATATTTTCTTAGAAAGCTTTTTTTTACATTTTTAAGTCTACAGATTTTATAATTATATTAAATGCAAAAATGATGAGATTTAACTTGTTATTATTGCAAATAATGGGTTGGATTAATTAATAGTTATGACAAAATACAGAACAAATGAAGTACAACGTAACTATTATTTCCTGGTGGACATCAAGTTGCAAACTTTCAAAATATTTCATGAAAGAAATATTCTCTCCTGTGAAATTATATAAAGAAAATTAAACCTGATTTTACTGTTTATTTGTAATAATTATTTCTCTTTGTAGCATGAAATATATATGTGCTAAAATTTGTTAAATTGTGTGGGGTACAATAATTAAATCTTCTCATAGAAATAATTTGAACGAAAAAAAACTTTTTAAAATAAATTTGAGTAGGAATTTAACAAAAAAAAAGTTTTAAAAAAGCAATAAAATTCATTTTAGCAATCTATTTTGAACTAATTAAATTTATTTTACATGTTTATTTACTTGACTTACGTTTATTTTATGTTAATAATATATCAAATAATATAAATCAAATTGTTTGTAGTTATTAGTAAAAAGTAAAAATGAATCACAAATAATAAAACAAAAAAATTATGAAGCTGAAGTTTTCTTCTTAAATATTATATGCATGCTTTTAGCTTCAAATTTCCTTGCATTGAGGCACATTTTAGCGTATCGATAACGTCATAAAAATATAATATTTTGATTTATTTGGAAATTTGCATAGATGAATAGATATATTAGCCTTTAACTGCTTAGCTTAAAATGTTGTAAATTATTCAATTAAATTTAAGAAGAAAATAAATAAATTTGAATCATTTAATTCTCAGCAATAAATTTAAACTATTATTATAATTCTAAATATTTTAACTAGATGAAAATCATGAACATCATTAACTCAATGAAGTAGTTTGTAAATACAGTGTGTGATACTGTGAATTATTGTAAATTCAAGCATGATTTTATTCTTTTAATATATGTAAAAACTTTAAATGAAATGTATATTCATCAAATGATAACACATGTGTCTTTAATAACTTCAAATAAACATTTAACTACAATAAAAGAACAATTTTTTGATGTTTGAATTAAAAATTTGTAAAATCTGAATAATAACGTTTGGGCTCAAAATATATTTATTAGTGAAATTTTAAGCTGCGTTCTAACTTTTTGACGTAGTACTATTTTAATAATATTAGCCTAGCTGATAATAACAGAATAAGTTATAAGTTATTTATATTAGGTCGCAATGTAAACAATAGATCAAGAGATCATGAAAACTTTCTGAATAATTATTGTAACACTAAATCCTTATTTCACTATGCTTGTAAAATTATTCTTCCAAAAATGAGTACAAACTAAAGATCAAATCAATGAGATCAGTAATACAGTGTAATAGTAGTAATAAAAGTTGTTGTAATATGAGAGTAGTAATAATGTGTTATATATTTATGTTTGTGAAATAACAGAATATCTTTTTAAGTAATATAAAACGGTAGGTGATGATTTTGAAATAAATGTTTCAAAGTTTTGCAAGTATTTATTATTAGAGGCATCAGGTTTATTTAAATGTGCACTTTTTATAAAATCTGATATACAAATTATCTTGCATTTCTTCCCAATGACTCATTCATTACGCTATACACATCATTAGGTAATATAATTTAGGTAAGAGGCTACAGCTAAAATAATATCTTTGAGAGCATTGGTAATGCATTGGGATAAGATTTTGCTGGAAAAGCCAAATCACATCTACATTTTTTAAGTACCATAATCCCTAATCGTTTTTAAGGAATAAAATTTTGAATTTTCTAAAAAGTTTCTACTCACTATGATACGACATGGAAAAGGTGGAGGGGGAGGTAAGGGTAAGGGGAGAGAGGAGGGATGACGTGAGCATCCATACCTCAGATCGGCCTCAGGTCGTCCACTGTGTTGGGAAAATTGATTGTCGTTGTTTGATGTGGTACTATCGTTCCCCGCCTCTGTTACTGATTCCAATTTACCAGGGGAACTGAAAGGAATTATAACTCTGTTAGCTTTTCAGTTCCAAGATTAAAAAGACTGCAGAGAAAGAAAGTGTCTATATATGAGAGGATTCTAAGTTTTTCTCTTTTCTTGTAGTTATTTCCTTGGGTCATTTATACAATGAAAGGAAGTTAGTATTTTCTTTCTAATATTAAACTCAAAAATATAGCAATATATATAACAAATAAACCATTTTTTATCTGATATGCTTGGTAATAAAACTATTCTTATTGATATATTTTGAAAAATTTAAAAAGATAATACTAGATCAAATTTATGTATATATATATATATATATATATATATATATATATATATATATATATATATATATATATATATATATATATATATATATATATGTATGTACATATATATATATATATATATATATATATATATATATATATATATATATATATATATATATATATATATATATATATATATATATATATATATATATATATATATATTTAGTAATCCATTGTCATAAATTTGAAAATTAATATGTTTAAAAATAGCAAGTAATTTAATATTTTAAAGGATTTTACCTTTGCAGTACTTAGATATTTAATTTCAAATGATTTTAAAAATTTACGAGTTTATTTCAATTTCCTATTTTTTCTGTGCAGTTTATATATTTTTTCTCCATTTTTTGAAAAAGAAATTTTTCTTAATTGAGGATCTGAAATTTAAATGAAAATGTTAATCGAAATAGTTTTGCATTTTAAATAAATGTTCAATGAAGTTAAATTCAATTTATAGTAATTGTTTTTATTTACTACAATATAATGTAATATATCGATTATTGATAACTATATAAAAATTATTTCTTTCATAAAAGGTAATCAAGTTCATACAAGTAATCTTATAGAAATGCACAAGTCAGTCTAATCATTCTATTAGTATTAAATTTCTAAAGATATGTAACTATTAATCACACTTTAGAATATTAAAGCCCTATATATATATATATATATATATATATATATATATATATATATATATATATATATATATATATATATATATATATATTTATATATTATATATATATATATATATATATATTATATATATGTATATATATATATATATATATATATATATATATATATATATATATATATATTATATATATTATATTTATATATATATATATATATATTTATATATATATATATTGATGTTATGAAATCTTTTGTTAATTATTTTATATTTAATTATACTTCTTGTTCTTTCCTTTTTGCATTTTTTCTAAATGATTTTATAAATTTACTATTGAAAGAATTTCACTAAAAACAATTTAAAGAAATTATGGTATTGGATTTTTTTTTAATATAGGTGCAGAATATTGCTTATCAAAATTTCAAATGACGATACAAATTACATAATTTTATTAACAAATAATTCTTCAATAAAATATTCTTGTAAAGCTAATAAAATTAAAAACTTGCAATACATTTATCTTAGAATATAATTAATTCGTTCAAAATGCCCAGTCTTTGTAAAATACATATAAAAATGTTTTCTAAGCGATAGTTGTTCCATATTAAGAACTGTTAAGTTCTTGATACTTCAAAGTCTTGATGCAGTTATCACATTATCATTTTTACAGAAAACTAATAGGATTAAATAAAAAGAAATTTTTCCCCATTCTCTCAAGTAAAATCTTCTTTTAGTACCAATGAAAAGTTATTATTTAGAATTTAATGTATAGCATTCTTTTAAAATCTGCAGATATATTCTGATTATTTAGAATGTGAACTAACGTGTTATAATTGTGAAATATTTTTCAGAAGTAAATACACTTTTATTTTCAATTTTCACTTTGACTCTAGTTATTCCTTTCTTTATTTCTTTAAACTTACTTTAATTTTCTAGGAATTTTCTGCCAACACGTTTTTTCAAAGGTACATTCTTCAAGTCAAAAAATAAAAAACAGCTTTCATATTTTAAAATTTTTAAGAAAAATTTCAACATTCATTAATGAACAAAGTGAAATCTTAGTATAAATGTACATTTTATTTTCTGTCAGATTTGAATAAAAAATTTTATTTATTTAAGAAAACCTCAAACTCTTTATAAAATAAAGAAACGCTTAACTTTTGTTTGAAAAGCTTAAGTAATAAAGACTTTTATTTTTGTTTAAATATAAATAATACTTGAATCGCAAATTTATTTTCATGAAATAATTTAAATATCTTCCAACTTCCAAATATTACTATAATTGGTAGAAATTTATATAAAATTAAATATTATGCTTAGAATATTAAATCTGTATTGATTTTAATGCGTAAAAAATAAAATACATTCTTCACTTTCACCATTTTAAGAAGTAAATACACTTTTATTCTCAATTTTCACTTTGATTCCAGTTATTCCTTTCTTCATTTTTTTAAAACTTACTTTAATTTTCGAGGAATTTTCTGCTAAAACACTTTTATTCAAAGGTACATTCTTCAAGTCAAAAAATAAAAAAACAGCATTCACACATATTTTGAATTTTTTCAGAAAAATTTCAACACACTTTAATGAACAAAGTGAAATCTTAATATAAATGTACATTTTATTTTCTGTCAGATTTGAGTAAAAAATTTTATTTTTAAGGAAACTTTAAACTCTTTATGAAATAAATAAACGCTTAACTTTTATTTGAAAAGCTTAAGTAATGAAGACTTTTAGTTTTGTCTAAAAATAAATAATACTTGAATCTCAAATTTATTTTCATGAAATAATTTAAATATCTTCCAACTTTCAAATATTACTGTAATTAGTAAAAATTAATATATTAAATTAAATATTGTGTCTAGAAAATTAAATATGTATTGATTTTAATGTGTAAAAAATAAAATATATTCTTCACTTTCACCATTTTAAAATTTAAATCCTTAAATCTATAAAACTATTATTTTAAAAAACTTATCAAATTTGATTCTTAGCTAATCATGAGTATAATTTAATAGATATTTTTTCATACTACTATATAAATTTAAATTTTCATCGTTGAACATTCCATACAAAAAAACAAATTAAGTTCCCTTGGTTTTTAATAGTCTGATTACAGTATCAAAATATTAACTTATATTGGAAGTTAAGTATTTTAAATGTAATTCCTAAAAGAATATTTTCTAACTATGTATATTGTTGCAATAAGTAACAATTTAAATGAAAGTCTTAATTCTCTTGCCAGCCAGGCAATTTAAGAATTTTATTCAATAAGTTTTTAGAATCATTTGTTATAGTCCCATTTTTATTATCAACTGAAATCATTCAGTCGATTATATCTGCGTTAGACATTACAAATAAGTGGTCAAAATTAAATCGCTTTAATAGTATTGTACGTAATAGTATAACAGCAACTAAAATTTAGTACTCTTAAAAATAAATTAAATACACACTTATTGAAAACATCGAAATTTTGAAGCATTTTTAGTATACCATGTTCTGTCGATCAGAGTGATGCTGTGATAAATCTAAAAATATTATTGGAAAATCGTAAAATTGTGTATTTTTTGTGAAGTGTTGCAAAGTGTCAAACCATATCCCTTTATGTATTCAAAGTTATATATTACACATAATTCCATCATAAAGCACGTAGTTTTTTACTTTTGCTATTGCTATTTTAAAAGTATTCTGATAAAAACGCTTGCTAAGCTTTGAGATTTTATTCTTGTGTTTTTCATTGGTTTTCCAGATTACCCTATATCAATAACATATCTTTAAAATATAAGTTTTGGCAGAAATAAAATGCCACAACATCTGGTAAATCCACTGCATTTTTAAAGATTAGCAGTTACGCTAATTAAACCCATTTCTATTGATATAATACAGTAATAACTGTTCCTTATATGAATTTCCAGCTGTCAAATCATGTACCTGTTTAGAAACAGCTAAAATTGTGTTCCGATTAATTGATATATCCACTTAAATATAAAGTAATTTATATACATAAGTGAATTCACCTATAAATTTGCAAGTTACACATATAAAGTCCCAAATACATTACAATCTAAATACATATCTAAATCCAAATCTAATCAGAAATTCATAGAAAATCAAATATTTATATATATATATCACATTTATGTATAAAATCATTTAGTATTTTACACATTAAATACACCAAATATTACCCCACTGTTAGTCAATGAAAAATTAATTTTGACCTGGATTTAAAATTTTCAAAATCTGTATATTTAGAGTTATTTCAGTGTCTACATTGCAAACTATTTTATTATTAAGTTTGAAATTACTTTCTAATGTTTATTGTAGTTTATGCATATTTTATTTAAAACGTTCCGCTGCTAAGTAATTATGATTTAGTATTTATTGTTAATCAAAAGTTGTCAAAATAAAATTCTCTTAATATTATTTCAGTTTTAAAAAATTAATAAGTTATCAAAATAAGACTCTTATATTTTTTAATAAGAAATCATAATATATAATATTTTATAATCATTCTATTGCATTATTAGTTTTCAAAATTTTCTAAAAATAGAAATTTAACAAATAATTTAGTGTGTAGATTTAAAATGATTCACTTGATTCATTAATTTTAGTTTATTTCAATACCCTAAATATTTCTTTAAAAGTAACCCTTTTAAACTCAGTTAATGTTAACAGTTTAAACTAATACATTTTTCAGAATCTATAAGGGACTGATGATTATGAAATATTAATTATTTGAACTTTTTTTAAATTTTGTGAGAGTATTTTAAATAAATTCAAAATTCATGACTAACTAGAAATCTTGTGCAATATATTGTGATTAAAATAACTGAAAATGACTGTTAACTTGAAAAATTACTTTTAACTCAAGGATTTATAATAGTTTTTATTAAGAAATAAATTTTCTTAAAAATTAATTCCAATAAATTATGCTCAGTGAAGCGCATTTTTTTTCAAATATTTTTTCTCTAAAATAAATTTAATTAAAATGGAAATATAGCGATTAATCTTACATGTTTTTATAAGAACATAATAGGGAATATTTTATCTTAGAATCATTTTACTGCACTATAATTTTCTCAGTGATGCACATTACTTTCAAATATTTTTCTCTAAAAATAAATTTGATTAAAATTGAAATATAATAGCGATTAATGTTAAATTTTTTACAAGAATATAATAGAGAATATTTTATTTCATAATCATTTTACTGCACTATAACTTTTCAAAATTTTTCTAAAAATCAAAATTAACAAATAATTTTGTGTGTTGTTTACAAATGTTACACCTCATTCTTTAATTTTAGTTTTTAATTTACTTTTATTGCATGCTGTATATAAAGAGACAGAGAATATATATGTTTATATATATATATATATACATATATATATATATATATATATATATATATATATATATATATATATATATATATATATATATATATATATATATATATATAATAAATGTACAATTATTCACTGTGAACACGTGAAAAAGTGTAATAGTATACATTGGCGAAAAAATTTAGAAATTTTTATATATGTAAAACATTCGGGATTACTAAAATGTCTTAAACAGGGGGGAATTATATTTTAATACACATTTAGAACAAAATTAAAAAATATGATTGATTTCCCATGTGTACTATAATATTATATTTTTTAAGTTATTCATTAAACGTTACCTAGAATAGCTATTAGCACACATTAATAGTAGGATTACTTACAAATGTAATGCTTAATATATTTTCTTTTTTTTTTAATTTCAACATGTTTATTTTCTGCTTAACCTCCAAAAAATTTATTCAGATTTATTCCTATTTTACTTCATTCAATTCCTAGAAGCAATGTGATTTAATTTCTACAATATATCGATATTGTAACCTTTTATTTTATTAATGATAGTCAAAATATTTTTAAGATATTATTTGAAAATATGAAATGGAAAATATGATATTGATGATAAAGGATATTTTTTACTTGCTTCTTTAAAGTTCCGTAGTTTAGAAACTGTTTATTTTGCATTATTATTATCATTGAAAGAATTTGTTTTGCTGTTCATAATAGGACATACTGTTTTTAACCATTAATTATAATGTATCAAATCTTTAAGAAATTTAAATTACTCATATCTTTTTGTATACACAATAAGCACCCATCTTTCATGTAAAAGAGGTTCAATATTTGATATCTTATCATTTTCTGATAAAAAGAAACTTTTTATCACCTCACGTATAAAATTATCACACTACTTATATTAATGATCTAGTCGTTTTTATATTACTTAGTAAAATGAAATAAGCCAAGGGTAAAACGCATGATCTTTAGAACTCTCAAATGAAAAGATCTTTTGTTGAAATGACACTATTAATCTTTAAATTTTTTTGAATGATTTAAGGTACCAGCAATGAAACTCTCTTTTCTTCAAAGACCGTGTCTGGAGTGTAAATATATATCGATTTTGTTCTTAGAGTTCAAGATAAAGAATATTAAAAAATCAATAGAATAAAAAAGAATTATCTAAACGGCTCGAAACTGAACTAAATTGAATAAAAGAGACAAAAGTACAGGAAAAATTTATATATATATATATATATATATATATATATATATATATATATATATATATATATATATATATATATATATATATATATATATATATATATATATATATATATACAGTAAGACCCAGCTTAACGCTGTTTCGTTTAGCGCTGTTTCGGTTTAGCGCTCTTTTATTTCAACCCGGGGATTCCACGAAATCGCTCGCAGCATACGAGGATTCCCCGAAATATTATGCAGCGATAAGTTGCAAATACATATCCGAAAGAGTGTACTTGTGTTTCTTGTTTGGTGCGGTATTGTACAGACATAATTTTATTATTGGAAACATTTGTTAACATTATTGTAAGTAGGTATTAATTTACATATTTAATACTATATTACAGTGTCAAATATTTTGATCTTTAGTTTTTACTATGGGTGATAAAGAAAAAGAAAAGAAAGCAACCAGAAAAAGCATTTCATTCAAAACTAAAATGGAAGTGATTAGAAGATTAGATTCTGGTGAACGTCAAACTCTAATTAGTGCTTCACTGAATTTGCCAACTTCAACAATAAGGACCATCATGAAGAATAAAGAAAAAATACTGTCATCGGCAACTACAACTACGTCAAGCTCTGCAACTAGAATTACCCGTTCTAGAAATAATATCATAGAGGAAATGGAAAAACGACTGTCTATATGGATTGACGACGAAATTGACCGCAATATGCCATTAAGCCAATCTATCATAATGGAAAAAGCTAGAAGAATTTTTAATTACATTCAGGCTGAGACAATTGACACAAGTGAAACTTTCGTTGCTAGTCGAGCATGGTTTAATAGATTTAAACATCGAAATAACCTTCACAACATAAAGATTACAGGAGAAGCAGCAAGTGGTGATACAAAAGCGGCTGCTGAATTTTCGGCGATATTAAAAAAATAATTGAAGAAGGAAACTATCCTCCAGAATTGGTTTTAATGTTGATGAAACAGGCTTGTTTTGGAAAAGAATGCCGAAACGAACATTTCTATCCCGTGAAGAGAAACGGGCACCAGGATTTAAAGCTGCAAAAGATCGCTTAACCCTTCTACTAGGTGTTAACGCAAGCGGAGATTTTAAATTAAAACTATTACTAATTTACCATTCCAAAAACCCAAGAGCACAACCCAAACCAAGATTAGAAAGGCATATCTAAATCAACTTTACCTGTAATTTGGGAGTCTAATAAAAAATCATGGATAACTGTGAAAATTTTCCAGGATTGGTTCACTGAACATTTCTGCCCGTCTGTTAAAACGTTATTGCGAAATTAAAAAACTTGAACAAAAAGAATTTCTGTTAATTGATAATGCTCCAAGCCACCCAACAAATTTATCAGACTTAACAACATGCATTCCAGTCGAAGTGGTTTTCTTGCCGCCTAACACAACTGCCTTAATTCAACCAATGGACAGAGGCGTCATATCAAATTTTAAGGCTTATTACTTGCGGCGAACCTTTAAGCAAATGTTTGAAAAAACAGACGGAGAAGAGAACCAGTCCATAAGAGAATTTTGGAAAAACTACAACATCGTGGATGCTGTAGAAAACAAAGGCCTTTCTTAGAATGAGATAACAAAAAGATCTTTGAAAGGAGTATGGAAGAATATTTGGCCGGATTTAAGTAAGAGCGATGACGTTGGACACTCTGTCGTTGTGGATGAAATAGTGGAAGAGATAGTGAAATTAACGAAGCAAACCGGTTTTGAAGGGGTAAATGTGGAAGATGTCGAAGAAATAATTCAAGAAGCAGCGGCTAGTCTTTCTAATGATGAGCTCAAGGAATTAACTGAACAAGAAGAAAACAAAAATGTTGACAGCAGTGATTCAAAAGAAGAGCAAAAAGAACTTTCGATGGTGTTTGTAAAAAGGAGTTTGTCTACCATAACTGAAATAATGGATCAATTCATTGAAAATGATCCGAATTTTGACAGGAGCTCAAAAGTAAGGCGTGGTGTTAGAGATGCTCTATCCGTATATGAAGAACTTTTAAGAGAACAACGCAAAAGAAAAAGCCAAACAACATTAGATGCTTTTGTCACAAAAAGGCAGAACACTGAAAACGCGGAAGGCTAACTAAATATGACTGACTTAGAATTTTATTTGTTTAAAATATTCGTTTTGTTATTTATATTTTGTTTTTATTTTTGCAAGAAATAATAATGTGGTATTAATTTGGGCTTTAAGAAATAAATTTTTGGTTTTATTTTTATTAAAAAAACATACTTTTTAAATTTAATACCTAACCAATTTCCTAGCCATCTTCCCCTAACCCCGATATTTACATGTAAAGATAGCCTCGTTTAGCGCTGTTTCGCATTACGCTCTACTTTGATGGAACGTATCCCCCGCGTTAAGCGGGGTCGTACTGTGTATATATATATATATATATATATATATATATATATATATATATATATATATATATATATATATATATATATATATATATATATATATATATATATATATATATATATATATATATATATATATATATATATATATATATATATATATATATATATATATATATATATATATATATATATATATATATATATATATATATATATATATATATATATAGTTAATAATATTCACTGCAATTTATAAAGACAGAAAATACATAAGTTTTATAAATAAATTCAGTTTTAACTAATCGCATCAAAATTTAAGTCTTAATTAAAAGCCAAAATCTTCTTAAACCAATTAATCACACAAGTTATACTCAAACATATAATATATAAAATAGAATTCTTCTTTCACTGTTCATACTTAAGAGCTAACCATAATCATAGTGAAAAATTAAATAATATCTTTTTGATTTTCAAGCAAGAAAAATGATGATAAAAAAACTAAATTTTTATGTTGTCATATTTTTTTCATTTGTTTCTATCTTGAATCCACTTTATTGACAATGTAAAGCCGAGCTAGTAGATAATCGGTTAGCACTCTTGCCTTCGGTTCAACAGTTCTTGGGTTCGAATCCCAGATTGGGAATGGATGTTTATAGTGGTTCAAAATCCACTTTAAACCGTAGGTTCCGATCTAATTAGCCCTCGTGTGCAAAAAATGACCGTTGAGCAACACAAACAAGTTGACAATGTAAAGATGTGTGGAATACTTTGAGTAATGTCTTATTTAAGGAATTTATAAGGATGTATACGGCCCACTTTATTTATGTGAACGCATAAACACATTTACATATTTATGTGAACGCAAAAATAAAATTACTTATATTCCTTGAGTAACTACCCAAATGATATGCACACATAAAATAAGAAAGCAAAACTATTTTATTATTGTTTACAATACCAGAATCTTTAAATAATACGTGAATTGATCTCTAAACTATTCTCACTGAATACCATTGCTACAGAAACACATTCACTGCAAAGTAGTCTGATTTGTATATACTCAAACATCAATAAAATATGTGAAATTAATGTTGAAATTTACTTGGAAGTATAGAAAGTAATTTTGTTTTACTATACATGTATATACTAGGCATGTACAAGTAGTTTTAAATAAAAGTAGCACATGGTGATTAATATTTTATTTATGTGATGAACTGAGAAAACTTTTGTTCTAACTTCAAAAGTAAAAATTACTTATTTTGCAGATTTAAAACAATACATGCATATTTATGAATTAAATGGGAATAAATAAATGATTAATCACTGTTTGTACTATTATTTCTATTTTTCGGAGGAAACAAAATCTATAACAATATTTTTTGATAAATGTATAGACTATAGACGTCTTACATAAGAAGAAAAAGGAAAGAATATAAAGACTAAGATAATTTTCACATTATTTGAATTTGTCATATTTATAAAAATATTTTGATAGAGTAGTAGAAAAACATAGATATAGTAAAATGAAAATACATTAACGTTGATTAATTTGTGAGAAAATTGAACGCATATCTTAAAATATAAAATATATTTCTATGCATAAAGTTATATAATTAAATAAGCTACTCAATCCAATTATTTATTTTAAACTTAAAGAGAAGAAATATATAATTATTTCTTTCCTTTAATCAATAATTCAGAAACTACATCACTTATCCTTATTGAGTACTTTTTACATCAGATTTAAAAAATTGCTTAACTTATTTGTAAGTTGTCTTGAATTTATTAATTAAGAACATTTTTGTGTTGAAAATAAAATTAAAAATATTGCAGCTGATAATATGAGTTTACAAAAATAATATAATAAACCTTCAAGTTAATTTTACTAAAATTTTAACACATTTTGATAAATTAAATGTATTTTAAAACTTCCTTTTTTATTACTTTCAGATTTGATGTTCTTTTATTCAAAGATATAGATTTAATCTAATGGAAATAAATTCTGGCTAATAAATGTATTTGCTTTTAGTTGGAAATTCCAAGAATAGTATTGAAATATTTATCATTGAAAAGAAAATTTGAATTTTTTGTTAAACATTGAATCAGTATCAATAAATTATTTAACCTTTAAACAAAATTATTTTTATAAAAAAGGTACTGGCTGATTGTTGAAAAGTAACTATTTTATGAGCATTCAGCTTTATTTAATTATTTTTTTTTGGTTTATGTAATTTACTGATTATCTTTAATAATAATAATTCTTATAAATACTGAAATTTCTTATTCCTTTAAAAGAGAAAATATAGTTACACACAAGTTATTTTATTAATGTAGAAAACTGAGATAATTTAAATCATATTTTACAAATTACTGACTTTTAAAAAGAGAAAAACTCATTCATTAAAATATCAATAATAAGTGTTTGACTTCTATAGATAAATAAAATACACATTTATTCGAAAGTATTATAAAATAAAATATATCTTACTGACTAAAACTTTATTATCAAATCTAATGAATACCGTAATATAAAAAATTTATCAATGATAAAAAATCAAATTTAAGAATTGATTAATTCTTTTTGATTTCTGCTAAATTATATTTAAAACCATTTAGGATAATTGAAGCGAAATAATTTAGATTTACAAATTTTGCTTTCATTAAACAAAGAAGATTACGTGCTGAAGATTTTTAACCAATAATTTTTCATCAAATATATAAAGCTTTAATTTTTATATTAGTAATATTTCTAATTACATCAAATTCTAGTTATTCGTAATAATTTCTGAAAAATGTTTCGTATAGTAATAATCAAAATTTTTTATCAATGAAAACATAAAAGCTTCTATTGTCAAAAATCCTAAAGCACATTTTTCAGGTTGTGGTTTTTCTAATAAGTACAAAGTTGATACAGTTTTACTCCTCGTTTATTAAATACTAATTTCAAGAAAATTAATATATTGTGTTTCAGTATGTATGTTTGGTGCTTTCGAATTCCTTAGCTTCTATTTAAGACTCTTTATAATCTCCATAAGACTCTTTTGAAATTAAAATTACTTTTAAAAGCCTAAAAAAATATGTGCAATGACCTCAAATCTTATTTTAATGTTTAAATTCTAAGCCTTAATTTTCATAAGATTTCAAGGATTATTGCGAAATATTTTAGAAATTTGTGAATCTCTGGTTATTGTATTTAAATATTTTATTTGAATTAAAGTTTCTCTTCTTGTTTTATTAGCAAATTACTTTATATTATATATTTTACTATATTAATATATATTCTTATTATTTAATCCAGATAAATATTCTTCAAGATTAGAATAAACATGCATAACACAAATTGCTATATTTTATGTAAACATTATCTTGAAATTATATAAATTGTAACTCAAAATTATTTTAAGTTTATACAAAAAGAGGAATTTAAAACAAAATACGTAAAAGAAATTATTGAAATATTTCAAGAAATAGTCTAAACTTATTCAAGTCACCCATTAAACATAATTTTTCAAGTATTTCAAATTTGTAATAGTTATATTTTTTCAGTACAAAACGTTATTAGCATTAATTCATGTAAAATATATATTTTCCTAAATTTTGAAATGCTAACTTTCAACACTATTTCTACCAAAAAATATACACCTGCAACTTGCGAAATTCACTACAATGGATATCTATCTATTTAAAAATATTATTTAAAAGGTAAAGAATACATAAAAGCAAAGTCATTTACTGATGTATATAGTTCAGTATATTAATGAAAAAAGTTGCTAAGAATGATGTATAAAAATACATTTTAAGCACTTTTTTCACTTCTTCTCTTATTAAAACTGCTTAGCTTTCCAATTAATATTAACAATTAGAATTTTAGACAGTTCAATGTATTAAGATCTAATTTTATTTATAATTACTTAAAATAAAAGCAAATAATGTTTTTCCTTGGTTCTAATTGTAGTATTTTTTTTTTGAAATTCAAAAAAGAAAGTGTGTGTCATTTCTGATAAGAAAATTTAATTCATCTACAGAAAAGCATTCATTTATTTATCTGTATTAATTGATGGAAATTTGCGACATTAGTTTCCAGTCCAATTCTTACTTAAGAAAATTTATATGCTATAATTGTTAAAGTAATTAATCACACACACACCAAACGAAGTTCGACAATATATAAATTAGATTCTACAATAATATTATAAAAATATGGTCTATAACATATGAAAGCTATATGAGAAGCAAATTTTATTAATATAAGATAAAAAATTAATAATGTGTGTTTAATTTAATTTCATCACATAATGTGCATTTTTAGTAATGGAATTATGAAGCCCAACTGTAAGTTATAAACGTAGCTAGTGCAAGAAAATATTTAAGACAATATATTGAAATAACTATTCAGTTTATTATGAAAAAGTAGCAAAAAATAAATTTAATGTTTTTTCTGTCATATTAGTTTCACCTACCTGAATTGATCTCTATTGTAGACATTTTCTTGTTTGATACTAAGTATTACTGGACCAAGAGCTTCATCATTCGTAAAATAGTTCCAATGTTCAGTATTATAGAAGTATTTTTCATATGTTTCTTCTTCTACAGAAAGCAGTTCAAACTTCTTCTCCAGTTCTTGAGCTGTATAATTAGTTTCTGGCATCTCATTTAAATTGTTACTTCCACTACATTCGATCCAATAACCTAATATAACTTTAATCATATGGGGAAATCCTTCACATGCACCAGTTCCTGGACAAGCTTGAACCGGGACTGGAAACTGTAAAGTAGTTGAACTTTTCCTTCGAGCTTCAGCACATCCCAAGCTTTGCCTCTTATAATCACGAAGCTTTTGCATAAATTCATCTCCGCTGCTTAACCCAGATACATCAGCATAGTGAAGAGAACAATATATTTTACTCTGGAATCTTCTAGCTCGTGAAATATTCGTTCCAGATAATCTTAGCCCACATGTATTGCAAACGAGGCAATCTTCATGGTATGTTGACCCAGTAATAGTTGTGTCGGGTACAGATATTGCTAATCCATCTTCAAGAGCTTCTTCACTGGGGGAACCTGGTGGCCATAGTCCATTTGTCTGGTGGCTCAGTATAGGAAGTTCACAAACGAAACATAAAGAAGACATTGCGTTTTTCTATTGCGTTAAGCAACTTAATACAAGCATTTCAATTTAGTGAATGTAGTTTTGAATGTTTATTAAGAAAATGAAGTATAATAGAAAGATGTCAAGATTAAAATAACTAATTGAAAATTTTGAAACATGTATTTCTTACTGTTGCAGTAAAGGAAGTCAGACATATGCATAAAAAAGACTTAAAATGAAAAATTAATAATAAGCAATTGTAAACTGTTCCTTATTTCTCTCTTAGAATAATTTTCAATATGGTTCAGTAAATTATTAAAATTATATGATGAGCCGAAATGAATATTCCTTTAGTTTCCTTAATAAAGGTTCAAATTAGTAAGGTTTAGTAATTATTGTTCATAATTCTCTAAGAGCTATATCTTTTAATCTGTTTGTGTTAATTGCATGAAGAAATGTCTTTTGAGAAATATTTCCCTGTAACAGGACATTTTGTTCAAAGTAATACCACATTTTCAATCTGTAATAAAAGAAAATATGATTAAAATAAAATTGCATTTACATTATATCACATTATAGAATCAATTACGAATGTTGCACAGAAACATTTATTTTATTTTACATTTACAAAATAAAATAGCCAAACTTATATAGTTGAGCTAAGCAGAGACAAACTTCATGTTAAAAAGAATATTAAAATTTTCATCGTATTGTTGAAAAGTAATACTACAATACATGAAACAAAAACATTTCCTAAATAATTACCTATACCATTAAAAATTTAACATAAAGGATTAAAATTTGCTGCGTAGTAAAATTTCGTGCTTTCTATCTAAAAGGAATCGAAACAAAATCAGTGATATGCAATATTTTGTAAAATGTCATTCGTTTTAGTTTCGCTTTTACCAATGTCATGATTTATTGTTTTCAAAAAGAATGAAAATAATTTGTTGCAAATATATTTATAACTGTGGCTTTTTAAATTTCTCTCAATAGAAAATGTTTTACTCCGTTATTTTGTATTAAACGTTTCAATGGGATGCAAAAGAAATATTCTATATTTTCAGGAATTGTTTTCCCTATTTCATGAATTAAATTTGGTTAGATATTCATCTTAAAAATAATAATTAAAATATATTTCATTGTATTTAATAACTAATTAATAATCTGTATTTTTAGGGATATTAACTTTTGTAAAAAAATGCATTCAAATATTAGAAAAAAAGTTAAATCATTATTACGAAAAAAGGAAAATGATGTTTAATATATAAAAAAATTTCTTATATCATTGATTACTTTTCTTTTGTTGAGTATTCGGCGCAGTTTTGAAAATAGAAATTTTTCTTGTTGAGATTAATACACAAACATAGTATATATATATATACATATATATATACATATATATATATATATATATATATATATATATATATATATATATATATATATATATATATATATATATATATATATATATATATATATATATATATATATATATATATATATATATATATATACATGACTGATTAGATAAATAAATTTCCTATAATTCATTTCATCCATCATAACAGCACTTTTATTTGCTCTTTATTAAGAACATATATCCAAAATGTAGCAAAACTCAATATCTAATATTTATTCCATGATGTTTTGATACCATATCTAGCATATTTCATTTGGATTGGTATGAACAATAATTGACAAAAGAGCTCTGAAGGCATCAACTTAGTAAAAATTCTCTACCCAAGGGCATTCCATTAGCTTTCCGCTTAAAATGTTATCCCAAATATGTGCATCTCATCATATATTTGTGAATTCTTACAATAAATTGTTATTCATGGAGTTATTAATTCACCCGAATATGTGTTTGTTGTAATAAATGTTCATTTCTGAAAAGAAATTATTCAACGTATTTTATTTGTGTTTCATGTGGCTTTTGATTTAATTTTCAAATGTATTTTTTCCGTTTTCATCTTGTATTTCAATTATTGTTTGTGTTTTTGCTATTATGTGTTTCATATGTATGTGTGTGTGTGTGTGTGTGTGTGTATGTATATATATATATATATATATATATATATATATATATATATGTATATATATATATGTTTAGAAAGCTTTAAAAAATTAATTTACTTAAGTGTACAGACTTCACTGTTATCACATAAATGATGTGAAATTGTGAAATGATAAATCATTATGCTTACTTTCTTCTATAAAATAAAAATTTAAAAGTTTTATTCGGAAAGCAATTTTTATAAATGTATTTATCGTACTCAAAACACTAACATATTAAGAAATTAATAAAACAGAGATGTATATTATCAGAAATTATTACTTTAACTTAATGTTTTGAAGAAAAAAGCAGAAGAAAATTCTTATTAATATTTGACTAGAAAATTTTAAACACAATTTACTCTTATGCATTGAAAAATGTGTAATTTAAAAAATTATTTTCAATATGATCCATTTATATTTCATTTAATTTCACAAAGTTTTGAAATATAATGTATTATTTAAATAGTATACATTTTCTCGAGATATGTGTGAAATTAAAGTTTGTTAGGGGCAGAGTAAAATGAGCAATATATAACTTTAATAAAAAATAGATTTAAATAAAAAAGAAACATTTTAAGTAATTGAGCACTTATCTTAAATTTGAAAACATTACTTGAATACAATGATGAACATAAAGAAATATACATTTTATTTTTAAATTTAAGAATATAACTGCTTATTTTTTGATTTTCAATTAACCTAATCAATGAAAGTTAACTAACATTAAACTTTTCTCTGTAGTAAAGCATAAGAAGATAAAACTGTAAAACCTTTTAGAAAAGCCTAATTTGCAATGCTTATTTAACATGAAATAATTCAATATCAAGTAAAATTAAATATAGGATAATATATGTTTTTGAATTAAAATGTTACCATGCATCAATAAAATTTCATTATTTATAATATATGTGTCACGTTTAATTTTTTCCTTGTATGATCAACTAGATATACATATGGCTAGTGTATAAAATTAATATAATACTTTTATGTAAGGTTATTTTTTAAAATATTAAAAATAGCTTAACCAAAATGAGTATCCATTTTACTAAACATTTATAGATTTTCCTTTATAAATTCAAAATCCTTTCAATAAAAAGGGCATACTGTTCAGAAGGTGCAATAGTTAAGGCAGAAAGAATTATCTAAATTAAATAACTACTTTTGTTTTTGCAACTCTTACAAAAAACGTTGGAACAAGAAATTCATTTTAAAAACAAAATTTAAATAGCACTAAAAACTTATTTTAAGTTTTAAAACTAAATTATGCACATTCATTTAGTAAATCGTAGTTTGTTTAAATATGTAACAATAAATGATACAGGATTTTTCCTTAGCATTTATTATTAATAGTTTTATTCTTTATTCTAAATAGTTTCAAACAATTTTTTGATTAAAAAAAATCCTTTCTTCTATTTTACTTACTGAAATAAAAAATTTCAGACTTTTAAAATTGATGTATATTTTGAAATTTTCTTAAAATACAAAATAAATTAAAATGTGATCAAAACTATTGAAAATGGTTTTATGATTATCAACTGAATTACAAATTTTATTGTAGTGAATTTCAATTTATTTGTGCTCATTTTCACTTTAATTTTTCAAATTCTAAAAAAACCCTCTTATAGAGAAGTACATTAAAGTATATGATTAATTCCTTTAGCTCACAAATTAGTTACAGTTATAAAACATCCTAGCCACGCAATGCCCATATCTTAATCCTTTTTACATTTATCCCTCGAAAATAATTATTTCGTTTTTGATGCAATATTTCTCGACAGTTCTGTTTAAAATTTGATATTAAACACTATGATAGACTTAATTTAAAAAAGCAATTTCTTTATTTAAGATTTAGCTTAAATAGGGTTATGAGACAATATTGTTTATGTTAAGATTGATTTGAAGACAATTAAAACATTTCAAAATGTATTTTGATTTAAATTTCATCTGCATATGCAGTTACTTGATTGTCTCATTTGTTTCGAAAATGTTCTACAACATTAATTAAGACTCATCCTGAAATCTGATAATGTGAAAAAATAAAAATTTTTATCTGTATTAAACATTATCTGATTCAAATTATCATTTTTAAATAAAAACAATAAAATTCTATGTATATCTTAATTAGCTAAGAAATTTAACTCTAAGTGTCATTTAAAAAACATTCTAAAATATAAACTATATTGGCTTATACAATATAAACCTGATAATACAATTAAATATTTTGAAAATATTTCTCTTCTAGAAGAGGGTATTAAATAACGAGGAATATAAGTTGATTATATAATCTTTAAATATATTTTAACCTAATCACCATTTACTGTATAGATAGAATTAACAAATAAATAATATTAGTTTAAGTAAGTGATGGCTTAATGTTCCTAGTTTTAAAAGTGATAAATTTATCCTAAAATATTAGTGTTCATAATAACAATTGTTATTTTCACACTTAAATTATTTTATTAATAATAATATTAAATTATTTTCTCTTAATAATGTAAAGTATTGTAAAAGGAATGATTTTGGCAGTTACTTTATACATTTGTTCTTATTTTAGAGCAATATTTTTAACAGATACATTTATTAAGGTACATAATATGTTAATAACGTTACGGATAATTTATTTAAAATTAACATTAAAAATATGTATAAAGACTAATTTACCTTTTTGAACTTCTAATAAATATTTAAAAGGATTTAATGCAGCATATTTCTTCAATGCATTTTGAAATAAATTTAAGTATTTAATGAAATAGGAATGCTTCATTTTATACTATAATGAAATGGGTTATTTATTTATCTGAATAACATTCGTTTACATTAGTTGCAAATTTTTCTAGTTCACAATTAATTAATTTCTTTAAGCAATATAATCTATTCTGTTTGTCTGATAGTGAAATCTTTTCAAACAAAATTTTTACAGGCCATTTATGCAATTATTTTCCCGTTAATTGAACTTAGAATACTTAATAAAAGTAAATACTTAGAAATAATTGCGAATATTTACATTGAATAAAAACACTTTCATTAAGAGTACTATGATATCGAAACAATTATCTCTCTCTTGTCAAATGTGTTACAAATTTTCAAGCTAATTAATAGTTTTATTAATAACTTAAAACCCATTAGCGAAATTATATTCAAATCAAGTTAATTTCTAAATTTTAGAAAAATGAATATTCTTAACAATTAACTCTCCTTATCAAACTTCTTCATTGATAAATAATATAATTAAGCAATAAATTTACATAAATTAAAACAAATCATTTTTATAAGAGTGAGTACAGAAAATTTGTTTTCTAAACTAGATGCTTTAGCTATATAATTTATGCATCGTGAAAAATGATTTACTAACTAAATAATCATTATGCTATTTAAATGCATATAAAATTTTTCTTATTAAGCACAGGAAGAAAAAAATATATTTAATTAGATTTAAAATGCTTATCTTAAATTTAAAGTTATCTATTAAAATTATACTATAAAACAAAATCATTGATTCCTTAAAATGCGAACAATTTATTATTTAGGAAACACCTTGTTTTCTTAACTTTTTATAATTATTTTGGCTTTTTATAACCAAGTGCACATTTAATGTTTTTGTGCTGAAATAAAAGATGTGTAACACTAAAAGGGGAGGATAATATATGTATGCACACATATATACGTATTATTATTATCATTAAACTCATCACTAATATATTTTAATTTTGTTAAAAAGTTTTAAATGTCTATTAATTTATTGTAGACATTTTTAACGAAGTTTGACAGAGACAGATACATTTGCAACTTATTTAAATCATAAACAATATGTATATCCATGATATATAAATTCTAAATACTATGAAATTGTTTAAGTATAATTATAATATGTGTTTGCAAACCATATACCACACAGATGCTAAATATTTTTGAAAAGTAAAAAAAACATTTTTAGTATAATAAATATTTCCTCTAGAATGGTATGTGTTTAGGATACGGTTTTTAAGTATTGTATTTTATCAATAAAATATTTAACTGGCGTATTATTTTTTAAGAACATCAATTCAAATAAAACTTTATTATAATTAAATTTTTCTCCAGAGTGATGCATAATTAAAAAATTATTTCAATTAAATAACTAGAGAAAATGGAGTGATATTTGTTACATATCTTAAAAATGTTTGTGAGAGAAAGAAAATACCCTAATTTTGTAATAAAAAATTTAAAAAAATGAATATCATAGAGAATCGGATTTCTATTATACCTAATTTTGTAATGTATATATTCACATGCATATTCCGCGTAAAATAAAAATTCACAATTTAGACTGCTGTTTAAAAATCACTGTAAAAAAATGGATTTATTGTAATGTCTTATGAAAGAATATATATCACACAATAAACTGTTTTTTTTAATTTTTATACAAATAATAACTCTTTCCATTTGCGTTAACTAAAGAAAACATCAATTTAAAAATTAGAAACTTTATTTTTATGTGATATATTAGTTGTAAGTATATAAGAGGTCTAAAGTTATTTGAGTTTCTAAACAGTAGATTTATATATTATAGGGAATTATATATTTTACAGAAAAAGAATACTTCTATATTATTTATCTTATTATAATTCTTTTTTCTTAGCAACTGTTAATTGTTTGTGATTCAAGAACTGCATGCTAAAGTATACTAAAATGAATAAGGTTTTAATTGTGTGCCTTTTAATCCCAAATTTTGTTGATTTAATTCGGATATTTGTTTATGCAATTATAATATTTAATAATAAACTAAATCGATTCAAACCGAACTCTGTATAATTATATGGTACTTAAGTTATACATTATTTCTTCATGAATATAATTTAAGTTTTAAAAAGAGAATTTTGAATTTCTTGTAAAATTTATCCATGCTGTTATCTAATTCTTTTTTCATTTTTATATCTCTTTTTTTCCTCTCTGCCTTCTTTTATTATTATTTTTTTTCATCTCATGTATTATTTGGATTTGTTTTGTAGTACATTTGTTGTATCTTCGAGCCCTGTGTGGTATTCCTTGGTGCACTGGGAGATATTTTTGTTTTCCCAAATAAAAAAAAATAAAAAATAAAAAAATTAAATCACGAAGTAAAAATGTTATAATTTCTCAGATTAGATTATTATTTTTGAAAAATGTGATTACTAAAAGGATATATAGGAAAGAAAGATTTCCACCATATATCTAGTATTTAAACTTTAAAAAGAAATTAGGAAATAATTTTTAATACGTTTGCTTAAATTAGTTTAATGTTTCACATATTATTTCTAAGTGATATACCTGTAATTGAATACTGTTTCTTTTTTATTATTGTGCTTTAAATATCGCATAAAATTATAAAATATTTATCGTAAAATGAATATGCTTTTTATTTGAAATAAAAACATTTGTAAACTAAAAACTAAAATTAAATACTTTAATTTATTATAATTTATGATGAGCAGTAAAAATATTGTATAACAATTAATTTTCTTATCTAAGTAATTTCAAATAGAACTGAGAAAGTATTTCATATTAATTGAATTTATCTTATTAGAAGTTTAATTTTATTTTTAAAAATAATTATTTTTCTTTCTTAAATCTTTCTAATTTTCACGAAAATATAATCATTTTATAAAAACTCTTACTATTGTGAAAAAAGGGTATTATTCTAAGCTTTATTGAGCACAAAAAAAATTTGAAATAACATTTCGAAATGGAATAAAATTGTATGCTAAAAATTAGTGTATCATTGCATAAATGCACTAATTTCAAAAAATAATTATCTCATCTAACCTTGCAATTTTAAGTATAATAAGTTTTTCATAAGCCTTTGTTATTGCAAATGCAAATACTAACCTGATTTTCTTACAAACATTATTTTTTTCTCTGCTTATCCCCTCCTCCGCTCTCTTTCTCTTCTCTCTCTATCTCTCTCTGACTCTTCACGTTCTGGAATCAAGTTCTGCGCTGAAGTTTGCTCCGAAACGGAGTGACAATCCTGAGTTATGCACTAGATGTTTATTCGATAACTCCTTAAATTTGTAGGAAAGCTACACGCATGCGCAGGGTAGGGAACTCTTTCTTTTGGCGAAATACGATGTCGCCACTGAGGGCGATTCTCTTCAGATTATAGATGCTACCGTATTAGGCCACATGTGGCCTAATCAGCCTAACATTTGCTCTAGCTCTCACGACTGAATACTTAGTAACATAGAGGGATTAAATAGGGGAAAAAATTCTATATAATGAGGTCGTAAGAACACTGCTCAAAGAGAATAGAGAAGTAGCAGATTGAAAAAAAAAAGTGCATAAGGGCACGATACCGAAATTAGGTTTTATTTTTCCTTTCTGGATTCCACGCTCTCCTGACTTTGGTTAGTTTCACGGTTTTTTGTGATGGGGGAGGAAGTAAGTACATTTTCTGTAAAGCACTAGGTATTTAATCCGAGTTAAATTGAAACAATTTTGCTTGAACTAGGCTATGAAGTAAGGGTCTGGGTTGTCATAGTTACTTTCTACGCAGTGCTGTGCTATGATCAATAATACGACACCCGGAGAATGTAAGTCAAAGCTAGAACGATAACAATTGCCATTTCAAAAATGGTCAAAAAAAGAAAAAAATGAATTAATTTTCAGCAAAATAGCATCATTACGTTTCAGCCTATCAATTACAGCTTCGCAAAATAGCCTATATTGGGGAGATCAGAATGTCCGACTCATTTCTAAGAACAAAGATCAAACCAAATAAAAATTTTCTACTAAAGAAAAAACCAGTAATTCTTACTTTCATTTTCGTTTCTATTCGGCTGGCTTTCTTCTTATTTTTATGCCTTTCAACAATAAACTGAAATTTTGGAATCGTTGAAAAGAAATGATTTCAATTTCAAGCACCATTTATTTTAAGTTAGAATTCGAAATGAATCGAAGGCTAGAACTTTTGTTCAAATTGAAGCGCAGATTTATTGATTTCTTTTTATAGTGAAGGTGCGAATTTTTGCGGTTAGTTCGAAAGGGTTCAATAATTTTCAATCTCGGGGAGAATGGAGTGCATTCAAATCAATTTCAAATTAAATTCACTCGCTATTATTTTCTCATTCTAATAAAAAACGAAATGTTGGCTTTAATGCCATTAAAACATGCGAAAATTTCAAACTTAAAGATTTTTACGCATTAAATTGTATATTACTGGATAAATTTTAATTTATTAAGAAATATAGCATAGTTAAAATTTTAATAGATTAAAATGCACTTAAAGGTATTGGTTTTCATTTTGGTTAAATTTTAAGTTAATAAATTAATTTTTTAACAATAATTATTTTTAATTATGTAAAAATTTATATTAAAAATCCTACGAGCTTATTTTACAAACTAATGTTTAAATGAAATAAATATACTTAAAATTTCTCTTTAATTTATGGTTTATTTTATTTAATTGATTAAAGCTTGATTAAATATTACAAAAATGAAAGATTGTTCTATAATGTTATTTATAAAATCACCTAAAAAATTTATTATTAAGGGAAAGACATTTCAGTTTTTAAAGAAATTTTTGTTTTGCAATAAACACTGAAAATTAAACTCCTTTTATAAATCGCATAATTACATTCCCTTTATTTTATAAATAAAGCTCTTTAATTTTTTCTGAAAAATACTTTGATTCTTTTACGCAAAAATTAAAATATAAGTGCATCTCAACCTGTTTTAAATTATAAAATCTTATTTTATTCAAGCCGTCATTTATTCTCGCATTCACAAAAAATTGTGGATGTTATTCTCTCATTTACAGAACCATGTGAGTGACAGAGTAATATGCAAATTCTGCGTAATATTTCATTTATTTTACTTTATTTTTCAAAATGATAAACATGGTAATTTATTATTAACCTTCAAACTAAATTGTTTTTTCAGTAAATTTAAAAATGCCTCAGTTTTTAAATGAAGTTTATTAGCATTTTTTAAAATATTTCATACTAACTAAATTATATAAATATGCAAATCTCATCTAGAAAGGAAAAAATTAATTAAGAAGGAAATTAGTATTATTGTCGATAAAAAACTGATTCAACAAATTGGTTTATGGCTGAAAATCTGTAAATTTAGTATATATCTAAGTATTAAGCAATTATTACTTTTTTAATGTATTTATATGAATGTTTAATAATAACGGATATTTGAATATAGAAAAAATTTAATTTCACTTGCAGCAGAAAATTTTTAATGAATGTTTCTCAAAATTTACTCAAAAGAACTATTGCAAATTTAAATTAAGAGCTCAAGTTACAAAAAAATAGATTTTCACTTATAACAATAAAACAAAGAAGAAATAGTATCGGTTCATATCTAACTTACTCTTTAGGTTCAAAATTGGATCATACGGTTTAAGATCTCAGTAGGATCAGGCTTACTAATAGCATGATAAAAGGTAACTCAACTATGAGATCGAGTACACTTTCTTGTTCCCATTTGCATTTACGTTTCATTGGTTGATTTTTATCCTCCCATAAATTTTAGATCCTAATATCAATACTTTTATTTATTTTACATTACTATTAAGAGAATGTTTCAAGAATTGAAAGAATTTATTTGTTGAGGTTCACTGAAAACTTTCATAAAAATAAAAGTAAAGAATATTTTTATAATTATTAAGTTCAGGTTTAAATATTTTTAAATAATAAGAATTTTAAACATAAGTATAATCATTTATATTAAAATTTTCATTGAATAATTCATTTAACTTTAAAAATTTCAGTAACTGAGAAATTAAATCCATAAATTCATAATTTGGGAAAATATTTTGATAAATACTTGCTAATGTTATTTTTCTTTACTTTTTATTTATTCTCTAAATTAAATCTATAGTTACATAGATAACATTATTAAGTTCCTTAGATGGTCACTTTCTCCAATCATTGCAATTGAAATATGCATGCTATTTTCTAAAAAAAGGAAGCAATAATTTAAAAATTGGTTAAAAATGTTTTATTAATTTCCAATTTTTTAAATTTTTATATGTACTTGTGAGGAATATACACAAAGATATGTATTTGTAATATATATATATATATATATATATATATATATATATATATATATATATATATATATATATATATATATATATATATATATATATATATATATATATATATATATATATATATATATATATATATATATATATATATATATATATATATATATATATATATATATATTAAACTCTACCAAAATCAAAATTGGTTCAACGAGTTGAAATCTTTTTCAATTTTACTAAACACGCTAATTTGGAAGTATTCCTAATTTCATAAATAATCCTGACTACATTTATTTGATCTTTAATATAGCAATTTCTCAAAGCATTGTTGTGAAAATCTTTGAATTACAAAACTTTAGAAGTCTATACGATAAATAATTATATATATATATATATATACAGGGTTAGTAAGAAATAAGTTTCCCACTTCAGAGGGCTATAGAATACGTTCTATTTGTCCAAATGAGATAAAATTTGAACTACACGTAATTCAAATGATGCGCTTGACATTTATTTAAAAAAAATTAGTATAAAATTTCGCCGACAGATGGCGCTGTAATACGTATAAAACATTTGGCATGCTTTATAAATGTTAAATAATAATAATAAAAAAGTAGCGTTACTACAATACAATATGCCCCCCTTCATTTTCAACAATGTGCTCTAATCGCAAAACCATATTTTTGACAGCAGACCGGAGTGAGTCTGTCGGAATATCAAGGATATGGCGCCGAATGCTGTCCTTCAGATCTAGTACAGATGCTGGCCTTTTACGATAGACATTGTTCTTCAAAAAACCCCTCAACCAAAAGTCGCAGGGGTGAAATCCGGAGAAGGAGGAGGCCATGCCGTTGGGAAATGACGGCTGATAACCCGTGCCTCAGCAAAATGCTGTCTTAGCAGTTGCTTTACACGACGATCAAGATGAGGAGGTGCACCATCCTGCATGAAAATGATGTCATGAAGGCATCCACGCTGCTGAAGTTGTGGGATTACAAAATCCCTCAGCATATCTTAGTACCGTTGTCCTCTGATCAAACAGGTTTTGTTTCCATTTGCAGTTATCTCTTCAAAAAAATACGGTCCAATCACAAAAGTAGCCGTAAACCCACACCATACTGACACTTTTCTGGATGCAAGGGTTTTTCCTGGATAGCTCGAGAGTTTTCCGCTGCCCAAATTCGACAATTGTGGATGCTGACTTGCCCATTAAGTTGAAAGTGGGCTTCATCAGTCCACAGAATATTCCATGGCCAAGTGACGTCAACCACCATTCGAGCGAGGAACTGAAGTGCAAAAGTTTCACGAACCTCTGAGTCCCCGTCCTGGAACAAGTGCAGAGGCTTGATTTTGTAGGTATAAAAATGTAAAATCCACCGTAAGATTTTTCGTACAGTGGAATACGGCATATCCAATACACGGGAAACAACTGGAACACTCACACTACCATCCGGCAACTGATTGCTGGTTTCAACGACCGCGGTAGCCACATTTTTGAAGCTAGAAGACTGGATTGGCTTTCGTCCTCTACCGAGAAGAATTGCAAGTTGTCCAGTTCTTTCAAATTTCTGCATCATCTTGGGTGACGCGCATGGAGACATTGGACCTCTTCGTATCTGCTTCATCCGGCGAAATTCTTTTACAACTGCAACGGAGTTCTGCTGATTCTGCTAGAACAATTTTACAAGTAAAATTTTTCTTGCAAAGAAGGCATGATGTGCAGAGAAGTAACTAATAAAATTTTCTCTTCTTTGTATAGTTTATGAACGAAGACCCAGATGAATTATTAAAGGCAGATTGAATAGAAAGTCTATAAAAATTCTTATTAGGTTATATTATAAAAGTATAGATTCCTTAATAACATCGAAAATACATTGGTAGGTGCGCGAATTATGAAAGAAAGCAACTATCGATTTCTTTCTTTTCACTTTATAATTCTAGTTAGATCTCAAAATCATTTCAACATTGAAAATATAGGACTTAATCTGTTAGTCTTCTAAGCTAAATTTCTAGAGCTTAGAATAGTTTTTGCCAGAAAGAATAGATTTGGCCTCTAGATGGCAATGAATTTATATATCAGAATTTATATATCAATCAGTATTATACATTATTCATGATTGCCTTTTATATATTGTAAATTGAGTTTGTTTTTAATAAGATTTTGTGCTTCATACTTATATATATTTGGTTAACAGATTAAAGGTTTTAAAATGTGAATTAAATTACATTCTTCCAATTTTTACTGAAAATTAAATATAAATCCGTTAAAATTTAATTAATGTTAATAGAAATTAGGATTAAAATCGAAAACATGTCATTTAAATTTTAAAAGTATTTTTGTTCTTGTATACAAGATAAAATTTTTAACGTTCATAAATTTTCTTATATGAAAAATGTTATTTACTCTATTTACAATAAATGATTTAACTTAAGTGATTAAGAGAAAAATATAAAAATATTTGATAAAGAATAATTTTTTAATAACACCATTCTTATTATCAAGCATTTTAATATTCTTTTTCTTTTTCTAATATAAATTAGGCCCCTATAAGTACAGACAATATCTATTTCTCTTTATTTTTAAAATCTTAAGTTAGCTTATGACTTTTCTGTTGTTGTTATATGTTACTAAAATTTAAATTTGAATTACTATTATTATTATTACCATAGCTTTAAATTTGAAATCAAATGTGTGATCGAAGAGTTTTATTTTTTAAAGTTTACATTACTTTCACATTAATATCTTTACATGAAGTTCATGAATAAATTCATTTTTATACTGTTTTTAACAAATATGAAACAAAATTTGTTTACTGTAAACAATGTATGATTATTTTGAATTTAATTTCATAGCATGTTTGGATTCAGAAAACCTGCCATTTTCATTAAGATTTTCAATTTGCTTATCAAAGTTTTTTTTTAATTTGTGAATGAATAACTAATATTTAATAGCAGATGTAAAATCGTCACTGACAATTCAAATTAAGTATTACAGAAAATGGCTTATTAATAACAAATTTTGCTTATTTTAACTAATTTATTAGTACGATTATTTAAATTCCTACAGGTAAAAACAGCATAACATATTTAATTTTTTCCAATAGAATTCATCCGTATAATTTTTTTATTCATTAACTGATAAAAATGTCCTAATCATCGGTATGAGAAATTAAAAAATTAGAACAGCATAATATAGAAAAAATTTTAAAAAATAACCCTAACCCAGACTTACCTTTTCATTCTTTTCTAAATAATCCTTATTAAAATTTATCTTTTCTTTTGCAAAATTCATTTAATTAACTAATTTCATTAAATGAAATTCTTTAACAAAATTCATTCATTATTTCAATTGTAATTCAAAAGCTATTCACCTGTATATAAAAGTGCCAATATAATATTAAACTAGTTAAAATTAAGCAAATTTTTCCTCATTAAAAACACACGAGAACAAAACTTTATTATTAATTGTTTTCTGTCTACATATTTACACTACATGAACTGTTGACAATTAATACAATTCTACATATTTTCAAGCAACAGAATCAATCAAATAAATACACATTTTGTAACCGAACTTATTTCAAGCAACAATCGATGTTTCATTCACACAAACATTTATTTTATTTATATATTTCGAGATTGGTATACAAAGATTGGTTCCATTTATGTAAAAATGCATATTTTAATAATACGTTAAAATAATCCTGTCATAGGAATATTTCATCCTTTTGAATTAAAATAATTTCGTTACCTGATATGACATTAATAATATATAATGACTAGAAGTATAACATTAATATAAATTGTTTCTAAGAATAGCAATTGTTTCATTCTGAAATACAAAAATTTTTAATCTATGAATATAATTAATAACAACAATTAATATAAAGCTATTTTAAAAAATTCCTGAATTTCTTATATTTTAAAAGAATGTCTCAAAATAAATTTGAAAGTTCTTAGCTCCCATTAGTTACACGAAAATATATTTCTTAAAAATCAAAAGAAAATCATGCATCAGTTTTTATTTATAATTATGATGCTACTGAACTAAAATATCACGTAGCGTTTGCTTCTTCGAATAATTTGTCAACTAATAGATTATTAGTATTTCTATTTTTCAAATTATACGGAAAAATTTCACATATCTGTATGTTTTTATAATTTAGTAAGTAAATAAAAGTAGTTTCATAAATATTATTTAGTTATTTATGCAATAATATTATATCAATTAACCTTATATTTAAGAAGAAATTATACTCTGATTTTGAAAAATTGTCATTTGTTAACTATTCAATTATTAATTTCTTAACTATTAATTAGTCCTACTTCAGCAATGAAACAAAATAATTTTTCTGTTATTAGATATATCTTCGTTTTTTTAAATATTATACGTGTTATGTATATTGTATCTCAATAAAAAGATATACATTTTATCTATTTTTGGTTGAATGCAAAATAAATAATCTTAATACGGTTAATTCGAAATACAAAAATAAAAGAAATACGAAATACAAAAGATATTAATACTCAGTTAATATAAATAAAGTTTCATTTTTATTTCCTAGAAAAAACTTGTTCATTGAATTTAATAACAAGACCCAAAACAACCAAACTGCAACTAAACCAAATCAAAAACCTCAATAATATGAAACTTTTGTCATAGCAGCTGCAATCTTTAATGATTAATATGTATCATTTGTACACTCTCGCATTTATTAAATATTTTCAATATTTCATATTATAATTTTATTCTTAAAGAACACTTAAATTGATTTGATCCCTTCAATGCTCTCTGTTCTTTAATTCCTTTTCTTTTAAAGATTATAATTTAAATGATCCTTTTAATATCATTTCCGGCAATTTTAAATATCTAAAACATCTCAAAACTCTGAAATTATTCCCTACTTCCTTAAGTTTTACTTGGTTAATAGATTCAGTCTTGAGTAATAACCTCTTCCAAACAAGGCACCACGTCTTAGGATTTGAAATTTGCAATTAAATTATGATTTTGAAGATGGTGATTATACTATCATTAAGATTAATAGATTATTTTCGAAATATTTCAGTAAAATTGTTCTGGTTAAACGACAATTAGCTTATGAATAATTTTATTCTTAATCATTTTTGAGGAAGTCTTTTCTAGTACGAAGATGACGTATATTTGTTTGTTTCATAACTGGATCAGATTATTTAAATATTTCTATCAGTTATTGTTAAAGATTTTACCTTCAATATATTTGATTTTTAAATTAAACGAAGTATTGCAATAATCTAAAAAAAACTTTAATAAGGTTGATCTTTCAAGATTTTTTATATATATATATATATAAATATATATATATATATATATATATATATATATATATATATATATATATATATATATATATATATATATATATATATATATATATATATATATATATATATATATATATATATATATATATATATATATATATATATATATATATATATATATATATATATATATATATATATATATATATACATATATATATATATATATATATATATATATATATATATATATATATATATATATATATATATATATATATATATATATATATATATATATATATATATATATATATATATATATATATATATATATATATATACATATATATATATATATACACATATATATATATATATATATATATATATATATATATATATATATATATATATATATATATATATATATATATATATATATATATATATATGTATATATATATGTATGTAACTGAAATAAATTATAACTTAAAAACTTAAATCTTTTTGCAATGTTTTTGTAATTTTTTTTATTTTTATGTCAAACATTTTTAAGAAAATATGCTAAAAAATTTTGTAAAATGTTTATTTAATATTTTTTTTATCAAAAACTTGCTATCACAAAACAAAACTAATTTAAGCTTTGCAAAATATTTATAGTAAAAATGTATCATATACAAAAAGCCTATAAAAGTCAATTTACTAAGCAATAATGAAATTTCTCTATTTAGGAATAATTCGAATTCTAGAATTTATAAATGCATATGAATTTAGTTTTTTTTTTTTTTTTTTTTTTTTTTTTTTGCTTAAAGGTAAATATTATCTTTATTCGATACTTCTAAAATATGTTTATTTTGATTAAACTCAATCTTATCATTTATTTTGTGTAGCATTGTTATGATTGCATATTAAAGCAATAAATAAAAAGATAAATGCTAAGGTTGATTCCTTACAAATATAGATATTTTGCAAACTATCTTTTTAATAAAACACGCATAGGAAAAACTTTATAATTAAGTAAATATGATAGGAATAATTCTATAATCATATAAGTTACACAGATAATATCATATTCTTATTCAAGAAATGATTTTATCCATTTTTTACTAAACAGCCACAAAGTGAGAAGGTATTTCTACTTATTATTAGGTAACATTAAGTGCACAATATTTTCTCATTAAACTAGATATATTGTTGCTTAAGATTGTTAATAACAGTCGCGATCGATTCGGGTGAAAGATAATCCCATCATCTTCGTAGGAAACAGATGAGCATTTCGGGAAGACATTTTATACGGAAAGTGGACAGCATACTCTGATGCAGGAAATTAAATTACGAAAGCTCCAAAGAATTCTACCTCATATAAAAAATAAAAGCAATGGGAAGATCTGCCATATTCATCTTCATTATTCAATAGTAGTCTATTCAATGAAATTTCACACTTAGCTAGATCCTCATGACAATATTTTCCAAAGCATTTATATAAAGGAATTTCAAACAATATTTTCTCAATAAATCGCATTCATAAAAGAAAAATATTTTCCGGAAAAGCAATTGTAAAAAATATACGTGCTTAGTTAGGAAAACAGTTTACTATAAATAAAAACCACATCGTCTCCTCTTACTAAGAATACTTCATTGCAATGAATTTTGACGAAAAATGTTGGACTTGTGACTTAAAATAATGGATTGTTCCTTTAGTTTATTATCCATTCGTTGAAAAAGTAAATAAAACTCTATTATTTTATAAATTGAATCAATTGAACATCATTTGTATTTTGTAAAGCCCATACTGAATTGAAAAATTAATTTTGAAATAAAGAACGTAAAGCTGTGAAAAACATATCTCATGTTATCTAAATAAACACTAATTTCGATCCGAACACAGTAGAATATACCACTGAGAATATATCTCAACTATTCATAAGATATACTCAACTAACTGAAATGCATTTAACCGGTGAAATATAAAAATTGAAGATTGTATTGACTTAAACATTCCTCGAAATCCTACTGAATAACTGTTTAACCATTCCGCAATTATAGATGCTCATATTTGTGAAAGATTTACTAGAGTAAAACTGGTATGAGAACCAACATTTTGAGTATCTTATGATAAAGGAGATTAATACCATACATTAATGTATGGAATTCATGCATAAAACTTGGATAGCATACTAAATAACTCATTGGTATAGTTTAGAATGTTTCTTACCAATCGGAAGCAAATTTGGTCAAGTGAAAGGAGCAATTGTCATTCCAGATATCTCATTCATTTTATAGATCAATTATTTTAAGTAGTCACTTCTAATACATTCAAAATCTGCAACCAATTCTAAGCCCCTAAAACGGTGTGCCTTACTTAACTAAGCAAATGTTCAGCAATTTAAGGCCTGATCAATAATTCCTTAGTTTAGCACAAGTTAAGTAGCCGAAGGCACAATTTAAGTAATAATACTTGAATCAGCTCTTTGCTACTATACTTCATGAATTTACATAATACTGCCCAATTTATTTAGTAGTTCGGACGTTAAATACACATACAAGAAGTGGGAAGAAACACATATTCCTAAGGGTTTGGACGAAATAAAGATGAATGTTAACAATTTCCAGATTGAATTCCGGAGAAGAATGGTGTTCACATTGTCACCAATTTTGCAGCTAAATATCACCAAATGGATAATTTTGTTCTTTAGGATTGCCGTAAACTATATATATATATATATATATATAACTATATATATATATATATATAATAACTAACTATAACTAATATATACTATATATATATATATATATATATATATATATATATATATATACAAGCAATATATGCAAAGATATTAAAAATTAGAAGTAAATATTCCATTTTCCACGGAAATTTCCGTTTTCGGGAACTTGAAAAGATGTATGGCTTTATATCATCAATGAAACGTATAGACTTTTAATTTGATAATTGCTTCCCTATATAATAAATTGAGAAATTTATATCTTTCATTTAAATATTTATTTTTAAAATTACTTTTCCCCAATTATCTATTTCTCAGTACAACCCCTACTTGAACTTAAATCTTTTGATTACTTGCAATTCGCAAACTTGGGATTAAGCAAAATAAACAGAATATCTTTTGAATATTTGTTAGAAATCTAAATAAATTGGTAATTGAAGTTATTTGTACTAAATCCTACTATTTATTCTTTACTGTAGAGAAATCAGTTTGAAATATTTTCAATTTATTCCTTTCAGTTTCTTGGAAAAGGAGTTCAAATTTCGTCCGCCATGAAAAATTCATTTCCTATATATTTTATTTATATTGCTATAAAATGCAATTAATTTAAGTCTAGACAAATAGAAAAGATGTCTTAAGTATATTGGTATGTTAGTTGCCTTATGAATCTTCTTCGTATTGGATATATTTATTTTCCCTCCCTCAAAAATGTACGTGGAGTTCAATATTCTGCATGCAATTTTATATGCTTTAAATTCATTTTAAAAGTATTAAAGCTTAGAATTTATTCCCACTCTAATTGATTTCATCTCTCTCTCTTTGATTTTATTCAAACGCATCTTTATATATCGGTTAAATAAATGATTTTCTCTGCACGCTTTTCCAAAATTTATTCATATTTCTTTATTTCGAATACATTTCATAAAATAGTTAAAAATAAAAAATTCCGGATAAATATTTCTGCATTAAAAATAAACTAAAATTTATAAATTGATTGCTTTAAGAAGCAATTTTATAGGAAGTAAATATCAAGTTAAATTTATATCAAAACTTATAAATATTCTTCTTAAGATTCATTTAATAAATGCAACTATTTTGAACAGAAAGAACCTTAAGATTTTTGACAAAACTATTACATTGTTTAGTAAATGCTTTTGATACATATTTAAAATTAACCTTTAAAATGATTTTGTCTTATACATGAAGCGATACTTATAAAAAATTAAGTAGTACACTGATCTAATTTAACAAGTTTTCTCTTATTTTAGGAACAAGTTTACGAATATTGAAATGTATCCGTACCTGGAGATCTTTAGGAAAAATGTAATGCGGCCAATAGAGTTATATTTTTAATTTTTTTTAAAAAATAATTTGAAATTACTTTAAAATAATTTCTAACATATTTAATTTCTCTTAAATGGCAATTGCTAATTACTAAAGGAATCAGGTTAAGTCATACCCAAATTCATTTAAAAATTTCCATCACTACACTGTGCTATTGAAATACTCCAAAATATTAGTTTCAATTTAATTAGTTTTAAAGTGAAAAATTTCTTTAATTAATAAAAAATTAGTTTTAGAGTAAAAAATTTCGTTAGCATATAACATTACTTTTCCTAGAAGATAATTATCCTAAAGGCAAATTAGACTTCATATGTGAAATTATATACAAGTTCATTTTTCACTGGAACAACTATTATTTGCATAAAAATTTTACAAAATATTGGCTGTAGACATATGACATATTCTACGATGTAGACATGTGCGTTGCATACAAAAGCCCGCTTCAGATTGGTCTAATAGTTTTAATGCCTGCACGACATGTATATTATTTTTATTCCCTTGATCAGATATACAGATTTCAGATATCCGATAGCGATTCCGAGAATTTCTTCTCTCTTATGAAGGACTCAAAGAATTTTAATCTAGAGAGTTAGAAATAATATATCTCAGTTTCAGCAACTGAAATAAACTAAACATAGATGCTGCTATATTTTTACTCACTTTATAGTGCGACGTGATATAAATGAATTTATAAACTGTCCATATATTTTTGTTCTCATTGCTTATATTAAGCTGTTTGACAAAAGTGAGAAGCAATACTCTTTCTCTTACCATCGTTTTTGGGGCTAACGTTCCTTGAACCTCTAGTGCACTCCATTTTTAACTAGCTTCGGAAATAATAACTATTGCATTGCTTTACATTTTATGGTTTCTTATTCCTATTTTTACTGTAAATGGGAATGGAAATATATTGTTAAATCCTCTCTATTCTCTAAGAGATGCTAATAATTTATTTATGATACAAATGGTATTATTTGGTTGAGCTTTGAGGTATTCACTCCAGTATCAGTATTATTATTAAAATGTCCATCCTTGGATATTATTTTAAAGGACTCCGTAAATTACAAACATTATGCAATCAACTGCCATAAAGAGATTTCGGGGTTTTTTTCAGAAAACTGAGTTATCATTACACTAGTAAATTTAAAAAAGGGAATTGTTTAAATCTACATTTGATCATTCGATGCTCAGGAAATACTAAATTTAAATCATTTTCTCAGAAACAATGGCATTTAATAGTGATGTCTACAACTCTCGATTTATAATCTGCATTGATTATTACATATATTGTTTCACATAGTCTGCTAATATTAAATTATTAAAGAATATATATTTTTAAACTTTAAAATCGATTCAATATTCATATTGAAATTTACAATATTATCTTTAAGTTTATTCCTTATTATAATTGCATACAAAACATTTTCTTATGCAAAAAATATTGATAGCAACAGTAGTTTCATAACATAACACGTGGTAATATTAAATACATTTTTACAAAATTCTCTCTTTCATTGAAAAAATTCCCTAATATCAATATTTGCAATTAATATCTTCATTCTAGTGTCTCGGCATTTAGCATGTTAAAATCATAACTCCAGATGAAATTGTGCACGGCATTCATTTCAGCTCATTACAATAATACAAAAGTTCACTGTGGATTCCCAACAATGTAATACTAATCTATGTAAATACTCGTAAAATAGTTAATATGTTCCTTTGTTGAAAATATATAGTTGTTTTCGTTTTTATGTGTTGTAATATGCAAATATATACTTGTAAACATTGTATAGTAAAGGCAATTAACTCTGTATCCGAATTATCTTAAAACAATTCAATAGAGTCAATGTATTTAAAAGAATAGCTCCCAAAAGAAAAATATGTACTTATCATGGCTTAATAGTTTATCGTTCGGAAAAATTAATGTTTGAAAAAAGTAAAAAATTATCAATAATACCTACAAACACAAAATGTCATTTATGGAAATATAAAACATAGCAGAAATGTTGCCTGCCTATGTGATGTTTCACTAGGCAGGCACTACAAGACTTTTAAAACATCATTTAAAAGTCGTGTATTTCTATCTTTGAAAAACTCTTAAAACAACTGTTAAGTATTAAATTGATCTGTTAACGTAAGAATTCGCTATACCATAGAGGATTTTCAAAATATTCTTAATTGAACTGTAATATAATTGTGAAGTACTATAAAAGCATTGTACTATAAGGAATTAAAATCTGATTCAAATAATATTTCTCTTGAAGAATTTTATCTCGTTTACTTTTATCACGGTAAGAATTTTTTTTTGGATCACTTATGTTTATTTTTTACCTAGATGCAATTGGTGCAAGAAATTAGTCTGTCTATAGACAAAAGTCATTAAAAGAAAAATAAATATTCTTCCGGTCTGCTAATTTTATTTATTCCTTTAAAAAACTTCTAATGATTGCTGTGGTGTTTTGAAATAATTAACAATTTATAACCTTTTTAGTTATTTTTAAATTTTTAATAATTTTTAATGACTTAAAATCCGTTTCACTAAAGATTTGTATTGTATTTATGTTGTTACTTTATGAATTTTTCTTAAAAAATTATATTTAAGTTTTTCATTTATTAGGAACCAAGTTACTTTTGAGAATATAAATTTTAATTGCTCTTACATTTCAATTTCATTATGCTTATAGTAATTCTTTTCATAAGCCTAAAGAAAATATAATGTAAGAGATATTGATTATGTGTGTGTGTATAGATTGATATATGTTCATATACAGGGAAAAATACACATAGAAATAAATAAATTCAACGATAGCTAATCAAATAAAGTTATTTTTAAATAAATATATTATTTTGAAAAAAAATAAAATTTAATTTTTTTCAAGAGTTTCATAATTTGAACCTGGCAATAGATACATCCTAACAGTATAAATGCTACAATATTTCTCTAAATCTTACAAATAAAACTTTAAAGATTCTAAACTTAAAAAAAGGAATGAATTTGAAGATTATTTTTAAGAAAAGTTGCATAAAATTAAATCGATTTAAGTATGACCTGGATATAACGAGGAATTCCTGTAAGAAAAGATTCCTAAGAGAAAACATAAAAGGGGGGAGGGAATTCCATGAACTAACATTTTCACTTCTTATTTATATTTCTACTTTTTCCAAGAAAGCAATTATTGCATATACCACGAAAAGATAAAATCTTTTTTGGAAATATATGAAACATTAAGATATAATATTTTTCACCTCTAATGTATTTCCCATTATTTCCTACTAATTCTGCTATTATATATACATATTTTCTTGAAAATATAGTTTTATTTATTTTTAAATTTTGGTAGTAAGTGATTAATCTAGTCCTTTTTGAAGTTTGTTGTAAAGTAAAATATTTAAGCAAATACAATATCTCCTAAAACAGTTCAAAATGCATTTCATTAAATTAAACCACGTGGCAAGCACTAATTTGTAAACCTGTCCTCCCTTCATTCAATGGAAAATTAAAAATGGGAAAATTTTATTGGTTTCCTTGTAATATTGATAATACTGATGATTGTACTGAGTTTTAAGCAATTAACATAAGAGTTATCTTGTATTTAAGAATTCGTTGAAGTGCGTATGTCAAATTAATATCTTTTCAGTTAGTTTCTCGTATATTATTCAGTTAATATAGATTTCAAGAACATGTTAATTTTTCTTACTTTGTTTCGCTTATAAGTAAAAAATGTTCTCAATATAGTGTTTTTCCTCTCAAATTTCGTTGGTATCTATAATTACTATTATTCAAATGAAATAGAAAATTTTTTCCTATGAACATAGAGCAATGTAAAAACACACATTAATTTAGTTAAAATAACTAAAACTTATGATATAAAACAACACTAATAAAATGCCTTTTTCCTTATAATGTTTACATTTTCTATCGACAGAAATTATAACTTATGTACAAATTCTTATTAATACTAATTTAAATATATTACTAATTTTGTAACTATATTTGCATAGGATATTCATATTATATTTCACCTTTCCTTACGTTTAATTTATTAATATAATTTAGTAATATTTGAAGAATTTATTTTAAATTTATTGAGTGGCGTATTTTATCTTTGAACAAACACAATCATAACATTTAATTAGTAATTTAATTCTAACCACATAATTTGTGAAATGACATGGCATAGCTTGGAAATGTTTTAAAGAATTTCTGAATTGTGTGCTTTATTGGTTCATCAAGTTTCGTTGAGTTAAAAGGTTTTTACAATAAGCTCTTAAAACGTTAATTATAAATTAGAATTGAATAGCGAAACTTTGAAGACTGATCACTTAAAATTATTTTTCCACATTTTCTTTCACACGAATAACTACACAAATTAATTCCTTAGTAATAAGGCTTTCTGTTAATTATGACATGTATATTTACTTATTCTGCATCAACGGTAAAAAATCTCCTTTAATCTCATTAATTTAGAATTTCAACTTTACGCAATAAGCAAGAATAAAGTTCTCTATCAATACCATAATTATATATATCTTTTAAAATAAAGCTTGTAACTACGTTTAAGTAGAGTTCTTTCAAAAAGATCCGTAATTATGCATAATTGCATGAAAATATTGTATCATTTTCATTTTTCTTAGAAAATTTAATTTGATATCTTTAGCCTTTGTTTATAAATTACTGGCAAAAATACATAATATTTTGAATCAGATAATTTTAGATAATTGTTATAAAGCCATTTAATTGCAATTCATTATCATGTCAAAAGGGGATGGAATGTAATTTGATACATATGAGCGGTAAGCAAATGTAAATGATTGCATACAATATATTACTGAAAAGCTCTCTTTTTTGGAGAGGAAACCAAACTTTCATAAAGATTATTTAAGAATAAAAACTTTAAATATATCTGTCTACAAAGTTGCTGTAAATGGATAGTTTTTAGTTTTTATATTACTTCATATCTGTATATATTTATTAGCCCTTAGCATGTATATTGATTTGTAACATCATGTTTAGAGAAACTAATTCTGAGTTCAAGAATCATAGTTATGTTTGATATAATAAAAAAGGAATTTACAAGAAATTAATTTTTTAGAATATCGAGAAAGGTAAAATGGACATTTAAATTTAAGTTTCTTCATGATTTTATAATATTAGTCGAATATATCTCAGAAGACTGATATTTAGAAAAGTTTTTGAACTGATTTGTGTGACTTTACTGTTACATTATACGAAAGATACTTTTTATTACTCAGAAATACGCACGAGAAAAAATATTAATTAATTATGGCATAAAATTAGAATATCAAGTATAACACGGCATTCATTTTAATACTTGAGCGCTTTAAAATAATTACAGTATCTAACGTAATTTCAATTCATAAATAAATAACATTTGTTTTAAATTAAAATTTAGAAAATAATAATAAACAAAACAGCTACTTAAAATTCGGATGAATTGTATTGAATTTTATATAAAAACCATATAGTTTTTATGAAGATCATGTGGTAATTGAGAATGACTTTTAATGCGATGTCTACTTATTTTCTTCGAACTTTATTACTTTTCAAATTAAACATAAAATATAAATAATGTAGAAATATCATACCTTCAGTATATTGATTATTTCACAAATAAAATGCTTAATCATATAGTTTATTAAATGTCTGTATCAAAAAAAATAATATCAGCTTCTGTTTAAAAAAACATTAAACATTTTTTCCATGCATTGAAACACTATCAAATTTATACGATAATTATAAAGTATCATTACCTGGGGTTGGTTATTTATCATTAGGGAATGCACTATTATCAGAGCAGCATGCAATAAATTTGTAATTTTGTAAACATACTTTTGTTTCACATTTCATGAATTTTAATGATCTTTTCAAATATCTAAAATTATTTTTTAAACATATCAAAAGAAGTCAATAGGATTACCTCAAGTTGATTTAAACTATTCACAGCAATTCAAGACAAATTGCAGGAGCCAAATAAGCTAAAGAAGCTTGAAGCTCTTGGCATGGCCAATAGTAAAAAGTACCTCTCTTCAAATGGTTAATGTGGTTTTAACTTCTACAAGAACTGGGGCTTATTAACAGTGAAACATTTTAAATTTTTTAAGCAATTTTAAAGCATATCTTTCTCTTTATCAAGGCGTAATTAATCAGAAACAATCATTTTTTAATATCTAAGAATTCTATTGCTTTTCCCAATTTTAGTCTTTCTAAATACTTTTGGTAGTTATTGAATTATTCATTTAATTCTTGGTCAACAGAGCTTAAAGTTAATAAATTATCCTAACAATAAGCCACATTTCATTATTTAATATTTAAAAGCTGTGTTGTTCACTATTTTATGGCTTGAATTTTAATTTGAGATTGAAACAAGAATTTTTCGTATAACTGTACACATTATTGCCTTAGAACCTATTTAGCTGCTTTGAACTTCATTTTTTCAGTCATTTTTGCCCCAATTATCTTCATATCTCTCATGAAGATTCCTGTATTTGTATTATTATATTCAGTATTGAGACATCCAATATATATGCCAGTGATTTTCTTGTAGTTTTGGAATAAGTATTACCCTGAATATTAAGTATTTATTAGTAGGATTAAACATTTTACTGTAATTTACATCTTCTCTTTATAGAATTCCTTTTCAAGACATACATTAAACTGCAGTTAACTAAAAAAATGTATTGGAGAGTTCATTTCTACAAAATTAATCCCCTAATGGTAACTTTTATAACACCATACTTTATTTTCTCCTTTAACTCTGTTTCTTCACCTATTGCTTTTGCCGTATCATCTGTTCATGTTTGGACAGAGAAGATAGACATTTAAATAATAATACAGCTTCATATTCATATATGTGATTGATTTCCCTTCGAACTACATTAAATATTCAGTATCAATTGTTAATGAAATTCTGTTTCAAACATAAGTTTAGGAAGATTACGTGCAAATTTAGGAAAACTATTATAAGAGAAAAACTACAAGTAGTATAATTATTTCACTTGAGTTTATATGCAAATATATATCAATTATATAGGTGTATATAATTGAAATATCTCTTTTTTAAAATAAATGCTGAATTTTAATTTATTGTCAAAGAATTAATATATATAAATGTCAAAACATTTAATTTAAAATTAAAAAAATTAATATAGCAATATTTAATCATTTTTAACACAAAATAAAGAATTAATATATAGATATTAAAGAATTTCTGAGAAAAAGTAAAATTAATAAAATTTAAATAGAAGTATTCTTAATCTTTGTAATTGGCAACACATTTTGAAAGTAATAAATTTTTGTGATATAATAAGTGTCTTAAAAATAAAATTAGTATGGAAGTCAATGTACATCATTGACTTCTATTCTATACATCAGTAAGCAATATGTAAATGTCACAAATATCTTGCAACATCTTGAAATGTTAGATATACAACAATGCTCTAATAATGTAGTTCTATCCTTTTATTCCATCTTCGAAAAGTACCAAAAATAGCAGTTGTAGTAAAAAATAATCCAACACACCAATAATTAATTGTGCGTTCATTTGAATGAAATTCTTCACTATAGAAAGCAAACGACTCGAATTCAAAAGTGTTTCATTTGGTTAACGAACTATAATTATTTTGGCACACAATAACTAATTTCTTTGAGACTTATAGTTTAACATAAATTCTTAATCACTGAAAAAATTCATACTTGTAATAGAAATGAAAGCCTAAGAGCAAATGAAATGAAGACTAAAATACTCAGGTTAATTGAGCATCTTCCGCAAGTTTGATAATAATCTTGACAAATCATTACGTCTCCAGATAGTCTAATAAATACTTTTACTTGTGAAAGTGCTGAGAACAGATAAAGTTTGCTGGGTATCTCCTTTAATGCTCCTGTTGATTTATACCTGAAAATAGAAATAAATTAATAGGATCTGTGTTACTAAAGGTTTTGTAATAAAACCTTTGAGCTTATTTTCTTTCCCCAGTATAACAGTGCTACAAATAGAACTGATATTGCTAATCTTTGCATGACGCATAGGAAATTATTTCTCGAATGATCACTCCGACTAATTACCTTCCTTGAAATACAAATTCTACCAATGTGAATGTGTACTTTCCTAGTTCCCTTCATTTCGATACCTTCTTATGATTAGATGAGAAGCGTATCTGACAAACAATTTGTTGGGATGATCATTCAGCTCTGACTTGTCTTCTGTGACGATGCCTCTCACAACTTTTTAATTCTACATTATCTTTAAACATACAGCCTGAGTAAAAACTTTAAGGCCTGTAAAATTCTTTAAGAAAATTTAAAATGAAATAAAAAGGATTCAAATAATATTAATTATTAAAGTTAACTGATAAGAAATAAATGCTATAAGCATAATTTGTAAATACATAATTATGAGAAACATGTGGTTATTTACAAAGTTAGCATTTCTGCCTGAGTAAAAATTTTAAGGACACCAGTCATTTTTAAAAATTAATATAATATAATCGTGTGATTACCATTGCAACTACTAGCTTGTGACAACGCTGCAATTTTCATATTTTTCATACGTTTCTTCAAAGTATTGGTGATCTTTGTGAAAATGGTGAAGGGTAAGAAGTTAACTGATCGTCAATGAGGACAGATCGAAGCTTTGTCTTCAACAAGAATGAGTAGTCGTGCTATTGCGATAAAGATAGGAAGATCAAAGACTATTCAACAATTTTTTTAAATTGAAAGACAATTATGGTAAAAAGAATACTGGAAGAAGACATAAAGCTTTGTCCTCGAGTGATGAAAGAAGAGTTTGCAAACTTGCATCTACTAGAAAGTACTCAACCAGGAAACTGATTCCGACGACAGGTTTAAAAATTTGTCAAAAAACGATTTATAATACAATTAGAAGGTCTGGAAGGTACACTTATACAACAAAATTACAAAATTGACTAAGTTTCAGTTTCTGCAGAGACACAAAATAAAATGTTTAAACTTTGGACAGAAAGTCATGAGCTGGGACAACCAATGGATAGAAATAAATTTTTCTGACGAAAAAAATGGAATTTGGCTGCACCAGATGGCTGGAATTTCTACTGGTATGATATAAAAAATGAAAAAGAAATATTCTCCAAGCGCCAATTAGGTGGAGGGTCTGTTATGACTTGGGGCTGCTCTGCTTACAATGGTGTAAACTCAATTGCATTCGTTTCAGGTAGAATGAGTTCACAAGGATGCCAAAATGTCCTAATAAATCATTTTTTGCCAAATGCTGAATGTCTTGTTGGAGAGTAACAGCACAAAAAATTGTTATGAAGTCAATAATGTTGAAACTGTGAAATGGCCAGCTAGATCACCTGACCTCAACCCAATCGAGAACATTTGGGGTAACTTAGCAAGAAGAGATTATGCAAATGGGAGACATTTTACATCAACAACAGAGCTGAAATCTACTATCGAAGATAAATGGTATAAAACCGCCCCCACCCTTTATCAAAAAACTCGTTTCATCCGTGAAAACAAGTATATTTGAAATAATTCAAAGAAACGGCTCCTACACAACCTTCTAAGGTTTTGTAATTTTTTTCTTATATGTTATTTTCTATGTTGGCATTAAAGTTTTTACTCGGGCACAAATATTCATCTGCGTGTTTTGTAATATTTTCTAATAATAAAATATTTGCAAATTAATTTTTCTACTTTTATTTAAGCTCCATAATTATTAATCAAATGGTATTTTAATTCCTCAGTTTAAATATTTCCATTTTCTCGAAAATGTCTACTGGCCTTAAAGTTTTTACTCAGACTATACAATAAAAACACTTCTTTCATTATTGGTCAAAATATAAAAATTGAAAGAGATTAAATTATAAATGTGTATATTTGACTCCATTTCACATCTAAATGAGAAAAAATATCGCTATATAGTACATCGACTTTTTACTGTGAAATGTATATGCAGCTAACAGAGATTTTCTATCCCGTTAATTTTATCGAACCAGCTTTCCACTGCAATGATAAAAAAAAATAACATGTCATAACATATCAAATACATTCAGGTCAAATAAAAACTAGTTAAAATTTGAATTGAAGCAAATTTTTTGAAGTGATAACACGTAGTCCAGTGACAGACCACAGAGAAATACGTTAACTTTATATTCGAAACAAAACACTAGACTAAGTTATTGTCAGCATTTCATACTTACAAAAAGCAAAACGTAGAATCTTATAAATTATTAATTCAAAGAACTATTTCTTCAAATATTGACATTTGAAATGTCTTCAAATTTGAAAATAATTCACAAATTATGTTCATTTATTAAAATATCATCTATTTTTAATGGTTATATACCAAAAAAATAAAATAATTAACTATTGTATAAACTATGCATTTTGATACCCCTATTTAAAAAAATGTTTTCATGGATCCTCCACGAAAGACTATAGTTTAAGTATTTATTTAAATAGTCATTTTTTTACAATTTTATGTATTTATAACTATTAATTCCGAATGTATAGCAGATATTACTAGATTATTATTAACTAAAGGGTGTCGAAGTATCAAACAAAGTACTTTGCGAAAATACAAGAAAAATGTTTTCCTTAAAAACATTTTGAATCGAAAACAATTTACTAAAAAACTGAAATATTAAAGAAAAAATTTTATTACAGCAATTATCTATAATATCATTATTTTATACAGTGCAATTTTCGCGCTTATTCTTACAGAAAATATATTTTTGCTTCGATTTCTGATGCAGTGATTGGGTAACCCACTTTACCAAGATTCTTTTCAAAAATCTAGTCTAGCTGGCAGCCAAGTAGTTAGCTCTTTAGCTTTAGGTTCAACAACTCGTGGGTTTCATTCCCACCTTGGCCATGGATGTTCGTAGTGGTTCAGAATCTTTAAGTTGCTTGTCCCAGTTTAAGCTGTATTAGCTGTATGTTCAGTTTAATTATCCCTCGAGTGCAAAAAATTACCTTTGAGTGATACACAAACACACACATCAAGAGATTTACAGTAAATGTTCAAATGATTACTATCAATATTCCAAAATATTACTTGAATAATTCGTTTAAACTATTTTCAATTCCTATTTTTTAATAAAATTTTTCCAAAATTCAAATAAGGACATATTTTTGCATATTCAATTTCTTTGCAATATAAAAACACAATCAAAGCTTAAATGTTTGCTTAACTTGTTGCTCTATTATTTAAAATTAATTTTTAATGGTAATTCAAGTTACTGGTAAATTTAAAAATTGAGATATATATGAATTCATAATACAACTGAAAAGAGTTTTTTCTTTATAATAATAGTGGAAATGTTTTTATGGTAATAAATTTTATCCATTAAATTCTTTAGTATTGTAAATCACTTGGGGTTGTTATTTATAGTTAATAGGCTATATTAACATGTTTTTCTTCAAGTATGAAATATTTTTGTTAAGACAGAAATTTTTCTAAAACACTTTTAAGCATTTTGTTGCCATCACAAAGTAGAGAGAGAGAGAAATTATCATCTTTCTAAAACTATTTAATTCTGAGATATTAATTTCTTTAATCTCATTGTTGATCCAATTTCACACCCAGAACTTATGATTTTGAGAATGAAATGATTTAGAATAATGGAACCACAATGATGATAAATAATAAATGAAAAATAATAATATGGATTCACTTGAAAGCAAATTTTACAGTAAATATTAATTTTTATAGAAATAGATTAGATTTATCTCAATTCAAAGCTTTGTTTTATAATTGAAATGCATTTTATCATAGTCAGTGTGTCTTAAAGATTATTTAAAGATTTATTAAATAATAAAAATTATTTATTTTACAAATTACTTAATTCGTATGCATATTTAAGCCTTATTTTAAGAATATAAGTGTATATTAAATTGATATTGAATGGAAAATATAATCCTCAAAATCTCTCTGTGGAGTCAAAGATATTTGATTCTTTTGTACTTAAGCTCATTTTATTAAAAACATTTTTCCTCGCTGAGTTTGTTTTAAATTAAGGAATACCTTCTAGATTTTTAATTTTCTTTACATCGTCTATTTCCCTTTCCTTAATCCTTTTAAGCAGCTCCCCACAGCCGTAACAGCTGGTAAAAATTGAAAGCATGGATCAAACAATTTATTTCACGTACTTAGATTTCAATCTTCGAATTGTCTTCAGAAGAATATAAAAACATTTCTGAAGCGAATGAATAAAAAAGTTAAGCTTGACTAGAGCTGAAGCAATTCCAATCTTTGAAACTCGAAACGACAGTTTTTATGGTTCGTTTCCAGGAGTTGTGTGAAAAGGATTATCTTTCAAAGGGATTATTTTTTCTGATGCTACTCGTGTTGAAGTCAAACAAAAAATTCAAAGAAAAAACAATAATGATAACTTATTTAATCTATATAAATAAGCAGTTTTACAAAAGAACAGTAAAAGTTATCCAGACAGATAATATTTTCCATTTTCCTTCACTTATTTGCAATTAGAGATAAATACTCTTTACGTACTTATCTATTAAAGGTAAATAATAGAGAGTTTGAATAAAATGTATTTTAGGCTTATAAATTATATACGTAGCAGGAAATAATAAGGATGAACACTTTCGAGCCCATTATATGAAAGGTATTTAATCTTATGAAACTGAATAGAGAAATTTGCATTTATTTTACTTAAAACTATTTTTTGCTTAGTAATTTAAGAAATTAATTGAAAGAACTTTTTTACACTTTTTATAATGCCATGCATGTTTGAAATGTCACGAGCAGCTTAGATTTTGAACAGTTATTTATCATAGATCTATACTTTTATTTGTGCAAAGGTTTCAAATTAAAAACATTGCATTCCTGAAAACTAATTTTAAATGGGAAAATATAAAAATATATATAAATTTTTGTACTCTTCAAGATCCTGTGTTGATATTTAGTATATTATTTTCCTATTTATTTTTATTAAAAATTGGTTCATCTGCAATTAAAATTAATAAAGATAATTCATTTTAAAGTTTTCTTTAAGATTGCAGTACATGTTGAAAGTTTTACTTTCAAAATTATTTAATACTGACAGAAAGTTATCTAACACTGAATATCATTAAAAATACATGCATTTGAGGCAATATTTTTATTGAGAATATTTAAGAAGTAATTTTAAGTATTTTTAAAAAATTGTATTTTCTGTAATTTGAAAAATGACTCATTTATAATTTGTTAATAATAAAGTCGCTTTTAGAACTATAGATGCAATATAGCCACATGTTTATTTTTTAAAGCAAGTTATGTTTTTTGAAGAAAAGTATTTTCCATATACACTGAAACTTCAACGGAGATAATTAGCAAAACATCTCTTGAGCAGATTAAAAAATTACGAATAAAAATGGCTGCTATATTTTATGATTTACAAATTGTAATTGAAATAGTTATCAAAAATCTTATGCTGATTGCCTTATACATGTTAAGTCGAAATTAATTCTGCAAATATTTTAGTAAGCTTCACAACAATATTAACTAAGATTATATAATACTTTGCAGATTTAAAATAAGTATTTTAGTTACTATGAGTGATTTTTTTAAGTGCAATTATATGGGATTCTATTAAATTGGAAATATTAATTATAGATTATAATGGTTACTAAAATAAAGAAATTAACATTTTCGAATAAACAATATAGTATTCTAAAAAATTGTAAAAATATGAGCAAATAGAATGTAATACAGAGTGGGCATTAAAACTTCTGCACTAGAAAAGAATGATCTTATGTATGCAAAATTACATGAAAGGAAAAAAAGATAGGCATTTGGAAATGATAAGTATTTCAGTGCATTTGGATTACGCTGGAGGAATAAGTGACATCAAAATCATTGAATAAAAGAAAATTATGCAGAAGTTTTATCATAGAGAAATTACTTTGTAAAATCCAAAATTTCTCAGAATATCGTGTTAAGCCTTGATTAAGAAGAAGAAATGTTTACCAACTAGACTTAAAATTCGAAGGAGACTAGATTATAGCTTTTCGAGAATGTGGATTACCATTCCCTTTTACAGCCACTCGTATTGATTGAAATCCATTCAGTCCCATGCAAATTTGAAATCGATGGGTTGCTGAGAATCAAACTGAAGGGTATGCAAGATCTCCATCCTCTGTCCTATAATTAAAATTTGAGAGGATATTGTCATTAGTCAGCAAATATGCTTATTTGCAAACACATTAAGAATCCGCTCGCGTTGTGAGAATACATTTTTAAAACAGTAGGCAGCCTAATTTCCTTGTACAAGGCATTTTAATGCCCCTTACGTAAATAACTTCCCGGGAAGTCATTTCATTGATAGTAGGCCGTATTCACATGTCGCAATACAGGAAACCCCAAAATCTCTCAAGTACCCACCCCGACAGACGTACATGCAAAAGACAAAAGAGCTGCATCTATCTCCCACATTATGACGGTAGTTGGGATTGAACATGGGATCTTTCTCGATCTAAAAATTACTGACCTAATACTATACCACGGTGTGACGACATTTTGACACTACGTAGTAAACAAACTAACGAAAGAAGGCCGGCAGCATAGATTACCTTCTGGGAGGAATTTTGAATGATAATAAGCCGTATTCACATTCCTCGGGGAAGGAAACTTAAAAAACTTCCCAACAGACGTTTGCAGAAGGTAGCCAAAAATCAAACCCGGGACCTTATGACCTAAATAGCGCTGTTCTATCACTATTCCATTTTGAACTCTCATACTATAACGTTTGGAGTGTCAGTGACTATCAGTACGGCAAGCATTACTTAGGCATCTATTGAAAATGCAGCATTAATAAATTTGGCGAATCTGATAAACTAAATGACCATAATTTGTACAAAACTGGCACAATGTATTCTTTTCAAATGGGCCCCTTGCAGACTTCTGACAATAAGTGTCTAGAGACTCCGAAAAAAACGCTCATCGCTAGGTTGTATTTGATATCGTCATGGAAGCCCTGAACATATTGTGATAATATAGGCAATCATTGGGTACAAGACATACATATCTTTAGTTAGAATCAATTTTAATTTCCACAGCGATGAATACATTTTTGCATTTTAAGACCTGTAACTGTGCTCTATTTTCATGACCTCCAAAATTTTATTTTTCAATAAGATAAGGAAAGAGCATAAATTGCACGTCTTGTTTTGATCTTACTAGATAAAGAAGACTTCGATCATAGTCTTTTCCTGCAGTCTTCAAACAACTCATTGATTGACATCATTTGGTCATGGGTTACTGATGAACTGGCCAACTACCCTTCTCCACCTTTCTCAGTTGAGGAAGGGCGATATAGATTCGAACTAGCATGGAATGAGCAGTTTGTTTCTATCATTCAAGCCCAGTTCGACAGTATCATCACCGTTTAAGAACCGTTTTAATTACCATAGGTGGCCACAGATTCCTTAACACTTGATTGTTATCCTGACCTGCATGTTCTCAGAAATTTTATTAATTAAAAATATTCTGTCACATGAGAATATGAGTGTCTGGCATGCTACCTCTCTCCAGCTACTCCTGTTGAAATGTGGTATTGACTTAAAGCCTATGGAAGCAGTGTTTCTGTAATCGAAGCACACTTCGTCTCCATGCCTAACAAGGAAATGGTCATTTTTGATGCCTAAAAGGACAATTATTTATACTAATTTTTCACCCCTCTAAACCCCAAACTGCTTGCAAATTCAATCATTTTGTGTTCATATCATACTGCTTACGTAGAATAAATATATATATTTTTTAATTTCTTTATTCATGCAATTCTTTATTCTTTATTCCAGCAATTTTAATGTCTATCAATATGGAAAAGTTAACTGTCAATATTTTTTATTTTATTTATACATTGTCCCTTAAGTGTCGTAAAATGCATAATAGATATAGAAGAGAGAAATATATTCAGTATTTGCAAATCATAATACCATTTATCCGGTCAATTTTACGATATATATAAATGTTTCTTTTTCAGAATGATTTATTTATATAACAATGAAATTATACTAAATATTACAGAAACTTCTGATGAAATTAGGTTTTTTTATTTCACTTACAGATACATTCTTGAATTTTACACTACGTTCACTTGAAATTCAACAAATTTTAAGCTTTCTTCCTTCTGGAAACATTTATCTACGAATAATTGTCTTGAAAAACAAATTATTCGTTGCTCAACACAATATCTTACACTTCTATAGTATGCGTATATTTCATAATATGAATAAATTATTTAATATGTTAAAACATATATATTTTCATTTATATTTGCGTAGCTTACATACTTCATTCAAGTCGCAAAATGTATTATTAGAAGAATGTGTTAAAATTGCATTTCCAGTATTTAAATGGTGACCTTATTCACTAAAATTAACAATTCTCATCCTTTCTAAAATTATGTGACATTAAATTAAAATCTGCTTCAATTTTCCTCTTTTTATATTTTTTTTGTTCTGATCAGCCCTTAACCCTTGAATGGATAAACGTTATTGTGATGGTTATCATTAGTACACCAGTAGGAAATATTTTTATACATTCAAATTCTCTTAGTGACTCACGAAACAAGTATAAAACTTAATGCAAACAACGGTAATATTTTCAATCTCAGTAGCATTTTTGTGATTCATTTTAACCTTGTATTCATGTTTAAAAACTATTTTATTAGAACTATCATTTTTGATAAAAAATATTCCATATTCTTTACTAAGAAATACACTTGAAAGACATCACTTATGAATGCTTTTTATTATATAGTATTAAATATACTTCTGCGTAAACTTTTTTCACAATGATTGATAAAACACGATCACTTTAAATAGGAAATTTAATATTAAATAGGAAATTTAGAACATTTTAATCCCTTAACTATTCATTGAAAATGATGTTGTAAATACGCAGCTTATAAATTTTAAATGGAAATTCACTATTTATAAATACATCTTTAAATATATCGCACTTTTTAAACTATAAACATTTTTTTAATTTGATGGTAACAGAAATAAACTATACAAATATAAATCATATCCTATTTACTACTTTGAACATAATAATGAAAATTCAAATTACTTCCCAATAAGCAGAAACTACACATAGAATAGTATACTAAATGAGATACCAAAAAAATTAATTTTTGGTGTTCAATCTGCTGAACATAATTACATTTATTTTTCATTGTCTAGTCAATATTTCCAAACAATGACTAATTTGTCTGAGATTTACAATTTAAAGAGGACATGCTGAACTGCTTAACAACCTTCATGTCCAGACCCTCTAACTATTAAATTCAAGTCCAGAACAATAAGTAACAATTCAGCTGATAACTTCATCTAAATTTAAGAGCAAGAAAAATGTGGACATAAACTTCCCAGCACCTAGCTCAGAGTTGGGCTCTACTTGTTGGTGGAGAAAGCAACGACCAAGCAATACTTGACACCCGCAATACTTGATCTTCCATTTGGAGGACATTTTGACTGCAACCCTTAATGTGCCCCAGCTACCTTTGCTAAACACAACGGAGTTTCGATTAAGTCTAGATTTGATCTCATTGCCTTCCGATCATGAGATCGACTCCCTAACCAACCACATTTCTGCAGTTTAGCGAGAACATATATGAAAATTTAACAAGAAAGAAAAATTTTAAAGTAGAGTGAGAGTCACGTATTTTAAATACTAAAATTAAAATTGATTTTATTTCTTCACTTGTATCTCTATTGTTTCATATATATTAAAACATAATTTACGCATGCATCTTGGGTACACGTATCTTTTGATTCGATGGTATCTTTCTTCCAATACATTCAAAGAAAATAATTCCTTTTCTAAATTCCACTAATTAGAAAAAAATAAACAATACATACTTTCGTTTGTTATTATAAATTTTTCAATTGACGTAACTTTATGGCCATAAAATCAGATTGATTAGAATTTTCAATAAGTAGTAAATATAAATAATGTGCATTTAATTAAGTTTAATATCTAATGCTTGTTAAGAAATAACTACATACAACTAAATTACTTTAAAAAATTAACAGCGTTTCATGAAAATAAAGTCAATAATTATATAAAGGTCATAGAGAGTTCAAATGTCATATTAATTATTATTTTTCGCTTATAAATCTAATTTAAGAGCTTATTTTAAATCTTAAACAAACCAAATAAAAATTAATTGTTCAGCTATAATATATAACAGAATAAAAAAAGAAATATGAGCTAAAAAAAAAACAATTTTCTTATAATAAAAAATTATTAAAAGTTCAGCATATTTTAAGAATTCTTAAGTTGTTTTTGTTTTAATATTCATAAAGAAAGAATTATTCGCTATGTCTTTACTTCACCTCTCCTCCGAAGAATAAAGAGAAAAAAATATTCACATTTGAGATCCTCGAATAATGAGTTTACAATTATTTGAATGTGAAACTATTTTTTGGAAAAAGTAGAGCTTAATTCGAAAAAATAATCCGATTAATTCTATTGTAAACTGCCTATGCGCTATTTTTTAAAAAAATTGAAGATATTAAAAACGCATTAATATTTTTCATAAAATATTTTATATTACTTGATGTTAGTAAAATTATGAATACATGTTTATTAAAATTTAAATAGATAATAAAGTCACCTTTATAATCCCTGTCAAGATAATGTTCCACAAGCATGATATCTTTCAATTGACTTCATATTAGTAAACTTAATGCAAATCGTTTTGAGACTACATCTGATATAAATTAGTGTGAATACACAAACACACACACACTATATATATATATATATATATATATATATATATATATATATATATATATATATATATATATATATATATATATATATATATATATATATATATATATATATATATATATATATATATATATATATATATATATATATATATATATATATACATATATATATATATATATATATATATATATATATATATATATACATATATATATATATATATATATATATATATATATATATATATATATATATATATATATATATATATATATATATATATATATATATATATATATATATATATATATATATATATATATATATATATATATATATATATATATAAATGTTTGTATGTATGTATATGTTAATTGTAAATACTTCTTTAACATTTTCTTCTCAAACAAGGAGAGGCGTTTTTAATTTTATTTCTATGATATTTTATTAATTTATTAGTCGCAGATCATATACCTATTAATCTTGCCAAAAAATAATCAAAAAGTGTCGTATCAGATTAACCATCTTTAAATTTTTGTGAATATAAGAAGAACATTATATATATAATTCCATACATATATTTCTAGAATAACTATAGATAAATATAAACCATTTAAAAGTAAATCTAACTATGTGAGTAACTTTCTAATTAAATATTTTGTTCTATCAAGTAAAAAGAAACACATAGAAGAGATTATTGTAGATTAATTACATAAATTATGGTAACATAGTACTTTAAAAATTGCTGTAGTATACTAGCATATCAAAAGGACTTAAATCATAGCTCTCTTAAAAAATTTAATATAAATTAATATTTTATCTGCCTATATAGGTTAGAACACAAGTTAAACGTAAAAAATAAGGAAAAACTTGATAATATAATAAACTTCCTGTATAGATGTTCCTATTTCTGTTTACGTAATTTCTCTGATAATATTCTTAAAAGATAATTAAATTATGCTGTCAATATGTGATGAATAATATAATACAGAAAGTTATATATATATATATATATATATATATATATTACATTTTAAAAGTCACATGGTCTTCATTACAATTTTACTAATATGTATTTTCCTAAAATAATTTCAAAATTCCCACAATACTTGTAAAAAATAAATTTCACTTAGATGAAATGCTTATTCTGAATAGTATTATATATAGGAAAGAATTTGTGGTAAGAGCACTTAGACATATTTGCAAACATCGCATATTTTCATTATGATACCAGAATTTATTAGAAAAAATACAATGTTCTGTCTCTCAACATATATGTTTGAATTCCCATGTAAGACCCTATATATATATATATATATATATATATATATATATATATATATATATATATATATATATATATATATATATATATATATATATATATATATATATATATATATATATATAAATGCAAAATCAGAAGTATAGCTAAATAGCTCAAGAATACATAAAATATAAATGCAAAGTTAGACATATAACCAGAAGTACAAGAATACATAAAATTTTATGTTTTAAGATTAGCAGTACATTTAGCGCAAAAGCAGCTAGAATAGTACTACTAAGATATAGTTAATAGTATAATTTATAAAATATGCAAAGAATATAACATAATGAGATAAAATACAATGAAAAATGCCAAATAGAAAATAATACATTGAAAAATTAAATGTCAAAAGTAGAATATCAGATGGAAGACAACACATTGAAATATTATAGCATTGAAATATTAAATGGAAAACGATATATTGAAATATCAAATGGAAAATAACACATTGAAAAAATACAATGAAAAGAATTACATTGAAAACACTTTAGAGAAAGATAAATATAAATGGAATAAAGTACCAATATGGCCAGCTTCATCAGGGGGTGTTGACCACATTGGCACAAATTATGGCTTTTCTGCAATGGCCCAAGACATAGTCTTAAAAAAGCCATCACACCCCAAAGCCATACCAAAAATCAAACCAAAGCATCAAACAAGAAAAGAAGCAAAACCCAATCCAAAAATATGCAAGTAGAATTCAATCCAATATATACAAGTCAAAATCCAAAGCCGTTAAAATACAAAATACAAAATAATCATTAGATTTAAATCACATTTTTAAGACTATGTCTTGGGCCATTGCAGAAAAGCCATAATTTGTGCCAATGTGGTCAACACCCCCTGATGTGATTTAAATCTAATGATTATTTTGTATTTTAACGGCTTTGGATTTTGACTTGTATATATTGGATTGAATTCTACTTGCATATTTTTGGATTGGGTTTTGCTTCTTTTCTTGTTTGATGCTTTGGTTTGATTTTTGGTATGGCTTTGGGGTGTGATGGCTTTTTTAAGACTATGTCTTGGGCCATTGCAGAAAAGCCATAATTTGTGCCAATGTGGTCAACACCCCTAATGAAGCTGGCCATATTGGTACTTTATTCCATTTATATTTATCTTTCTCTAAAGTGTTTTCAATGTAATTCTTTTCATTGTATTTTTTCAATGTGTTATTTTCCATTTGATATTTCAATATATCGTTTTCCATTTAATATTTCAATGCTATAATATTTCAATGTGTTGTCTTCCATCTGATATTCTACTTTTGACATTTAATTTTTCAATGTATTATTTTCTATTTGGCATTTTCCATTGTATTTTATCTCATTATGTTATATTCTTTGCATTTTTATAAATTATACTATTAACTATATATATATATATATATATATATATATATATATATATATATATATATATATATATATATATATATATATATATATATATATATATATATATATATATATATATATATATATATATATATATATATATATATATATATATATATATATATATATATATATATATATATATATATATATGTGTGTGTCTGTGTGTGTGTGTGTGTGTGTGTGTGCGTGCGTGCGTGCGTGCGTGCGTGCGTGAGTGAGTGAGTGAGTGTGTAATAGTTAAATGAAAACCTTCATAAATCCTTTTTTGTTAAGATACTAATTATTGTTTCCAAAAATCAAAAATATATAATCTTAAGCAATAAATGTAGCTTAAACTTTACCATTTGATTTGCCTCCATAGATTTTAAATGACATCAATTTATAGTATTTTTAGAATAGAAATGAATACCCATTTCTATTCTAAAAATACAAACATATATATATATATATATATATATATATATATATATATATATATATATATATATATATATATATCTAATATAATTTCACTTAAATATATATTTTTAGAAAAATTTGTGTATTCAAATAGAAATATAAATGACAACTATGTGGAGCAACTGCGTAAGTTATTCAAGTACAGGAACACACAGCAGCAATTTTAATGACAAATATTAATATCCGTTTTATTAACGTATAACAATACTGATAATTTTCTTTTAAGAAGGTCATGGAACCATGTTTAAAACAATTTACAAAAATACCAGCAAGAGATGTAAATTAAGAAATCAGTGGGTAAATCCTACCACAAATGAAATGATTGTATAAATTGAGAGTTTTTCCGAAGCAGATGAGAAGACTTCCTAACTCAATAGTACCCAAATTTGTTTTAAAAAAAAAAAAAAAAAAAAAAAAAAAAACTCTTATAATTCTATACAGGAATTCGGTTCTGAAAAGGATAAATCTCCACCATAGCATTATCCAATTGGTTATAGCATCTACCGTATCATCATCGAAACTTGAAACGTATCTTAAAAAGTGTTCCGACTTAAATCCTTTGATGTTATTTTATGGGATAATACTGCAAATGTTATCAATTTGTTGCCATGTAGTTTCTAAGACAACTGACAGGACCTTCTTTGAGTGACAGCTTCTGGCTGCAGAACTTTTCCATTTTCATTGAATACATCGGCTAATCGTTTATTCAATCAAACGACCTTTCCTGATGCCTTTGATACTATCTATTTTAATCTGTTTATTATTCCAGTGGATATATTCAAAAGACTCATTTCTCTTGTGTATCTCCGTTTAACAGATTGTTATACTCATAAGTATAATACAATTTTATGATTGAACTACATAATTTAAAGACTTTTTTTTTATTGCTGGAGAAATGAAAGTTTAACCTGAAAAGAATCCACGTTTCTTTCCCTGTACAGCTCCTGGTAACTTCGAGATTGTTTAATAATCTGTAAAGATGGCATGAATAAACACATAATGGATTAATTGAACATTGAAATTTGAATTAACACACTATTATGTTAATATTTTTTTGATTATACATGTTAGAAAAATGTACAAAAGCTCTATCGTAACATGCTAATTTTAATAAATCTGATTTTCAATTTTGTATTAAATTAAACGATTTTTACATTTAATTATATAAATTAAAGTGATAAATTAAATTAGTATACTTTGTTAATTATTTATCGCAAACTAAATTGTCTGGTCCCATTTGTCTGGAATAAATTGATCTTCAGCTTGTTTGTCTTTATGAACAAAATTATGTTTTTTTTTTCCTCAGACAACCTATATTATCTTTTATTTTTATTCATTTATAAAACAGTATTTCTCAGTGACGGAATTTAGCAGATGAACACTTGTGATAATTTTTTTAGTTTTCTGTTATTACATGCTATAACTTCTCATTCATAAGAGAAAAAGTTATTAAAATTTAAAAATATATCTTTAAACACAAATCATAATTCTGAGCAATTTTCATAACGTTTTCGGTTTAATTTTCATGATGTATGATTTTCTTTAAGCATGACTTATAATCATGCTTTGAAAAAAATAGCTGTAATTAATTTTTTTTTCATAAAACATTTCAAAATAAAAAGCATAATTACTTATAAGACATAAAATCTTTAAGCATTTGAGTATGAGAACAATTTAAACATCCATATAGATACTCAAAATATTTTAGGTTGCTTATTGCATTTCTGAAAATTTTTTAGCCTTCAAAAATTAATATTTTTTGAAATAGTTTAAGTATTTACCATAATTGGGGTGAAATATTATGTTTAGAAGAAACTATCGTATCGTACAAATTACATCAAAACATAAAATATAAGTATGTAATTTTCCCCGAATTCCCTAGACATATATTATAATATGAAAGTTCACAAACTTAAGCATGTTTTGAATATTAATTACTCCACGTTAATAAAAAAAGAACATAAGCCAAATAACTGAACAGTTACAAATTAATCTTAACATCACCCTGAGCAATATTCTTCTTTTAAATTGTAGACTAATACTAATGCTACTTAAATCATAACAAATAACTTAATTAACGGATTATTTTTGAAAAAAGGATTTATATAAACTTATTTATTACGAAATTCTTTGCAGATTTAAGTAAAACCCCGGGTTTCTTTAGATATTCTTTCATAAACGGAAAATATAATTGAAAAATGTCTATTGAATATTTTATCCATAAAAGTAAAACTCTATTTCAAAATTATTAGTGCAACTGAATGCAAAAAATGAATACATTTTCAAAATTGCATCTCTTAAATTTACAAGCTAATAGCATAACATAATTAGTAACTAATTGATTATACTATTATGCATTTTTTCATAGTTGTAAAAAGCTATTTGAATTCTGGTTCATTTGAATGCAACAGAGAATAACGATTGAAACAACAAATTGTCTCAAATTAGATTTAAATTTTAAAAAGAAGTAATGAAATGTAAGAGAAATAAAAAAAATCCATGTGTACATTTGTACAAGTTTCAGTGAAGATAGATTATCCCTAGAGGATGGAAAATCATATAAAAATATACCGTCAGAAAAGCTTTTTTCGTGTGGTACTAACGGTGCAAAACACAAGAAAGATGAGAAAAAATATTTATTATTCTTAACACAGCAAAACTGGTGCGTGTGATAGATGCTGCTACGTAAACCGAAGCCCACCCGATTATTGCTGCCACGATTACTGTCAAGCTTCATTCTGCCTACTGACAGAATGGTAGTAAGATGGAGCATTACGCGAGCTCGGAGCTGATATGTAACTGACATAGGAGCTAACTGATTGCAATGGGTGAGTAGGACATTGATTGTACGCATAACATTGTCACAAGAGGCCAACTCCCTTACCACACTTTTTTTGCACGCTTGCTCCAGACATCGTCTGACAGCTGATCCTTCATCATATAAGCTCAGGAACATGAGCGAAGAGCAAGAATGTCAAACAATGAGGGAACTGTATTGGATCTGGTACAGAATATTCCCAGTTCTAGTATGAGGGCCGTTGCCAATCATGTTGCGAATTTCCATATGACCATGCCAATGATTCTGCATACTAATGACATACCTCTTTATTACATTTAGAGCATTCAGTAACTAGACGAAGGTGATTTTACTCTTAGATAGCCCATTTTGTAATTATAACCTTAACTAATAATAGCAGCAAACTATTTGATTTTCTTTCAGCAAGTATTTTCATAACTGTTAGAATACGTATGCACTACAAGGCGTTTTTCCATGTAGTTTCCGTAAAATGGGTCCTCAGTTTATTACAAAATTGACATACATCTCCGCCTGAATGCAACTGTATGGCCAATAGTGGTTCGAGAGTAGTGATCCAGTGAGTTTGGCTACTCAATTCCAAGAAATCACTTGCACTGATTTCTCCCTCTGAGAGTACATCAAATCTCTGGTGTTCGCAGCTCCCATTAATTGATCTGAGGACAAGCATTGTGGCAGTTACAAGAGAACTCGAGGATACACCCAATATTTGTATAAAATTATATCTACAATGTGGTGAAGGTATAAAGCTGCATCATGACAGGCAGTAGTTATCTTCTTTGATGGTGATCTTTTCGACTTAAAGCTCTTTTTTTGGGGGTTTTTGCAATTCTAAAAATAATAAACATGTTTTCCCATCTTGTTCATATGTTTTGCGTTGTCATTTTCGCAACTGAAGTATATTTCCGATCAATCCTTGATGTGTGGTTTCTATTCGTCTAACTCACTTGAACATTGCTAAACCTTATTACTGATAAACTATATATATATATATATACAGGGTGATTCTAAATTGTTTTTACAAATTAAGAAAGGTGATAGTACCTACCCATCCAGATAAGCAATAATTACATAGAAACATAAGGTGGATTTACACTCTGAGAGGCAAAAAATAGGAATTCCTACCTGAACTTACAACAGTGTTGAGTATAAGTGAATGAATAATACCAAAAGTTATTAAAGAATCATATTTATCGTTTGGTAAAAGCCTGACAGCAAATGCTCAAAATGCCAACCACATGTGTCTCAGAGTGACACCGGCGAAGGAACGACTGTCGCATACTCTCCAAGATTCCTGCTGTCGTGTTAATTTTGTTAGCAGCAACAACGATTCTAACCACGAAATCTTCAGCTGAGTACACATGCGTCTCATACACTAAAGATTTAATGTGCCCCCAGAAAAAAATTCCAGTGGCTTGAGGTCCGTCGAGCGAGGAGGCCAAGCCACAGGTCCACTACATCCAATCCATCGAGCGGGATATGTGATATTCAAAAAATTACGGATCATGACGTAAAATGTGCCAGGTTCCTATTGCACATAAATCACACGTCTCTCTAGATAGTGAGTGGAACAGGCTGCGATAAACTGGGAAGCACTTGTTCCAAAAAGATACGGTATATTGCCTCGGTCAAATGGTCTGACATTGTGTAAGGGTCTACCAGGTATTCACCAAGGATACCTGCCCAGATTTTACAGATAATTTCTGCTGGTGTCTACGAGGGATGTACTGCTAGGATTGTTGTGAGATCAAACTTGTTGATTGCGATTGTCGAAAATGCTTTCTCTGCTTAATGTTGATCATTACAAAATAATACTAGTGCAGGAAATCGTGGATTGTTATTCTTCATCCCCAGCGTCTGTTGCACAAAGTCTGCCCGCCAGGAATAATCATCTGTCGGCTAAGATTGCATTTTTTGCACATTGTACGTGTACACCACCATAGCATTCTCGAAATTTTTTTTCACTTTTTTATACTGTCTGATTTAATCTATTATTTAAGAAGTATAGGCTTCACTACATGAAATCATTATGAGATTAAATAAAATCGGAGAAAATTGTTTGTCAAAGAAAGCAAAAAGATTTTCAATGAATTCCTATTCAGAAAAAAGCTACACTTATATTGAGATATCAAAATGTATAGCATAAGTGTTATACATAAATTTAATACTATTATGAATATTATCTAGATTACCAATTTCTCAAGGTAATTCAGCTGATTTATGCAACTGAGAATGAAGAATATAATACACAATTAAATGAATAAAAGATAAATATTACTATATTGTCATTAACTTCCCTATTATTTTTCATACAATATTCAAGAAACTATGTTGGCAAATTTGAGATAAAGATGAATGTATCATTAAATAACACATTGATAATAAATATTTAAGTCCTACATTTTATTCGTGCAGAAAAGGGATAATAACCACTTCACAATTTCTACATATATTTCTCTTTGATAATAATTTTAAACAGACTTATATGTATAAAAATATTTAACATGTATCCTAATATGAGTATATAAATGTATACAAATATATTTGATTGTGTGTTAATTTAAAAAAAGAATATTTGAGTTACAATTCTAGAATTTTCATATGAAAACTATTGTGATCAGATACTCTTTATTTACCTATGAATAAGAATCATTAATACCTATAAAGAAGGTTGTAAATTCAATTGTTGATTAAATATACGTTCCATATATTTCAGTTTAAAATAAAATATTGAATGGAAATTTTTATCCACGTAATTTTAGTATTAAATTTTTTCAAGTTTTTATTACCAAGCGCATTTTGCAAAATTGCAAATAATATTTTTATCCAACATTCAATACAAAATAGATATTTAAAAAAAACTGAACCATTTATTCTATTAATAAATAAATTGCTAAATGACAGAAAATATTTTGCAGTTAATTCTTAAAAAATATATCAATTTAATTTTTTTTTATCAAACTGATTTAAATATCGAGTATTTTTATGTTATGTAACTCCGAATAAATTATACTTTTAATACATTACATCATTCACATAGTAATTTTTATTTTTTTGGATTATAGAAAAATTTTTATTTAAATATTATTTTCAATGATGTTTTTATTATCCGTTTAAAGCTTTCCTCTAAAAGCTCTTAAAATATTTGCAATTAAAAAAATGAGTATTGAAAAAATATCCCTGTAATAGCTTTATTAAGCCTATAAAATGGATACTGAAATGAAATAAATATATTAGATGGTATATCGACGTATTTTGTATAAAATATATAAAATACTGTATTGTATAAAATACTATAATGTATAAAATAATGTATAAAATGTATAAAATACATTTCTCTTAAAGAGAAATGTATTTTATACATAAGTATGTATAAAATACAATTCTCTTAATGTATAAAATACAATTCTCTTAAAGAGAAAATATAAAATTATAAGTTTTAAAATATCTGTAACCTTGATTTTTTCAAATCTAGTTTTTGGAGATTAGAATCTTCTAAATCGAAATATTAATCGATTTGAAAAGTCTATAAATTCTTAAATCTTTCTATTTTTTATACGCATATATGTATTATCTGTTATTAAATAAAATGTATTGTATATAGACATTTTCTTTTCGGTTTGAAAAAACATGAAACTTGTTTTTAATAACTGTTTAAAATACATAAAAAATTATCTTGTAAAACCCTGAAAATAAAATTTATAAATGTGCTATTTCTATATATCTACATAGTTTTCTTCCCCTTGAAATTACGCTGCAGCTATTTTACTGTACTAATATTATAAAATAAAGTATTTCTATCAAACTTTACCCTCTTCGGACTGTTGATTAAAATAAAAACCCTCTTTTCCTTGTCATTTCTGTAATAACTATATAATAACATTAGCTTTTATAGTATGGAGACAATCGTATCACACTGATTGTTTTTCATACATTACTTTTTTGTCTAAGAATATTGTGTAAATTGCATTTGGCTGAGAATATTGCATTAATGTCAGACTAATATATATTACAATTAGTGTAAAAATATCAGTACATATGAAAATATCATGTTTTGAAAAATACAGTTTTTCACGAAATATTAAAAGGTAATCTTAAGATATATTTATTAACTTGCGCAATTTTTATGAAATTAAGCATGAAATTAAAAGACTAATTTATCATTAAGACATTGCTAGCTCATTTACTCTAAAATCATTACGTGCATTCAGATTTAATAATTTATAAGGCACGTGAGAGAAAATTAAAGTCCACAAATATATTTTCAGTTTAAGTTAATTCACGATAAAGCTTATTATTGAACAGATTTAGAATTCTGCATTTGCATTATGCACGTTAATATTAATGATGTCATTATTATACAGACTAGCTATTAGAGCCATTTGTTTTGGAATTTTAATGAACCATAATGTTCCTCATAAGGCCTTCTTTCGATGCAAATAATTCTATAAAGCTTACATTCGGTTCGAAATGTAAATTAAGTTTCCTAAGTTAATGTGGTGATAGGAAGTGGCAACGTATAGTGAAAGAGAGAGAATATATGTATGTGTGTTCGATTTGATAGATTCGATTCGATTTTTATAAGTGTGTTTGAGGTAAGTGGACCGTGTGTGCTTAAATTACATAATTAGTTGCAAAACTTAAATTTGTCATCAATTTCATTTTTAAAAATATGGCGTGGGTTTATATAATATAGAAGCATAAATAGCACATCACATATATTCACATATCACAAGAAATTATACCTTGAAGTCTCCCAAGCACTAACACCTCTGATGTGCAAGAAAAATTATCACTTTCTACTGTTGAACAATAACTGGAATCGAAACTTCCAATTTAAAAAAGTTTAGTGCGACTACTAGAATACGTTGAGCGCTCACAACTTGGGTATTTGTAAAATTTCCTATACATACTTTTAATTCACTATTCATGAATAAACAAATACACTGTGAAAGATTAAAAAAGCCCTTGCAGTAGTTTTCAGATGTATAAAGCACATTATTCATTATGATGTATCAAATCAGCTTGTTAATAAGCGGCTCATCGTAATTTTTAACAGAAAATTCGCTCCTGTATAAGAGGAAAAATCCTAGTTTAATGTTAGCCAATGTTAGTTAATATAAGATAGATGTTACTTCTCTGCTTTCTAAATGCATGTGTATCTATTGTGGAAAGTACTTGAGAATTTTTCGCACTTCCTACATTACAACAAGTAAATAAGCATTATGTCTGTAAGAAGTCTTTTTGGTAAATAATTTGCTGTTGTTAAAATGTCTAATAACAGTGTATTCTTCTTCCTCTCTTTTATTCTCTCATCTTTTTAGCTTTCTCCCTCTTTCTCTCTGGTACTTATAAGGAATCATATTTTTACTTCAGAGAAAATAATTCTATAGGCAAGTTAAATGCAAATATTAATATATATGTATGTATGTTTAAATAACTTTATATATATATATATATATATATATATATATATATATATATATATATATATATATATATATTTGGCTCATTCAAATCTTAACAAAACTAAATCAGCACTGTCTTTTAATAATGATTACCATATATACTTTTCTCACTTTAATTAAAAATAACCAACAAATGGTGTTTTGAAATCAGCTTGATTCCTAAATTGAAAAATATTATAACATAGGTGAATGTTTTCGTTTTAGAGAAGTTAATAGGTAAAACGTGGCTAGCATTTAAATCTTTTTATAGGTGTCACTATTTGGGCTTGAGGTTTACAGGGAAACCCTAAAATTAACAGAGAGAGCAGCTGAAAAATATATAAGAAATGTCTTTCTTTCATTATAGTAATTAATCAATTATTATTTATATATTATATTCATTCATAATTTTAAAGTAAATGTATTATTTAAACAATTACCTAATCACGCTTTTAAAGTGCATGAAGACAGAGCTTATTTCATGCAAATTTAAAATTTAAGGACAAATTAAAATACTGACTATTTGTTTGCTAATTTATATCTGAATTATTGTGTGAATTATTTCTCAGGACTAATTTGAAAATTTCATATGCTTTTAGGGGTAAATTACAATTAGATGCATATTATTTAATATGATTGTTTGCACAGTATTTAACGTGAAAAACATTTTTTATTATATTTAATAAAATATTCAGTTTGAACTGTGTAAATGTATGCTTGTGTATGTGGTTGTGTGTGCATTTTTATTCATGAAGCAAAATAACCGGTAAAAATATATATCAAATCAGCCAGTATGGAATATATATATTGGTATGTATTTATGTATAAACACCTCTTAGTGGATGGTTTAACGAGCTGTATTCATATATCACAAGAGAGAAAACCCATAAAGCTCTCACCTGGACAAATGTGCGCAGACAGTAGAAGCGCAATATCCATCTCTCGTATTTTAACAATAACTGGGATCGAACTCGAGAAATTTCCTTTACCACTTAACTACATGAATATGTATGTATGTTATAAGGTATCCCAAAGACATGCGTCATGTTAAAGATTAGATAAAACGGAGCTAAAAGAAGTGAAAATCAGAGTTCATTCTTCATGATACAAAATAAAATTATTTCGGTTTTTTTTTTCAATTATACTGCATTAATCTGCCAAAAAATATTCTCATATTTCAATCTAAATTCCAAATATAAAAACCACAAGATCATAACACACTAATGAGAGAAAAAAAACGCATATTCTCTTTATTACATCATAAAACTAAGCAAATAAAATTTTGAATTAAATATACATTTTCTTAATTATTCAATTGTATATAACTTTATACTTTAATTTAAATACTCTGCATATTTATTTAATACCTTCACAATAAAAATATTTACTATTTATTTCATGAAAAAAGAATCCCATTCAAATGTTTAATTATACCAATGTGAAACAAAATATCTCGATATCAAATAAGTAACCTCTTGAAAAAGTAAAAATGTATCTTTTTCCAAAAAATCTACAAATTACGATGATCTACTTGAAAAAAGATAAAATATTTACCTTTTAGTAATTTGTTATTGAAACTCTCGAAAAGGTGTTTATCTAAAGTACTTCTTCTTTTGTGAGAAAAAGAGATATAAAATATTCCTTTTAACTTCTATTTTTTATTCTGCTTGCAAATTCGGATGAAGGAATCTTCCTCGCAAAGCTACCAGAAAAAAGCGTTAAATCTGACAATTCAATGAGATTTCAAAGCTCAAAGAAAATCTCTTCACAAACAAAGAGACTTCTTTTTATGACATGTAGTTCACTTTAAAATAGAAAGTTTTTCTCTGTTGCAGTGGCGAGTGACAAAAATGAACTTATTTTTTAATTCCTGGAATAAGAATCAATATTTTTGCTTTCGAAATACTTTTATTTATATAATAGACTTGAAAATGTTCTTGTGCAATGGAGAAATTTTATGATTTATATAAGAGTTTATAGAATTTAAAGCTTCATAGAAGCTCTTTTAGATATAAAAATACTGATTATATTAATTAAAAGGAACAACTTTAAAATGTATTTTAGTATTATAAATTAAATTTATTCTTTTGCATGATGTTTAGAGTTTCATATGAACGTAATTTTATTTTTGATTTTAAACTAAAAATGTTTAAGTGTTAAGAAATGTTAATTCAGTTCACATAATTTATACAATATATAAAATAATCAAAAATTAATTTAAATTAATGAAAGAAATATTTTTTTATGATTTGAATGAATTGAAAATATGAATTAATTTTGGTTCAACAGAAAAGCATAGCATTTATTTGTTATGAATGCTAACAATTTTTTATTTGTATTCAAATATGTATTCGTACGATATTATTTTTTTCAATTTATTTTATAAGTGAATAGTTTCCTTTTTCATTTTAATTAAACTTGAATTTATTAGGTAATGTCTAAATTGAATTTTGTGTTAAAAAAGTAGATCTCAAATATTATATAAAGTCAAATAAAAATTTTCCTATTTGTATAAATATATATATATATATATATATATATATATATATATATATATATATATATATATATATATATATATATATATATGTATATATATATATATATATATATATATATATATATATATATATATATATATATATATATATATATATATATATATATATATATATATATATATATATACATACATATATATAAGAATAAATTATTTTTAAAAATCAATACAATCTCATATATTTACATATACTATAGCAGTTTTTTTTTTTACTAATCAGTTGAGCTCAGTGTGATAGATTGTTAATTTGTATTCTTACACTTTTATGCTGGACATATTCAAAGCTTACATAACTTTATTCACATTCTGTAATAGAATTATATTATATAGATTCTGCAACTTCAAATATTTATAAAAATAAGAACTAATTAAATACGTGAATTACATTTTAGTGAAAATTTAAATTTTCTTTGTCATCTAATTATTTGCAATGAATTTCAAAACATGATAAAAATGTATATGTACTTTTAAACTTAAGAATATTCTGCTGGCATATTCGAGATTGCATTAGATCCCAATTTTCTATATTTTATAAAGTAATATGTATATATATATATATATATATATATATATATATATATATATATATATATATATATATATATATATATATATATATATATATATATATATATATATAATTACATACTCTCTCTCTCTTAAATCTTTAGTATTTATGGGTTTATAACTAAAAGAACTATCTTAAAACAAATAGTGCACCACATGTTCATGATTAACATAATTTTAATATAGATGTAGTTAACATAATTTTAATATAAATGTAGTTAGCATAATTTTAATATAAATGTAATAAATTACAAAATTAGAATTGCAAAGATTTATTTTTTAAAGAGATATATAGGATCTCAATGGGTTCAAGATATTAAAATTAACTTTATATCACCAATTTTAAATAGTTTTAAATTTTACTACAGTTTTTTACTTAATGCAAATTTTTTTAGAAAGTGGAAATATTTTAAATGTTGCTGTTGTTTTAAATACAGCTTTCTTTTAGAGAAAAAACTGCAAAGGAATAGTCTGCAATTGTTGATGTCAAATTTAACCTATAGCATGTAAAATAAATGATAATTATTCAATTCTTAATGAATTAACATATTTACCATAGTTTTGAGCCTATCTTATGTAACGGTTTGATACATTTGTGTTGCCTGAATGTAAAATTTAGTCCAAAACATTTACATCTAACTTAACACTATTTTTTACAGAAATCTTATAGGAATATATTACAATATATACAAAACTAATTTAACTCATTCTGTCAACTCTTTATTGGGTTTATTTTCCAAATAAAACACTATTTTAAATCATTTTTAACGTTTAAAAATGCTTAATATATTCTAAACTCTGGTCGTATTCAAAAGTTTCTCCTAGCAATTTTTTTCAACTATTTTCTTTGTCATAGTTAAAATTTATAACAAAAAAATTTTGAAACGTCGTGATAAAAAGAATGAATTTGTGAGCAAATATAGATTTTAGGGATGTAGAATTTTAGAGAATTGCCTTTGTGACTAGTCTAGAATATTGATAATGCAAAGAGAATAAATGGAAGTTTGCATATGAAAAATATTAGATATTTATAAAAATGTTTTTGTAAATGTCAGAGAAAAAGAGAAAAAAGAAGTTGAAAAATTTGTATAAAATGAGAAAAATAAAATCAATTCCCTCGTTTTTACATGTAGAGTAACAAAGATAAAAAATTAAAATCTGAAATAAGTATAACAGAAGTAGAAATGATGAGTAAGTGCCAAATCTGTGACATTTTGATTGCAGAAAAAAATATATAAATTTGCATTTAAGTGAACTTCTCCAATGAATTTTAAGAAAACAATTTCAGAAAAAATTTTATTCCTAAAAAAATAAAGAAATCTATCATAAATTCTATACATTTTTGATTTATTAAGCATAATTTTTCCAACAAGGCCCACAGTTAATAATTTATTGGAAATTTTTTTGTTAGTCAATTAGGTAGGCTCACTTCTTAGTGTTCGTATGATCCACTTTAATAATTACATATTTTCTTATTTGAAATATGACGCATATAATCATTAACTAAATGTTTTAAAAAAATTTTAGCTATTTATTTTGCAAGTGAAACTGTGTGCATCACATATTAGACAAAAAAGTGATATAAAAACTTTTGATCAAACGTTTTGGATAAGAAAAAATCAAAAAACTTATTTTCTTTCATTCAGTTTAAGAAATCTAATCTTTAAAGTCTCTTCGCCAATTGTATCAACTAGTTTAAAGTTTTCCATGCGGGAATTTGAAGAAATTTTATATTTATTTTCAAAATATTCTTTTGCTTAATATCATCATGAAAATTCCTAAACTTGCATAAGAATTTTAGTTTTTTAACTGTAAAACTGTGGTTTACTTTTGAAAGATACAATAGTTTTATTATAAAGGTGAATCCTATAATTTAATAGTATAAAATATTATATTATTATACAACCATAATGACATCAACTTAAATATTTATATAGTACAAAAATATTCTCAGAGTATTAGAGATAACACTTCTTTAGACAATTAAAAAAAAATTATTGCAGATATTTGTACATAATATACTGCATTATATAATTTAACATTTTATTGTAATCCCTTTATTAGATATTACAAGCATTATTTTTAAAAGAAATAGAATAATAAGCATAAATTAATTATCAAATTTTAAACGAAATTTGATGAAAATATATGTTGTATTATAAACTGGTCTACTTAGAAAATATTTCGCTAAATTATGTATATGTATATATTAAAAACTTAGAGAAAAATAATGATATAAAATGTTTTAATTTCTCAATGGAAATCAAAATTTTTCTTTAGGTTATACTTTTTGCATCCTTATTTAAATTGTTGAGAAAAGCTTAATCCTCCTCTCCTTTCGTGTGTGGATTTTTCTTTTCTTTTTAAAGTAAATATTTAATCTAGAAGCAATAAATGTCAGAAAATAGCGCTCTAGAAAACATCCACCCTCCTATATCATTTCTTCAGGAAGTACTTAGAATAGAATCGCTTTACTGAATAAGCAGCAAATGTAATGAGATGTTGGAATGTCTGTACATTAAATTATTTTCTAACTTCCAAAACATCCACACCAAAAGTATTTTCGCATGTGGGGAGTTCCAGTTTCGTGATCAATCTTCTAATAGCAGATACTTCATCCATCGCATCTTTAATTGAACAACCATTGTCACGCACCAACAGAAAACTCTGGTTATTGACATAATTTTAAGAATACGAAAATACTCTTTTTTTAAAAATGTTACTATTAGAGTGACTTCATTTCCAGGGCATAAATACATCGGCTTATAATTATGGACAACCTCACTCCTTTCAACGTCCTGTTACAGCAATTACAATATGATATGGAACTTTTCATATTTAATGAGAAACTATGACAAAGAATCACCATAAATAACTATTATCAATCTAATAATCGGAGTTCAATAATTTGCAATAATGTTTTATTAAAACCATATGAACACCTACAGACTGATTACTACTTAGTAAGTGTTGTTACTGACACCTTTCAAAAACGAATCAAGCACTAATATATTAAGAAATCCAATTTAACTGCAAATATGGAAGGATACATCACATACTAGGTGCTATTTTCTCCATTAACTACTTACAACGCAACTTACTGATGGCACTAAAACAGAAGAGCTGCAGGATGATATGAGGATTGCGTGTTACTGCCGATGACATTGCCCTTTACTTAGGAGGCACCCAACGTCGTTTACCACACGAAGATAGCATTCATCAGTCAACAAAACTTGCAGGGTATCCAGTATTACCATGGTGATCCTTGTTAATTGATTTCCCATTTTATGAGAACTATGTATGATGTGATTAATCATTATTTATATGCTCCACTACCACCGTGCTCGGAGGGTGAACTTTCCTGATTAGAAGATAATAAATAATCCCCCACATTTCCCTCTTTCAAGCCTCACTTTCTAATCTTATTGATTATGCATTTCGATGTACAGCTGTCTCTACAGACATCAGTGATGGTTCTACAACTGACTGATCACCAAGAGTTTTTTTCGATGTCATACAGCGTCGTGTAGCTATGGGAGCAACTTTTTGTACGATTCAACATTTTTCATTGCAATTTATTTCATTTTATTAATTTGTATCACGCATTTTTGTTACCATAACGCAATATTTTTTTGAAATTTTTTATGTTCAAATTTTGTTATTACATTGCTCAAAAGGAAGCATTTATTTTAATTAATGATTTAATTAACATTGAATGATTTAATTTGATTTTCCCAAGTTTCCCAAGTTTAGCTGAGTAATGCAAAAAAATTTATAGTCATCTTTTGACATTATATTTCTTACGTTATATTAAGTATCATTTATTATGTTACTTTCTTTTATCCGTAAAATGACCACAAATCTCATAGCTTCGACATTCGCATAGCTCATAGTTTTCATAGCTATGAGACATTCATAATTAAGATTAAAAAAACTGAATTTTGTAAATAATCTAGACTGATGAGATAGCATGATGAAACATACATTACAGTCTAGCATATATTTAATATATATTTTACTAGTTACTTATTAATTTGAATACACAGAAAATTTTCAGTTTTGTAAACTGAAATATGTTTAATTTTAATGAAGATTTATAAGAAGAAATAACTTAAGTCCTAAATAATTTTTTGTTTTGAAGTTTCATACTTAATATTGGAAGGGGGGAATTTTAATTCAAATTAAATTAAAAGTTTTTACTCGAATTTCAAGACAAAAAATTAAATTTAATAAACACTTTTAAACTTTGTATTAACAACAGTTAAATCATAACAAATATAAACATTATTAAATCAACCAATTTATTTGAATAAACATTAAATTTCAGTTAAATTCAAAGACCCCAGATATGGATATGTGGTCAATATAATATAAAGTTTAATACAAATATTTTCTAAACATTCTAGATTATTGATTCGTTTTAAATGGACTAAATTTTTGAGAAATACTAATATTTCCCAAATGAAAAACTACTGCGTAACTTATGTGTATATTTCTATATCATGCATTTTTAATTGCTCAGTTATCAAAAACATAAATTAAATAAATTTATTCAACAAATATAAACTATTTAGCTCACTGTAGCTTCATGATAGAACGGAGATCTTTGGAGTGGAAAATCCCGGATTCGATTTGAACTATTGTTCAACAAAGAAATTTGCGTTGTATTTATGTTTTTTTTTAATTTTTTATGGCAGGGGAAATGATTTCTGGTGCAACGTAAGAATATGGTCAAAAGATTATAAAATTGATTCCATTTAGAAATACGAAAACATCTTAAAAGAATCTTTTTCTGTTAAACAATCCACTATGCGATGTCAGTACCAATATTGAAAAATGAGAGATGGAGGTTGAGTTTCGATTTTGCATATACATCTGTCAGATTGGGTTCTCAGAAATTTCCCAGATTTCATGCATCGTGAAAGCAATATGTTCGAGAATACAGTACACTATTTATAAGAATTCTTTCTTAAGCATTACAAGGAGGATGTTCCAAAAGGCTTCTAACAGGTTTTATCTGTGAGGCTATTTGTTGTACGATGTCAATATTATATTATAAAAAAATTCATCATAACCCTATGAGAGGACTATATTGTGTAGAAGGAAAGATCATTGGTTTGATCCTAACCATTGTTAAGCAATGGAAGACACGAAGCATTTTTACTTTTTTGAAAACTACGTGTAAAAGTTAATGATTAAGGATTTTTCAGTTTTCTTCACTTGTGACAGGTGAATATATTCCATCATCTATAAAAAAATCCTTCAAAAGACAGTAATTGACAAACATTTACATAAAAGCTTCATAAAGACGGAAGTTTCACAACAAAATCTTAAGCTCATAAATAAATGCACTAAAATATTTTCAAAAATATTTTATTTTTAAATACTGTGATAGAGTTGTCAATATTATTGTTCATATATAATTTTTCTCTATATAAGTTATTAATAAAAAAATTAATTCGAAACTTAAAATCACGGAATGTTGCCTATTTCTCTTTCTGATCTCATTTCTTTTCTTACATAAATGCCTTGATTGGGAGAAATAGAAGGAGTTGAATAAAACAAAGATATTTAAATGTTATTTTGACATATTTGAACATTCTGATCACGTTTTTTTATCAAATTAATATTATGTTGGTATCAACAAAAGTTATCTGTATAGTTGCATCTTTTTTCAATTTTAGTATAATGATTAAAAATTTATTCCTTTACCATTAAAAAGCGATTCTCAGTCATTTGTAACTGAGAAATGCGATATGAAAATTTGAATTTATTCCAACAAAATATTTCATATGTTCAGTTGTTAATTTAAAAATTCCATGAAATAGGAGATTTTAAAATAATTATAATTTTTATCTATTCTGTTAATGCGTGGTTTTTCAACAATTTCTCAACAGAAGCTATAACTGTAGTTAGTAACTTCCATTTTGAAAAATTTGATAAAAAAAAGAAACTATCCATAACACTAGAGAGACACCATTGAAAACTTTGAAACGAGTATAAGTTAATTAGTGTGTGTGTGTTTCTTTTCTTATTATTTAGTTATCAATTGATCCAATTCTCTTATCAAGTATATCCAAATAATTCGTCAAATAAAATATTTTTAAATTTTCTTTAACGTTTAATTCTAACTTTCAAAAGATTAATCAGAGTTTTAACTCACATTTCGTTTTAAAATGATATTTAGCTTTATCTTGCCCTTTATTGTTCAGACATTATTATTAATTTTCTTACAAAAATCTATTGAAACAAAAATATGTATACATGAATTTATATTAAAAAAAACAATAGTTCTTTACATATATTAGTTGAATACATGAAATAAACATAAAACTACAGTAGTTTTATAGATGTTGATAAAATATTTTGTCATTATTTGAGTAAAGTTAACAGAATTTTATGACTATTCCTTTGTGTGACTATTCCTTTGACTATTCCTTTGACTAAACATGTGCAGTAAAAGTATTTACCATATCAATAAAACATCGCTATTTCTGACAATCATTTTTCAATGCGACTCACATTTTTAATAGATTTCTGAAAACTGCTTGTATTAAATTTTCTTTAACTTCCTTTCTAAATATACGATTCGGCTTTTTTATTATTTCTGAAGTGAACAAAATAAAATTTAAGTATGTATACATATGCATGTGTGTGAGTGTGTATATGTACAATGTGTTTTTGTTGTGTACTTAATATAATTCAGTATCATTAGGGCATTTTGCATCAATTTGGTGACAAATTAAGGCTTCATGTTTGTTCTACTTCCACGTTAGTATAATTTAAAGTTTTCAAAATGCAAAAGAAAAATTAAAATTCCTCAGAGAGCACAATACTAATATACATTGGTCTAACAACACAAGTGTTTTATCATCATAATTCCACGAAACGTTACCTGAGAGATATGAAATTTAAAAATGAGAGATAGCATTTTGGACTTAAATAATGATGAAGGCAAAGTTGATCAAAAAATGAATACAATGCATTCAGTATAAAATTAAACTAAAAAAAGTTTTATTGAATCCATAGTATCGTTACAATTGATTGTTTGTCCAAGAAGAAGAACAAGTAGATGTATCTTAACATAGATACGCCCTTCCCTTACTACAATGGTTATTTCGCACCGTCTGTTCATACTCAGCACCAAATTGTCCAATAATTCTTGAAATAAGAGTACCCATTTCTCAATAACTGTCTACTTCAGCTTTTGTGTGTTCCCCAAAACACCCCTAACAGCTCTATGGGATTTAAGTCAGGAGAGTACGCCTGACAATCCATTCTAGTGATATCTTCCCTTTCCAATTGCCACTAAGCAACAGGAGTTCGGTAAGGCAGTGCATTGTCACCCATAAAAATGAAATTTGCTCTAATTACACCTCGAAGCAAACGCACATGGAGAAGAATTGCCTATTTCAAAATCAATTTTCTGTTATCGAACCTGTGTCGCATACATGGATCTCTATACGTCCATTCAGCATAATGCATCCCCAAATGACAACATGTGGGCCACCATAACTCTTTCTTTTCATGATGCTAATGGGATAAAATCCTGTCCCAACGCTTATACAAATTAACTGACGTTGAAAATCACTTGGGGTACTGAATGACTCTCATCCATGAAAGGAACACGGCTCTATTGCTGAGATGTCCAATTTTTGTGCTTCCGCTCTATTCCAAATGATGGAGCGGATGACCAACTTTAAAAGAATGCAACCTTCAGGACGTTCAGGTACCACATTTGTGAAGGCATCTGAATAAGCCGCGACGCTTGCTGTACACAGTTGCTGATCAATGACACTTACTGACTGATTTCGGACATTTCCTCCTTTCGGATGATTATCTGTCATGCACTGATGTTGTTTTCATGAGAAGTCACCACCAACCTTTCTAACGAACTCTATTTAAAATTTGCAAGGCTTTACAATTGCACAAAATGACACGTTTTTTTACTCCGAAATCTTCAAGTACACTGGTCACGCTACGCCCCTCCTCCAGCTTTCCAATCATTGTTCTCCGTGTAAAGTCTCGTCCTGGTTATTTGTTCTAGCTATATTCCATGAAAGAACTCGCTTTCACTTGTAGCAATTGTCTTTAATTGAGCTTCGATCTTTTATTTTATTGTAGCCCTGAGTCAACTATATGCGTTTTGGGTGTGCTTAATAACGTTTTACTACTATAATTTGCATATGCATGACCGTTTTACTGAATTGCGAATTCACAGTATTGGTCTCAAAAACATTTTTCTATACATTTTCATGGTTTTCTACTTAAAAACTACATTGTTGCTTAAGTTTTGAGCATCGGTGTATTATACTTGGAAGCGAATACCATCACTTTTTTTAACATGAATATCGCTCATTAAGCTTATTTGAACTTGAAATAGTTCTCATATTTAATTTCAGTACTGCATTTCCCAGTTTTGTATAACTGCATTATAATTCGAAGAATATCAAATAAATATAGCTAAAATATTGTTAAAATTTAAGTATTATATTTTCATCCTACACATTTTACTTTATCATAATATTTAACGTTTCCCTTTTTCCCTCTCTTTCTCCCATTCTCTTACATTTTTCAATACGTTTAAATTCTAAGAGTATGCCTTTAATTTTAAAACAGAGACATTTAACTAGGAAGCCTTTACTCTTAATCGCGTTAAGTGCTTTTAAGCATATGAGACGAAATATTTCCAACTGAATTAATGAATTTCTAATCAAAGACTTGCTTTTAAGCAATGATGCATCTCTCTGAAAATCGAAAGTAACAGGGCGTATTAAATGAGAATAATTAATCCAGTAGGACGTAAGAAATGTGGTTAGATTAAATCGAGCTAGTAAATAGAAATAAAATGGAAATTTTTTAAATCTGTTTTTGAAGGTCATCTTAAATTTCCTACTCTTGGATTTAGTTTGTTATTCAAACAAAGTTATTCAAATCAGCCATTACATCATCATAATACTGATATACTAAAATATATAATTCTCTTTTTGGATATTTAAAAAGACAGTTCCAGTAATCGAAAAGCGAATGCTCAGTTCTTAATCAAAATGATTTGAAAATAAAAGTTTTTAGAAATATTATTTCAATTGAAATATTAATATTTAATTACAGGTACAGGCAAATGTTTCAATTTGAATGCTTCAATTATTATAAATTATGTAAGAATGAATTACTTTTTAGAAATATAAAATGAAATTCGTCAGAAAACTTAAAACTATTCCTTTATTAATAATTTTAATCAAACAATTTTTCATCATTAAAAATTCATTCCAACCAAATTAATGAATTTTTAACCTAACCAAAGCTTAGGCTACTCTACAGGACTGCAAAATCATTTAGAAAAGACTCCGAAGAGTACAGACCTGAAAAATTAATTCTTAAGATCAAACGGTTATTTACTTAAAAAATTTTGAGAAATAAAATCTTCATTAATTATGTAATAAAAATCTCCTTATTAAATTGGTTATTTGTTTTAACTGAATATATATTAAGTTGAAGAAATTGGGACAGTGAGTTTAGAAAACGTTGATATAAAACATTTGAGTTATACGAATTTAAAATTTTGTATAAATATATATAATCCAAACATTTAATTAAAACAATCTTTCATGTATTCAAAAATATTCCTTAAAATGAGAATTTTATAATTCATGTAACTTTAACTTAACATATAAATTAACTTTAATTTAAAACGCTTAATTAATTACTAAAAATTTAATGTGTTTTCAATTAATTTTTAATAATATAAGTTATTTTTAATTTTTAATTTAAATTAATTTTAATTAACAATTAATTTTTAATGTGTTTTCAAAGAGATGTTAAAGATATTTTTAATGTGTTTTCAAATTAAAATATTTTGATGATTGTTGCGGATTCATTGCGTTACCTCATAACATCATCGCATGGAAATATCTTGTCTGTCACTGAGTCCGCAATGGTAAATATTGATATTTGTTAATGCTGTTGCAGTCAATACTTTCTTAAAATCTTCCCGAAATTAAAACTGAGCTGACGGGTGAGGAAACAGCTTATTAGCATCATTTCTATTATTTGTATGCTCGATTCTTAACCCGAGAGGGGATTTTTTAGTAGTTTGAAATTCATTTTAAACTGCAGTGGGCAAAAAATGTTTGCTGAGCTACAAGCAAACAGCACCTACGGATAAACTTCAAGAATGTTCTGCTAAAACATTTTTTCCCTAATGCCCTTAGAATTGAATCTTATTTAGCTCTACAAAGGTGATGACATCTTACATTGCGGGGCACCCTGTGGGTATGCCCTCTTCGTTGCAAAAGTGAAAGGATAAAGAAACAAATACAGAAAGAGAAAGGAGCATACATGTCCGAAACAGGATTCGAACCTGGGTCCCACTGCTTTGAAGTTAGGAACGTTAACCACTCCGTCATCGGTCGGCTACGTTTTGTTAATATTGTATTGATAAAAAAATTATAATTTAAACGTAAAATAATTTACGATATATTTAATACTAAATTAAATTTGTTAATTTTAGCAATGAAATGTATAATTTTTAAATGTAATCTTTTGTAAAAATATTTCTATTCATAAATTTACGGAATATTTAAGAAAACTGAAGATATATATCTGATTTTTTCCTATAACACTCACAAATAGTTAAGATTTAATTCACTTAAAATTTTAAATTGTTAATTTTATTTTATTCATTTAATTCTGGAACCCATTGCTTGGAAGTAAGGAACATTAACCACTCCGCCATCGTTCGGCTACGTTTTGTTAATATTGTATTGACAAAAAAATAATAATTTGAACGTAAAATAACTTACGATACATTTAATACTACTTTACGACTAAATTAAATTTATTAATTTTAAAAATGAAAAGCATAATTTTTAATTGTAATCTTTTGTAAAAATATTTTGACTCATAAATTTACGGAATATTTAAGAATACTGAAGATATATATCTGATTTTCCTATAACGAATTGTTAAGATTTAATTTGCTTAAGATTTTTCATTGTTAATTTTATTTTACTCATTTAATTTTTATTATTTTTACATAAAGTATCGAAAAGATAGAAATTTTATAAAATTTCAAGAATTTGTGGAATTTTAGGATTTTTGCTGATTTAAGAGGAACTACATATCTGTCCGTAAGAAAATATAAATGGTAGTCACAAAGTAAATGACTATAGTGACCATCAATAAAATAAGTTATTATATAATTATACATATATTATTAAACAACTTACAAACTTAATTTAAAATCACTATATAAATATTGTCTTTGAAATTTGTAAGTAACAATAAGTAAATAATTTGAGTGACTTGATTATAAAAATTATGTTGAAAATATAATTACAAACTTTTTTAACACATTTTCATAAATAAATTTAATGATAAATTTAGTTAAAGCAAATGTATAACTCAACAAATGAATTAAAATTTAATATAACTCAATAAAGGAAATAAGAATTATAGGTGTATGCTGTATGACAGTATCATTTTCAAATTCTAAAAAAAAAAGAGAAAACTGAGGTCAAATAAAACTTTCAACTGCTATCTCTGAATTGTGTAAACACAGTAAAATTTTTAATAACAAAATTTATATATATTTATAAAAATAAAAAAACAATGAAAATATTACCTGATTTCCCTCATAGGGATGTATATCTTTTTCACAGATTCAAACATATAAAGTTAAATAAAGTATCAGTTCACAGTTGCGATTAAAATACCAGGAGATATCAAATACTTCCTTTCTTAAAAGGAAAAGAACGAATGAAATTTTTGGAAGCTCTCTCTTTGACGTGAAGAATTTGTAATTACAGGGAGAAGTAAAGTTTTCTACAAAGACCGAGCGATCAATAAGATTATTTTTAGGGCAATTTCAGGACTTAAAGAAAGTAACGGGAAATGCAACTTTATAATATTTGCAAGTTAAACGATATTGAACTTCTATTCTGAAATACCTTTAGCGAGAAATATCCCGTTTTATAGTATTATAAGGAAATCTTAAAAGTTTAAAACTTGGGATCGATTTATACAAAAATTAGAAAAAATGCACCACTTTTGTTTGAAAAAATTCCCCCACATGAGTTATTTTCCTTGGAAATCTAAAATATTGTCCTTTGTTTTATGTTTTCTTTATTCTTAATATGCTATTCCTTCAAGTAGCAATTGGAAATCATGACATGGTTTGCCATATAAAACATTCATACAAATTTTATATGTAATATATTTTTATCTAAATCACTTGAAAAAAAAATTATATCCTTTATGTACTATGAGTAAAATTTAAATTAATTACTTCTAAAATGTGATGTCTAATTAGAGGTATAATTGATCTACTCATTTGAAACTTACCCATCGATATAAAGTTTTATAATTTTTAATTTATTTTTATCGCTGGCAACACATATTTTTGGTATAGTTAATGCATTAATTTTAATTAATTATACTATTTTCTACTAGTTTTTCATTAATAATTCAAATATTATTAATAAGTAATTTATTTAATTATGAATTCATCAATTAAGTACATTAAATTATTTCCAATTTTTAAAATATCAGATCTCAGCAGTTACTATACAAATATTTTTATTAAGCTTGTGAATATTAGTATTAAAAAAGAGAAGTCATGAAAAATAACTTTACTGACAATTTTTTACTTTTGGAAAGACTTTATTGGTTATATAAAATATTTATAGCATTTTGTTCATGTAGTAAAGCGATAATTATTCAATATCATATTTCCTATGATATATGAAATATTAATGATTTTTGTGTGATAGTTTTTATCTACAAAATTAAACAAACAATTAATTCCATATATTTATGAATTGAACTTGAATAGTACTTCAAAAAGTTCCATATTAATGATACAATAACCTTTTTTAGTAATTGAAATGATATTTCCCTTCCGAATTGTTGTTAAGATAGTTAAAATTAATTGTTCATTTAATTTTTATTGATAATCTAGCAATATTGGTTATTTTATTTTAATCAAATAAATATTTACATTTTTAATTATATAATTTTCTAAGGATATTATTTGTGTGTTTGATTTCTATTTATTGATATTGATGTAAAAAATTTTATTTAAACGTATATCCCTCTCTGCTATGCACTATTTTTATAGATCAAAAAATTTATTAATATATTTTTGTTTTCCTAAAAAACTTTCAGGATTATTTGATATAAAATTAGTCTGTGAATTTTAAGCTTTCAAAAAGTTTAAAATAAAACAATTACAATTTTCATGTTAAAAATTTTACTTTTTAAACTAAACATGAAGTTATAATTAGAAATTAAAACTTTTATAAGCTTATTCTAGCTGTGTTTTTTGGTGTTAAACTGTAAGATAAATTATTTATTTTATTTAAAACAAAATGTTTCTTAAACCGCTTTTGAAATTAATTTTATTTTAGTACACTCTTTATTTAGTAACTTCAAGACTCCTTAATTAAAAATCACAATTTAATAAAATGTCTTAACGTTTTGAGAAATAGTTGAAAGCACTTCAAGAAAATACTTTTTGTGTGAAACTACCCCATCTATGATTAAATAATAGTTAAGATGTGTTATAGTTAAGTTACATGTAGTCAAAAATTATTGAAATAACTTTAATAATTAATAAAATTACTAAATTATAATAATGTATACATTCATACGTTAAAGAACTTTGTACAGCCTACTTTTTCAAACAACCATCTTTATATAAGTTGAACACAATAAATTAAAGAAAATCGTATTTTTAATAATAGAAATGATTTTTAAATTTTTATAACTGAATATTAGATAACTAGGCCCTTATTTTTCAACTATATTCCTGGAACAGTAAAAAGCATAATCAATTCCTTAATTTAATAAAATGTGAAGGTTACATTCTGTGAAAAGCTCACAATCCTCCTCTAAATAATGAACTTTAGGGAACAAAGGAGAAACGATTTCCTTAGAATCCCTAGAATAGGGAACTTTATGAGTTTGAAAGTCATTTTGAGCTCCATATGTTTCTCTTAAGGGCGTCTCCATGACATGGGAGCTATTTTTGTTAACGTTAGCAAAATGCAATCTCGCTGTCGTTCATGTTTAGTTAGACATTCTATGCCACGTATACCATTAAATATGTATCACATCATTGCCTTTAGGTAATTTTCAAAGTTTTCATAAAAATATCATTGCATACATTTTCCTAATCAATAAAAATATGTATGTTAAAAAAGTACTTTTAAATTAGTTTTTAAGTAAAGTATTTGAATTGTATTATTCATAAACTGCAATTCAGGAATTTATAAAAGTATGTTATTTTAACTGTATTGTTCTAAGATCAAAATGAGTTTATAAATGTCAGTCCAAATAACTTTAAAGCCATTCAAATATTTTATGACCTTCATATCAATTAAATAAATTAATGAATTAGCTGTTTCTGAACAATAATTCCAGGAATTAATTAATTATTTATCATTTCTAACAATTAAGTAAAACTATGGATGCTTGCTTTTTGTTAGAATTTTTATTGTAAATTATTACAAAAGAATAATTAAAAAGTATTTATAAATATATATATATATATATATATAATATATATATATATATATATATATATATATATATATATATATATATATATATATATATATATATATATATATATATATATATATATGTATGTATGTATGTATGTATGTATATATATATACTTTACTGAACTAATTTTTCATTACACTGTAAATTATTTCATATTTATTATGGAATTATTTTCGTAAGAATGTTCATATTTGAATAAAATAGAATTGAAATGAAATTTTAAATTTTAAATGCACTCCTAGTAAAACTGGAAACTTATCCTATATTTCTTTATTTGTTATATAATAAAATAGGATCAGATCCGTGAAATACTATAAAAATTAATGATTTCACAACATTTTTATTATGAAAATATATATATAATATTAAAAATAGAGCAAAAAATCAATCGATTTTATTCTGAAGTAGATTGAATCCAATATATTAAATGTATCAATTTAGTTAAATGCATACCCACACCAGCTTACCCCGTAAGATTCTGAGGGAAATTTGTTAATAAACTGCAATTTAAAACATATGATATTATAAAACAAAAAAAATGAAAGTTATTACGTTCCTATTAAGTTCAGCAATTTTATTTATTAATATTAAAAGAAAACAAGTTATTTTTTTATACTTGATATTCAATAACAAAATATTTTATACAAGAATGTTATTTTAAATTTTTAAAATAACATTCTTGTATGAAATTACACCATGAATAACCACTAAACAATTAATATTCTAATATCTTTAATATCTAAGTACAGAATGAAGAATATATTCATCAACCAGCACATCCAAGAAGGAAAAAAAACATTTACATCAGGAGTTTTTACTTAAATCGGGATCTTTGATATAATTTTTTTTTTCATTTTTAAAAGGACTTTAGAAATTAAACATCGTAAATTAAATTATTTAATTTATTTGCAGTAATTAAATTTGTATCATAATATATACAAAGTTACAAATAACAAATCATGTATTTACATATGATATTTTGTACATTTTAATAATAAAACTTAGAAACTTATAAAATGAACACAGATTCCAATTATTTACAGGACTAATACATATTGTTAAGCCAATTTTAAAACACTAAAACAAACTAAACAAAAAATTAAAATGAGAAAATAAATTTATAAATTTAATATAAATAAATGTGAAATATTAATTAATTTTCGAACCTCTTATTCTTAAAATTGACATTTGGTGAAAAATAAGACGATATTATGTCAAAATGAAACCACGCATGCAAAATTTATCCTAATTTAATCTTTACAATGAAAACAGATTTCTTGTTTTAGGGTTCCCTAAATTCTGATGGAACCAAAATCAAACTAAAAATGTACTTTTTCTACAGTATTTGTAAGTAATTCCAAATATTGGAATTAGAAATACAGGCTCAAAAGTAATATTCTTATGTATTTAAGCTTCAAAAAAACACATGCCTTGATGTTTTTAGCACTCTGGTGCTGTTAAAAACAAAAGATGAAGGTATACTTTCAATAATATATTTATATAATTATATAACATCTTTTTTTTCTTTATTAAAATATGTTTATATTCAGTTCGATGGCGAAATCTTACTAATACATATATAAAAGTAAACCATTAAAAAGGAATTTATTTAATTACATTGCAAAAATCCTATTCCATTTAAACCATTCGTTTTTGTAAGTTCTAAAACTTCCGTTTAACTAAGCTGCTTAATTTTTAATGTGAAAACAAAGATAAATAGGTTAATTAACAAACAAAGATAGAAAATAATTAGATCATGTGATACATCAACATTTGTGTATATGATTATGTCTTTAAAAATACCTTTCTACATTTTTTCTCAACGTTGATTCTATTTTATTATTCTTCACTAGACATTTAATTGAAAGGAAAGACAATATCACAAATAATTAATTTATGAAAAAAGCAAAAGTCGACTTTAATACAAAAAATTGCCCTTAAACATTTTAACTCAATTATTAATTTTAATCAGTGGTTTTCTGTAAGACATCATGTTTCTTAAATATCAATTAATATAAGGATATTTCAGTGATACAATTCAAGCAGCACTAATGACATCTCAAACCCTCTTTAAAATTCCAGGCATAGATATTGCATAGAATTCAGAGAATAAATTAAAAGTATCCATGATACCGCTTAAAGGTAGAAAACCATTAATATGCACATTTCCAAACTAATCTTCAGATTAATTGATTTGCGCTGTTAAATCTTGAAAAAAAGAGCTATTTTCATAATATGAGCATTAATGATTTTCATATCGTTAAAGTTCAAAAGTTGATTGTTGAAAATTTAATTATTTGATAGTATCAACTTAATTTTTAGAAATCGAAAAGTGAAAAATATTAAGTTATATTCCTTAACTGCAATAATATTTCAAGTCATTTTATTCTTTGCATTGTGATTTAATTAATTAACTATTAACTCTACCAACTGTATAATTTATGAATTGAGTGATTGTATTGACTCGTTAGATTTTGAAATACTAAGTTACGATTGATTTAAGTTATGAAAAACGTTGGTATTTTTTCAGTAAAGGTCTCATTTTCCCTCAGAATATTTAAGTAGTTTGCGAATTACCTATGTAACGGAACACCTAATCATACTTTAATTTTAGAATTACGTCATAAATATCACAACTTTAACTTTAAATTTACTTCAAAAACTTTTAAACTAATTTAATTTTATTTTATAACTTTTCAAATTACATTCAGCAACAACTTTTTTACCCTAATTTTTATACAATAAAGTTTTTGATGTGCTACATTTGATATTATTCTTTTTACTTAAGATTTTTGTGGATTACATCGATGTATTGTTTAATAAATTTTTTGATATTCTCTTTTTCTATTAACAGCAATTCCTTGGAGGATTTTGCATGAAGATTTCTAGACATTATCCTTCGTGCTTTTTAAAAAAGAATGTATGTCTTATTTACATAGCTGACATGTCCCCCAGATGAAAACGTGGTCCTTATGGTTTTTATTTTTCATTGGCAATATTTTTTGTTTTATTTTATTATTTTTCAAATTTTTTTATGTATTATCGATTTTCAAATTATTTCTTATATGCTTACATATAATATAATATAATATATATCAGATGTAAAATCATTATTCTCTGGAAAATACTGAATGTTTTATATCCAAAGAAAATAGCAAAACTGAGAAAGTTCGTTAACCGAAAACTGAAAAAAATAATTTTTTTATTGAATGAAAAATCCCGTTGTATATTTATAAGGTATTTGTAAAATATTTCTCTTTGTATAAAAATAAATGTCCCTCCCAAAGGAAAAAAAAATTGGAAATATTAACAAGTGGTACCATTTTCAAATAAAGATAAAAAAAAATCGATTGCAGTTTTCCCACATCATCGATCAATAAGTTCATTATGTACCACAGCCCACTAGTATCAAAACTTTTAGATAACGTAGTCCCAGTACTTTTATGTTTCTCGATGTCCTTAATAATTTTAAGAGCAGCGCCCTCTTTGGATAAAGTTAAAAGATGCAAGTTCAAATAACCAGTTTTGTGATTAAATTTTCCTTCGTGGAAATAAAAATATTTTCTTATGATATAAAACTCTTTCTAATAAGTATTTTGTATAAATATAAGAATGTATAATAGGAAATATGGTAAAGAGTTCTTTTGAATTCTGTATTATACAGTCTTTAATTAAAAATATTCATTAGTTAAGTATTTATAATTATAAAACGCAAGAACAACATTTAATGTATTTTTCATTTTGATTAATATAAAAAAAATTTTATGTAACAAAAAAATTGCAAGTATTAACGAAAATAAACCATTTGCGTAAGTGATGTGCAATATATTTATGTAATTTCTTAAAAGATAAATGCTATCAAGATCAAAATCCTTCTTATCATCGCCAGATGACGCTACTTTCTCTCATCATTTATTCACGTTGCCTCATTTCTCTTTTAAACATGAATAAACGTGAAAAAGTGTAAAAAAAATTCAAATCTATCAGCGTAGTTTTACTTAGATTTGAAAGAATATAAAGTTTGATTTTAATGTTATACAACATGCCTGCAATTGTAAACAAACAATAATGCTATCATACATATATGCTTCAATTCTAAATTTAAATCCAGTTTGTATTGCCACAAAATAATAAACTTAATGTGATTATAATTTACAATAAGTATAATTTAACTAAGATTTTCAAAGTTATAAAAAGTTAAAAACATATTTTTACAGTTATAATGCTTTCTTTAAATAAAGATCTAGGAAGAGTCACATTGAATTTTATAAATGTTTGTCTAATACCACTGGGCTTCATATGAACTGCAAAATTCAATATTCATCGTGTATTATAGTATGTTAAATAATAAAAATATTTTATAATATAGTAAAAATGGTAAATAGAGTTTATATAAATGAGAAACTACAAAGAAAATTAAGTTTTGTTTAATGAACTTACGTTTTATATCAGAATTTTCAAGTAAATAAGAAAGAAAGAAATCCTTCATGAAACATGAAATATTGGGCAACATTTGTTTCGAGGGCCATTGATTGCTGATCCTTGTTTTAAGCCATTAAATCTAAAATTTAAAAATTTAAAGTTCTTATCATCTTCAAAAAATACTGCATTATTTAATAATAAATTGTCCTTCAAACAAAACGTTTTAGAATAATTCATCCTGTATAAAATGTTAAATTTAGAAACTTCATTATTCTAATTATATAAATTAACAAAAATAAATAATGTCTAATTTGGCACATTTAAAATCCGCTGATGAAGTGGAATAAAAAATAATATGAACTGCAAAAAATAGTTTAACAACTACATTATAGAATATTACACTGAAACACATTTTTTTAGAAATGTTATGTTTTATTTTATTTCTGCGAATGAAGTATTATATATAACTAATTTGTGAATGTATATTTAGTGAAGTAAAGTTTTTGATCAAAACATTTATCCTAAAATTAGTCAAAAATAATTATGAAAAAATATATCAGTTTAAACTACATTTAAGAGACCTTATTGAATGGATAAATTTATAACACAGAATGTACTTTCTTGCTTTCAAGAAAGAAAATGTTCTGCGTATGTACACTTTTTTTATAAAATAACTAAGAATGTTCTAACACATGATTTTATGATTACATGAGTGAACATTCATAACATAAGTCTTAGATTAGTTTAATTGAATGTGCATTATATTGAAAATATTATTTTGAGGAAATTATATGTTACATGCAAATATTTTTTGATAAAAAGAAAATTCCTCATGAAACATGAAGACTAAAAAGGTAAAATGTAAGTAATCATTGGTGAATTACCTTAATTTAGATTATTTTTTAGAGTCACATATACATATTCATATTTACCATACTTTTTAATCTTTATTTGCTCATATATCTCGCAATATTATCTTATAGTTGGAAAGTTAAAATCGTCAAGAGTATAATAATATAGGTACTAAATTTTATGAAGAAATAAAGTAAGACAAATACAAAAATGCTGGAAAGTACATTTTATTTTAACAAATCTGAGAAAATTAAGCTACGTTTGGGCTTAATGAAAGTTGAAAATGTGTTATTTGAGATTAGTATCAAAGATAAAATGGAGAATATATTACTTAGTTTTATAATTGTATTACTATACAAATCATAAATTCATTTAAAATAAAAGACTAGTTAACTAGGGCATTTTCTTTATTGCTTCTCATATTGTTTCTTAAGGCCTCTCAGAATAAAAAGTTTTTTTCAAATTCAATTTTTAAGTAACTTTAAGCTAAACATATGCAAGAGGAGATATCAAGAATGTTAATAACCACAAATGTTTGAACCTTTACAAATTCCATAATTTAATCTGCAAATAACTTTTAAGTAATTTAAAAAATATATGAAAACATATAGTTTTGATATTAAGCACCAACTTTTAACCTATATTAACTGAGAAATTATATTTTTATAAAATGTTGCAAGTTTTGCAACACTTTATAAAAAATTATAATTAATCTCTCCATGAAACTGTACAAAATAAAAAACGATTTCTCCGCTCCCAAAAATACACAAATTTATGTACCTTCATTTCCGGAAGAAAGTTTGCGTCAACATTATCTCCGCATGCATCTAAATTGCAAGTAGTATCCCCGGTTTGGTTGGTTTGTTTGTCGCTCAACGGTCATTTTTTGCACACGAGGGCTAATTAGACCGGGACCTACGGTTTAAAGTGGATTCCAAACCACTACAAACATCCATGCCCAAGGTGGGATTCGAACCCATGAACTGTTGAACCGAAGGCAAGAGCGCTAACCATTCGGCTGCCAGCTCGGCTGTAGTATCCCCGAGAATATAGCTGTTACAAAATAGTGTACTCTTTATAACAATAAATGGCATCTCAGATAAGGGAAATGTAATCTAATAAGAACATAACTTAAAAATAAATAGCTGAGAAACGTTAAAAATGTGTGTTCATGAATTTTTTATATTTACTCATTAAAAATAATCCATATATCTAATACTTACACTATATCATAAAGAATATCTCCACTAGAATATAAGTATTTGTTTCAATCATAAAACATGCATTGAATTTCAGTTTTTATTTTTAGGGGGGAGTTATATTTATAAAAAAATTAAAACCTAGTTCGTGTCATAAAAATTCACCATTGTCGGTTTAGGAGAATCCATAAGCGTTACTTATGGATTCTCCTAAACCGACAATGGTGAATTTTTCTCAAGATAATAAAGATAATACGCAAATAATGGTATTTTTTATGTCTTTGGTGACGTTTTTTCATTTGTGTGGTCTACTTGGTAAATAAAATCAACAAACATGTGTATAAGTAATTAGCATAATTTCTGGGTATTGAAATGTGATTTTTATATCCGTTGCGGCAATGATTTTTCACATTTGCTTTCATTTCATTTCTATTCCAAGCTTCTTTATTTTTCCTTCAATTAAGATTGAAATTTTTTATTCGAATGATATGTGACTGTTAAACATTTATTTATAAAATAGTTTCAAATAACTCTACAATTCTTTTTTTTTTGGGGATTTTTAAAACTCTCATCTTGATAACATATATTTTGTTGAATAAATAATAATTAATAAACCATAACTTAGTCTAAAAGACTAATTATTTTACAGTTTAGCAAAAAAATTAAAACTCGACTATTAATGTGGTGGATAATATGAAAACCATCCTTAATATTTATACTCACCCTATTAATGAAGAATCACTGCCGGATACAACTAAAACTGCATATAAAGTGACCGATTCTCTAGTTTATTTCAAATTTATCCAATTCTTTCGTTTTCATATTTTGATCTCAGAGCGACACTTTTTGAGCAACACTGGAGTTTTGCTTTTATGAAATTAATTAAATAATGCCTTTATAAGTAAAACTTCATAATGCAATTTTTTAGCACTTTTTAAGACTTAAACATTTACAACATAGTAAATACATATTTCCTTTCAACAGAACATTAACAATTTAATTTCGATAACAAATTATCTTTCATAAATTTGGTATTTTATTTCTTTACATTCCAAAAATTAGGTTTTAAATTAGGAGTTTTTCCTATATTTTTTCATAAGTTATTCATATTTTTCCACAACTTTTTAAAATACATTTCTACTTCCTGTCTTTCTTCAAATCAAGCATATTAGAGGAGTGGGTTTTGAAATTTAATATTCGTTAATGGTTTGACTGTAAAGTTTCATTATGTTTCTATTTTCTGATGCCTCAGCACACTTCATAAGAAAAGTCAATAGTGGAAACAAATTTTTATTGTTACTGAAAAACCATTGTGTATGCAAGTAAATAGTGAATTTAATCTTTATAAAATTCCTTTTCATAAATAATGCGAAGAAAGTTCACTATTTCATTAATTGAATTCAAATGGCATGAGTTACTATTTCTAATTCTAAAAATCTTTATATTATATTTCAGCACTCCCAATCTGATTATATATTTTTAGCGTTTTGGGTATTTATATATTACTAAAGCAACACAATAATCATCTGTTGTCTATGATACATTCAAAATCACTGCTAAGCACCTAAATTGAATTAGCTTGCAATTCAAAACGCGATATCATCAATGGGTTATACTTGAAAAAGTTTTCAAAAAAATAAAAAATACAGTCCAAAACTGATTATTTAAATTCTTTTTTGAATTCAGGATCTTTTATTTCCTTTCAGAAATGTAACTTTATTATGATATTTTTTTATTTCTTCTTAACACCAATAATAAAAAATTTTCCTTACTGAGTATAAAGCTACGAATATCCAATTCATTATATTAAAAAATATATCTTTTTAAATCAAAAAATATATTTGATTTTTTATATTAATAGTTAAATAAAACAAAAACATTCGCTTAAGTTCGCAATTAATTGTAAAACATTATTAATCAAATAAATTATGTTTTTAATTAACTAATTTTAAAAGAAATTGTGACTACACAATTATACTTTCAACATTTTTAGAGAGTTGTTTTTTGTTACTATATTAAACAATTACTAGTCTTAGTAAAAAAATGGTGATATGTATAAAAATATTATTTTAATTAAATTATTAAACATTTCAAGCGCACAATTGTTACAAAGAAATACTTAATCAGCATGTACCTTACTTTGGTTTTTCCTTATTTTGCAATCTTATTTATTGGTAAATATTTGAAAGTAAAATTACTGAAAATGCTAAAAAAATGCTAAAGTAATTTATTTAAATTATTTTTAGAGACAATTATTCTTATCACTTTTACGCAACAAAGTTATAATAAAATTTTATAAATAACATAAATTTGGGATGATATATATATATATATATATATATATATATATATATATATATATATATATATATATATATATATATATATATATATATATATATATATATATATATATATATATATACTTGATATAACAACATTGTATATAATTTCTTCTCTATCACTTCATATTATATTGAATAGGATAAGATTACTTCAATCGACTCTTTATTCGATGCTTAGATTTGAAAGCTATTTATTTTTCTCCTGTTATTTTTCTACATTTGCTTGTATTTCTCATATTGATCTTCTCTGTATTGCTTGTATTTCTCAGCATATTGATCGTCTCTGTGTTGCTTGTTTCTTCTGCTATATTCAGTTTTAAATATTGTTTTAATATTATTTAATTATTTTATAAAAATCTTATATACTACCTAATTTTCTGTGAAATTATCTTATAAAGCACATGAAATTTATTGTTAGCTTTAATTAAAAAAATTACGAATGAAGAATTGATAAACGCTGAAGTCAAATTTTAAAACTTAAATGTAATGTAAACAGAATTAAAATTTAAATAAATCTATACAGTATGATTCCCATTATTATGTTTTATAATTTAAACATTTTGAAATCATTATCTTTAAAAATCATTTTACCAAAATACTTATTCATAAAGTTGATAAAAGTTTTAAAATAAAATATAATTTAATAAATTTATATTTTAAAAGGGTTAAAATGTATTTTCATTGAAATGTAGAATAATAAAGTAACAAATTTTTATTTTATAATATATATTATTTTTAAAATATATTTTGAACGACTCTAATCTTCAATAATTTTGTAGACGAATAAAAAACTATGAAAAATTTCTAAAATTGAAAATATTTAAATTCGTTTTAATGAAAAACAGCAATAAAGTTTAAATAATTGTATTAAATTATATTAAATAAACTCAAGAAAAATGCATATTCTAAGTAAAACGTAACCTTAAAAATCTTTGGTCCAATAAATAATCATTTTCTGACTAGTTAATAATTCAATAAATTTTGGAAAATTCCAAATTGTTTTAGAAAATACTCTAAAAAATTGCTTTCAATAAACATTTTAAAAATTATCTTTATTTTGAACAAATGCTCATTTCCTTATTTTTCCTCCTTTCAAAAGAAAAGAATATCCTAAGAACTTCCGGTAAATTTCTCCTTAGAGCATATGATTAATTTGTTTATGGCTTCTAAATATAGAAACTAATTAAATAAAATATTTTGCTATAATATTTAAGTTATTTAAGTGAGCAAAGTAGATAGAAAGATCTGATATTAAAATATGAGCATTTATCAAGATCTACAACTGATCAGAAAAAATATGAAGCTTAATTTCGTAATACAAAGTTATTATAAATCTGTTTTTCGAAAAAATTATATCTTTAACATATATTTTAACGTATTATAATGTATGCAATAATAATTTCAAAGCATTATTGCATACTTAAATTATGTTCAAAGCATTATTAGAGTTACATAAATGCATTTCTATGACACGTCTTAAAAATAACTCATTGAAATCATAAAATTTACGGGCATTTATTTTCTCACTTTACTCCTGCTCGTAAATTAAATCACATGAATTTATTCAACCAAAGTAAGTTTTATATTAATTGTACAGTAAATCTACTAGCTAATCACATTTTTACATTCTTGCTCAGTAGACCATAATGCCACTTAGAACCAATGACTGCTTTTATTTACATGAAGGGAAACAAAGTATTTACTTTTCTTTTATGTGATATTGACTTGGGGAACTATTGACAATACAGTTACTTTTTGAGCGTTGTGCACATTGTCTACCATTAAACAAATTGAAAGGAAATACGATTTAGTTTAAACTAACCCTTTGACGACAGTAGAAAGTTTAAATATCTATTCAGAGAAATTCAACGAAAAATTTAGTAAACCACAAAAGTGATGGTAGTCAAGCGATAAGAGACCCCTTTCTTCCTTTGTTTAAAATACGGCGTTTTTTTACCGCTTCTCTACGCTTCTTGAACAATCTCACGCTTTCTGAACTTTCCCAGATTTCTTATTTAGGTAAAACTGCATCTAAAAAAGATAGACCATTATTTTTAATGAGAGTGTTTTTTACTCTGATTCATTAAAATCATTGAATTTCAGAAATTATATTGTTTATTCTTGATTAATTCCCTTAATTCTATACTAAAAAGGAATTAAGGAAAAGCGATATGCAAATCATGAGGACTAAGTAATTAAATAGAATTTAATGAGATAAAGGCAGTAAGTGATCAGCATAAAATTGCCCTAAATATTTTAAATGTTTTAAAAATAATCACAGATTTTATTACTTTCATAATTTTCCACCGAATTAGTTACTGTGAATTCAAACCATTATTTTTGCTTGTCTGTAAAGAAATTTATAGTATTTTGAAATAAATTTTTTTAATAATCTAGCTTTTGAATTTATTTTTAATTTAAATAATCATATACATTCATATTTATTCTAAAATTAAAATTTTCTTTATTTACTGATTCATAAGACTTTAAGAGAGTGTCTTTTTTATTTTTACCTGATGCTTATCTGTATATGTAACAATTGGAATTGTTTTAATAAATTAATTAAGCTTTTATTATTTTTCTTTTAACGTTCTGAATGCTTATTGAATTACTTGAAAATTTAAAATTAAATATTTGTACACAGGAAATTTTTTATTTAATAAAATCATAAGAACAAGGATCAAAGACTATAATTTTTTTTCTTTTTAAAGTTAAATTTAAAATACATCAAGTTAATCACTGATCTCTACTTTCATTCTTATAACTAGCAGAATCATCGGGAAAATCAAAGAATTCTTATAATCAGGAATAAAGTTAAACGTTGTGATTTTTCCGATTTTTAACATAAATTAAATTTAATATTATGAAATTTCTTAATTTTAAGTCTTTTTCATTTTTGAATATTTTCATATTTAAAAGGTATAAAAGAGTAAAAAAAAACTTATGCTGCTGTTTTCACAATACATGCAGCAAGATTTGCATTATCATCGATATTTACCTTATATTTTATATTCAACTAACTGAACAAATGAATGCATTTCCTTAATTTATTTACTTTTCCTTCTTGCTATTTTTAATAGAAATATAAGCAAATAATGGTAAGTAGTATTATTCAAAATAACGCAAAGAAATTTAGAATATTTTAACGATAAAAGATGAAATGATGAAAATAACTAAGAATATTTTGGTTTTTTATCCTATTTACAGCTATAAAGTATTCCTGAGTAAAAACAAATGTGAACAGAGTATAAATTTTATTTTAAAAATAAATAATGTGAATTCAGTCTCAAATATATCACCTTTCAATAATTTATGCTTCATGAAGATACATGTGCTATAAATAGATTTCGTAAAAAAATAGAAGTGAATAAAATAACATAAATTTTTAATATTCGTACACAATGATGAATTTTATAAAGATTAAATGTTGTTAGAAATGTCATTAGTCATTAGCATTGCTACGAGTTATTACTATATTATTCTTTTCATTACAGAGTCTCGACAAAATTTCAATTACTTAATGCTATTAGCTTATAAGAATCTTCTAGATTTAAAATAGTTTGTAATATATTTACTTTATAAAAAGTCCTTATGTTTAAAAATACCTTTTTACTTGAAAATGTTGATTTTTTTACTGTCTTAAACTTATTTTTATTTTTTTAAACTAGATGTTTTAAGCAAATGTTTTCCGAAGTACAACAAATGAAATTTTTACATGTATATTGCATTAATTTTACAAATACAAATAATTTACCTAATAAGCAATTCTTTATTTTCAAATTATTCAAACACATTACGCCATCTTCTATAAGTTGACGATAAATTACATTATTTAGATTAATTTTACAAATTGAATAATCCAATAAACCTACAATTTCAGAGAAAGATGATGATTGCTATACTATAAGGAAAAGCGAAATTGATTATTAAATGGAATTGATGAGAAATCCTTTATATAGATTAAATAATAATGAATAAGAGTCGACGTTGTTAATTTATTTATTTAAAGAATACTAATTCTGGAAAAAAATTCATGATTTTTTATTTGTAACTTAGCATTTAAACTTTTATATTTTCATTTCTTAAGTTTATAGAGCATGATTACTAGCGTATCATCTGAAAAATATACTCTTTTGTCTTTTAATGCACGCCAAGGCACTATAATTTTTTACAAAAAACAGCTGCATATTTAGATTAAAAGGAAAGCTTTACATTTTATGTATATATCGGTAAGAAAATGCTGACTTACTTCAGTTAGAAAAAAAACATTTTTTTCATTATTTGGAAATTAATTTTCATGATTTATTGTTAGCAGATACTTTATTTTATCACGAAATACATATTCAGCTAAGTTGATGTTGAATAAGCATTTTTTTATTAATTGAATAAATATTCAAATAATAAAATATACTATTTGAATATAAATTTTTATTATTAATTAAATATAAAGTTTATTATTTATATAATTACAAAAATTATTTGACGATATATATGTACTGGTTTATATGTTATAATTATCTTTCTCAAATTAATATATTTTTTATAGATCAGATATACTATATATCTATATCATATTGAATTATATGCATATTGTAGTGTCTGTTCTGTCTAAGAAAGCACAACTCGAACAAATACAAACATTTATTTAAATTTAAAATTATTAATTGATAGTATTGTATATTAAAATAATAAAATTATAATTAATAGAAATTTTACTATGGCCCTACTCGGCCAACAGAACAAACACCCAAGGAGAGCCAGCTAAACCTTCTCGTTCGCTGGTCCACGACAATCCCTCTTCTCTCCCCGCCGGAGCGGACCCCCTCCTCTCCTCTCTCCCCATGACTACAGCGCCATCATGTGAAGAGAATGAGGAGTATCCTAACACTACACCCTTCCCGCAAGTTTTGGGTTTATGTTCCACAGAAACACATAACTGAATTAAATATGTTAGGATACAAAAGACTAACACAGACTTAATAATATTTTGCAAACAATTAAAGAAATATTAAACATAAAATAAATTTGAACATAGAATTAAGAAATAATTATAGGTGTATAGAAAAAAATTATACGCAAATGAATTACTTAAAATTCACAAGTTTGCATAGAATAATCAATATTAATAATATGTATATAAAAAGATATAAAACAAAATTAAAATAAATCTATCCACTGAATATATAAATTGCAATTAATGTATATAAACAATATACCAGTAACATTAATGTAAATAAACAATATACCAAAACAATGTAAACAAACAGTATACGTATACAATTGATGTAAACAGACAATATACCAATACAATTGATGTAAACAAACAATATATCAATACAATTGATGTAAACAAACAATATATCAATACAATTGATGCAAACAAACAACATATCAATAAACTGATGTAAACAAACAATATATCAATACAATTGATGTAAACAAACAATATATCAATAAAATTAATGTAAACAAACCATATATCAATACAAAGATACAAATAAACAAAATATTTTCACTGAAATATATTTAATATTAAGATTTTACACTAAGCACTAAAGTCAGTTTTTATCTGGAAAAAGTCTAGATAAAGCATCTGCATGAGGCATCTTAGCTCCTGCACAATGTCTGATTGTTATATTATATCTCTGAAGAGCAAACACCCACCTCTGAAGACGAGGTGATTGAGGTGCACATTTGGTTAAGTATGGTAAGGGATTGTGGTCAGTATAAAACTCAATTTCTGAACCAAAAATTATCGATTCAAATCTTTTTAACGACCACACTATTGCATAAGCCTCACGTTCAATCGTGGACCAGGATTGTTGAGTTTTAGTCAATTTTTGACTAGCATATGAAACAGGATAAATTTTGTCATTGGCACGCTGAGACAGGCAAGCACCAACTCCTACCTGAGAAGCATCAGAATAAATTATGAAAGGCTTACCTGGTGATGGAGTGTGAAGTGAAGGTGCCTTAACTAGGGCTTGTTTTAGAGATGTAAATACTGTGTCGTGCACTTCAGTCCAGGGAATATTGTCAGGCACACGTTTCTTAGTAAGCTCAGTTAATGGATATACTAATTCAGAATATTTAGGAATGTACTCACGATAGAAGTTACACAACCCTAACACACTTCTAAGATCCTTTTTGGTTGTTGGTCTTTTAAGTTGCTGTATAACTTGCACCTTTTCCGGATCAGGTTGATGTTCTCCAGAGCCTATAATATGTCCTAAGAACCTGATACGAGGCTTGGCAAAATCACACTTGTTTATATTGACAGTAAAGTTGAGCTCCTTTAATTTTCCTAAAATAATATTTAGATGCAATAAATGTTCTTCTAAATTATTCGAAAATATAGCTATATCATCAATATAAGCACGTGAAAATTCCTTAAAGGAAGATAGCGCTTTATTCATCACCCTTTGAAATGTAGCGGCGGCATTTTTCAATCCAAACGGCATGACTTTGAAACGATATTGAGATCTATGGGTTTTGAATGAGGTGAAATCACGACTAGCTTCTTCTACTGGAATAGCCCAGTAACCCTTTAGTAGATCCAATGTGGAAATAATATTAGCCTTTCCAATACAATGAATTAATTGCATTGAATCTTCCATAGGAAAATCATCCGTTTTTGTCACAGCATTAAGAGATCTGTAGTCGATACACATCCTAATTCCTCCATCCTTTTTGTTTACACATACCACTGGATGTGCTATTTCAGCCGAGCTCTCCTCTATGAGATCTAATTCCAATAGTTCATCAATCTGGTCATCTATTTGGGATTTAAGAGCCTCTGGAATTCTGTAAACATAAGGTTTTTTACGTTCTTTCCCTTCTTCTAATATGATCTTATGTTCATCAACTTTGGCTATTTTAACATTTCCTGTAAACAAAGTCTTATAATTTCGTAATAAACTCAAAATATTTTCCCTGTCATCTCTAGATAAATGTTGCATGTTTACATTTTGTAAAGGATCCCCGGCATGTAATTCACCAGTAAGTCTTGGAGAAGCATGAATTTCACCAAATTCTTCGTCATCTTCAAAGACAATTCCCACAGCATTGACCCTTGGACAATATTTTCTGATTTTGTTTACATGGCAATGTCTAATATTTCCATCTGGGAGTTTAACTTTATAGGAGTTAGGTAGGCAGTGCTCAATTACTTCGCCAGGACCTGTCCATCTGGCATACAATTTGTTAGAAGAGTCCGGAATCAATAAATAAACTTGATCACCCACCTTAAATTCCTTTGGAACAGTCCGGCGATTGAAGTAGTCGGTGTAGGCTTGTTGTTTTCCAGCAGCTATCAATGAGGCTTGTTCGACTGCTCTTTCAAATTTTATCTTCTGATCTTGTAAATAATCAACAACAGATTTACTCATATTCAATGGAATAGGAATTTCGCCAGTCCAGCTTGATTTCAAAACACTTAAAGGTCCTCTTGCTTCTCTACCGTACAAAAGCTTGAAGGGAGAAACGCCAGTAGTGCAATTTGGTACTTCTCTGTAAGCGAAGAGTAAATAAGGGATATATTTATCCCAATTGCTGGGGTCTGATCGTATGACATGATGAAGAGAGTTCTTCAGAACTTTATTATATCTTTCAATTAATCCATTGCTGGCAGCATACGCTGGCACTGAAAACCTGGGAGAACATCCTAAGCGATTAATAAATTCTTGTGTTAGTTTAGAAGTAAAATTAGTCCCTTGATCACTAGCAATAACGCTGGGAATACCAGTTCTCATAAAAATCTCCAATAGCGCATCACAAGTTGCCTTTGCTGTTAGAGAACGTAAAGGAATAGCTTCTGGCCATCTAGAATGTTGATCCATCAGTACTAAAACATATTTGTGTTTACGTGCCGAAGAAGGCTCAATCGGCCCGATAATATCCACGTTCACAACTTCAAACGGTAAGTCTGGTCTAAGAACTGGAGAAATAGGAATTCTATCGGAAGATTTCTCAGGAGACCGTAATTGGCATTCTTTGCAAGATTTACAAAAATTTAAAATATCATTTGACATATTCGGCCAGTAAAAACTATATCGAATTCTTTCTTTTGTTTTCTTTAGTCCCATGTGACCTCCAAAAACAGATGTATGAGCCAAGTCCATAACTTTCTGACGGCGACATTTCGGTAAAATTAACTGATTTACAGTTTCACCGCAAACTTTCTCTTTGTGGAATAAAATGCCATCTAAATCAAAATATTTACCCTTGCCACGTGATAAAGAAGATCTCACTTCATCCAAAGAGGCACATTCTTGTTGTTCTTTTTTAAATTGTAATGATTGGCTCAATTTACAATTTGTTTCGGCTTCCAGCACTTCCTCACCATCAGAAACACCCGGATCCGTGGCGTCATTTGAACAGAGAGCCTCACCCACATTTCCGGCGTGTGATGATTCAGCAGTCTCGTTATGGTTTTCAACTTCATGCGACGCCAAAACAAAGCAGGCGGCAGACTTCTTGTTTTCTTCTAGCACTACATTTTCCAATAAATAAAAAACTTTCGTTGGTATTATACATTGCCCTTGGATTTTATTCGTAACAGCTGCAATAATTTCGATGGGTTTCGAGAACATTTTATTTTCCGTTTTTAACGCTACTTGAAAGCTCATTAATTCAGCTTCTATCTTTTCTCCAAAAGCACTGATTAAAATGACTCTTCCCTTTTCTGTTTTTGATTTTGGAATAAAGTCATTATTTATGACTGGAAGTTGGCATCCCGAGTCTACGAGAGCTTTCACTGGAGTATTATCCACGTAAATGTCCACATACTGAAGAGGATTTATTTCAATTTCCGTTCTTTTTTCTTTTAAAAATTGAGAGCGAATTTCTGCTGTTAGAATATCGCTTTTCTTATTATTTGCTTTAAATCTTTTTGGGCATTCTCTTGCAAAATGCGAATCTCCACAAATATAACATTCTTTCACAGTTCTATTTTCAAAATTTTCTTCTTTCCGAAAATTTTTAAATTTTTGTTGTCTAACATACGGAGGAATATGTTTTGACTCTGCCGAATATTTTTGTTCTTGTTCGTTAGAATTATATCTCTTGAAATATTCTTTGCGAGGAAATTCTTTCGGTTTTGATTCTGCCGAATATTTTTGTTCTTGTTCGTTATAATTATATCTCTTAAAATATTCTGGGCGAGGAAATTCTTTCGGTTTGACACTAATATTCGTTCTGACATTTTCGTAATCATCCAATTTACTTGTTATTTCTTCTGGAGTTTTAAAATTTGACCAAACATCAATAAAATGTTCTTTAATTTCTAAGGGAACTTTGCGTTTTATTTGATCGGTTATTATTAGATCACATAGTTCTTCAAATGTTCGTATTCCAAGTCCACTGATCCATTCTAAGAAATAATTTCTTAGTTCATAAGCAAAATCTCGCCAGTTTATTTCTGGTTTCTTATGATGCTTCGTGAAGAATTGTCTAAATTTTTCTGGGGTCATTTTATACCTTTTGAGAAGTAAACTTTTTACTTTGTCGTAATTCTCGGTGACTTCTTCCTCTTCCCTCGCTATAATTTGTACAACATCATAAGGCAATAATCCAATTAAATGCGTAACCCAAAGTTCTTTTTTTATTTCAATTCTCTTAGCTTGTCTTTCGAAGAGGACAAGATATAAACTTATATCATTCGTTTTGGGATCAAACTTCTGTAAAATATTATTTAAGTCTAATTTCGCCTTAAAATGAAAATCATTACCAGTATTTTGTAAGTTATCTTCTCTTGTTCGTTCCTTTTCCATTAAACCTAGTTTTTGAAGCTCGAATTCCATTTCTAGTTTTCGTTTTTCCATTTCGTCATTTCTTTTTCGTTCTTCAATCAACGAATTTAAGAATTCTTTAATGAAATCTTCGTCGTAGTTTTCATTTTCTGTTATCAATTTTTTTAGTTCGTAAAGTTTTAGATTCGCAGCATTCTCAATGCCTAATTCCACTGCAATAGTTCGTAAATCTTCCTTCTTTCCTTTTGCGAGAAAAGCCATTTCAATTACTTGTAAAACACAGTCAAATAAACGAATTCACAGTTCCGTTTCAGATTATGTCAGAAACATCAGTTCGTAATCCTGTGCGGCTGCGCCAGTGTAGTGTCTGTTCTGTCTAAGAAAGCACAACTCGAACAAATACAAACATTTATTTAAATTTAAAATTATTAATTGATAGTATTGTATATTAAAATAATAAAATTATAATTAATAGAAATTTTACTATGGCCCTACTCGGCCAACAGAACAAACACCCAAGGAGAGCCAGCTAAACCTTCTCGTTCGCTGGTCCACGACAATCCCTCTTCTCTCCCCGCCGGAGCGGACCCCCTCCTCTCCTCTCTCCCCATGACTACAGCGCCATCATGTGAAGAGAATGAGGAGTATCCTAACACTACACATATGTACATAAATGTAATATGGTTTAAAATACTTATTTTTTAAAGATAATAATAGATTTAATCAAAAAAACCACTCTTTAAAACATTTAATATTTCATACTAAAATAAAAGAAATGATTTCTTTTAAACTTTATATACATTTATATTAAAATTTCGTGCACATGTTTATATGAAAATTAATTATTAATTCATATTAATACTTGCTTATACTATATTAACTACTCTAGAAAAAATCATTTATATAATTGTATGTTTATTAAATAATGGAAATTTTTAATGTTTTCATGATTTAAAGAGTAAACAATGTTTTTTCCTAGTTGAAAAAGGCTCGTTTTTAAGGTTGAATGCTTAGAAATTTACCCGGTCACCTTCTTTACAATGCATGAACGCGGCCTACTATGCATTAAAAATCTTAACCGATGATATATGCAATGAATATTACCGAAAAGATAATAATAACTCTGCGCTCTAAGAAATATTGACTTATGGAGTGATAAAAATCTAAAACTTTGTAGAGAATTCTTTGCTCATAAAATAAGATATCATCATAAATCACACGAATAATGCAAACTTCTTTAAGATATATAATTTATAGTTAAATATAATATAACGATATAAATAGTATATCGATTTTAAAACCAAGTATAGAAATTGTGATAAATTTCGATTTCATATAAACTCCTTATATAGCATACTTTGAATCATTTCTATACAAATATTAACAAGAACTATAATACAAGTAATAATAAAGCAATCATTGAATGTACATAATTAAATTCAAATTACATCTCTAATTATAAACTGTTTACCTCAACAAAATTTGATAAAAATACAATTTATGAAAACTAATTAATCTAATGAACGCTCTCTCAATTTGAAGTATATTCTTAGAATTTGTCTTTGAATGATTCTTTTAAACCTCAGTGATAACCAAACCATACAAAGTGAATAGCTTATTATTTAAAAAATGGATAATGAATTATTTAAAATAATACTGGAAGTATGAAAAATTATTGATGTATGATGTGTACAATATATGTGTGTGTGTGTGTGTGTGTGTGTGTGTGTGTGTGTGTGTGTGTGTGTGTGTGTGTGTGTGTGTGTGTGTGTGTGTGTGTGTGTGTGTGTGTGTGTGTGTGTGTGTGTGTGTGTGTGTGTGTGTGTGTGTGTGTGTGTGTGTGTGTGTGTGTGTGTGTGTGTGTGTGTGTTTGTATCTATGTTATACCTCTACTTGTATATATGAATATGTAATTTATTTTTTTTATCATCCGCTTGTTTAATGAGAAACACATTTCAAATATAAGTCGACCAATGATATAGCTCCTTATTATAAAATAGAACAAAAACCAGCATACTTTCAACAATATTTGCTAGTTTTATTAGAAATTAAAGACTCCAGTGCTTTCAAAAATTATATGCATTCCCAAATTATATTTAGTTCTCAAAAACAAATCAAAACTTTAATTTTTTAATAAAATGCAGTCACAGCACTCATAATTAATATAACCTCCTTTTTCGTTTTAATTTATAATTTAATTTTAAATTTTTATTTTAAAAATTATGATTTTCCTTTTAAACAAGCTTCAGCAGTACTATGAGTTTATATTGGTTCCAATATTCCAAATTCTAAGCTTTATGAGCATTATAATAAGAAAATAAATTATAATAACTAATTTTAAATTTTTTATTTATATTTGCTTACATTACACACAAGCTTTCTTAAAAGACTACATACATATAAATGCAAAAACTTTTATTTCTATATGACTTATATATTATTTATTTTTGCTCACATTAGTCAATTTTTGATAAAAGACCATATTCAAGCATAGAGACATGTAGTCAATGAGACTATTTTAAGCCAAATGTGTTAACTACCTGATTGTCCAACTTTGAGATGTATATTTAATATTCTGCACAAGGACTAGTCTATATAAATGTGTTCAGTGTGTGATAGTTACATCTGATTGACAACACAATTAGTTCCGTTCAAGATTTTGCATTTTGTCGAAAGTTATCTCCCTTTTCATCATCCCATGTATTACCCCTATGTTTGTCATAACGAATCAAACTTATTTCTTATTGATTCTGCCAATTTAACGATTTAGTTCTGAAATAATTTCTAGATTTAATTTATTTCATGAAAAAAACTTCCTTTGTGAAATCGAAACTGAAAATTCGATGAGAACATTTTAGAAAAATAAAAATTACTGATAAAGTTTTGTTTGTGAGAACTCCAAGTAAATTGGGTTTCTGAAGGAGTTCCAAAGTGTATTCTTACTCAAGATACCCAAATTCTCTAAATAGTGCAACATATACTCGAATGTATGGAATGCATTGTAGTACCCTGTTAAAGAACTCAGTGTTAAATGAAGTTACTCTGAAATCTCAGCAGGGGGTGTTAATGAAATATGTTACCAAATATAACTAGAAAAATAAACAGTTGTTACAAATTTTGACAGTTAAGATGTAAAAGTATTAATATATGATATATATTTCCAGTATTCTCGTTAAAAAATCCATTTGTTAACAGTTAATATTTGAGAGTATTTATTTTAAAGGATTTTCTTAATACTAATCTCTATTGTTGCTCAATATCTGTAAGTACTTTTACAGCATTCAACAAATTTTAAATGCCTTACTATAATGTATGTCAAAAGTGACATGACTTGAATTTGTTATTACAATTAAGAATTCAAAAAATAAAATTCTTTTAAGGTGGTTAAGAAGATCCGTATGTGTAATTAAATATTATTCATCTATTTAAATAAAAAGTTATTCCCTTTTCAACTAATTCTTTTTCCTTTTTATTATTTTCAAATGTTCATTATTCTGAGAATAAAATGTTTGATATGCTTTGATAAAAAGTTTATAAATAATATGTTTGCTTCATTATTTAACAAAATTAAAATCTATATAATAGTTGTTATTTAAAAGAAATTTATTGCTTAGCTGATAATATAGAGGTTTTCAGATATTCTCTCCTGTCGCAATTCAGGAAATTCAACATTCTAACTCTACTAGGTATATATTTAAAATCCTCTGTTCATTTTACTTAATCAAATTGCAGGAAAAAAATTTGCTTGGAGATATAATTATTAAAAAAGCAAAGATTTTTTCAAAAAAATTAAGAATCTTTTAAAAAGATTTTTAGATCAGATTTTCAAGACAAGGTAAATTTAATTAGAGTTCTATAATAATAAAATATATGGGATAAAAGTCATAAATAAACAGGTGTATGTAAAACAATAATTTTTATTATTTTAGTATAAATAGTAAAATATAATTAACGTGAAATTAATTGAAAACGATACTAGTATTTAAAGTTATTTCATCTTAATTATTTTTTTACTATTTATACTGAAATAATAATATTTATTACTCACTTTTATACTATGTGCATACAAGCAAATTTATATTACTCTGTAGACACAAACATCATTATGAATGTATTAAACAATGATATTAAAGCTTTTTCGAAGATTCAAGGTAGTGCCTTGCGTAAGCGGGTCTGCATGCCAATTTTATTTTATTAATTAAGTTTATTGGTGCAAATTATACATCAAAATTTGGAATTACTTTCAATGGAAGCGATTGAAAATTAGAAACTAAGCTACTTCTTTTTCACGTAAGCTATTTCGTTTTTCGTAAATATTATTTACGAATCAATATTTTTTACTGATTGAGACAAATTGAAAACAGCATAAAATTGAATATTTCGCTAGTAAAGATTTAAATTTAAAAAAAATATTTATTATCCAAAAGGAAATTATTTTTAAAATTATAATAATTATCTTTTTTAACAATAAAAGTTAAAGTGTTAAGGTTCTTCACAGTATGCTGAAAAAAATATTTTAGTAAAATATTCCATGAATGTGAATATACTCGTATGCGGAAAATACTACATTTTTTCTAAAAAAAATTTTTTTTCTTTCATTTGCTATTTTCCCATTGTTATACTATATATTCATTAACTATATTTTTTCCATGTCAGAATTGGTAGTATAAGCGATTAGTATTATAAACACTATCGAGGTTCATTTTTAAATTTAAATTTCTCTTACTAGAGTTTGTCAAAAATGTTGTTTAATTAAAACTGTCTCTTACTCTATTAAAATCAGTTTTAATTACTCAAGTTTTATACTGCTCAAATCAATTTTTATTCATTTCACTAATTTTTGTTTCCTCTCATTAGTCATATTAATAAAATTTTAAGATAAATTTAATATGCTCAATATATTCAAATATTTTAAATTCATAATTTTTATTTGCTTATTTTTTATTGGTTATAAGAAATAAACTTATTTTTTGTGAAAATATTAAATTTTTTCAGCATAGATTATTATAACTGATATTTTATTAAAATACTAATTATCAAAAGATTCATTTTATTTTATATCAATTCTTATACAAGAATATGAATAGTTTTCTTTGAAAGTATACAAAGAAAATACGCTTGGTTTGTATTTTTCTAAGGAAAAAACTTATCAGGATTTATTTCGATTTAGATTTATATTATAAAAAATAACATTAAAGATTAGTAGCGATATAAATGTAAAATACTACAAGTTTTAAGGGGAATACATATACATAATAATATGTCAAAAAAAAAACAAGTCCGCAAATAAAATTTAAATTCTAGTATAAAATATTAAAATATTTCTTTTCTATGAACAAACCAATATTTTCATAAGTTTATGACTTTTCTTATTTAATACACACTTTAAACGTTAAGAAAATTTAAAGTAAAATTTAAAAAGAAATGTTTCATACAAATAGTTTTGATTATAAAAGTTTACTTTTATTTTAAAATCCAAAAAAATATTTGGGCTGATTTGCGTATTGTGAAGATACCACTGAATAAATTTCGAATATTATGCATTGTAACTTCTTTGAAGGTATTAAATTCTTTTTGCGCATTTGAAAATTTTTATTCTAGTGAAGAGTCATAAAAATTTATCTCTTGATGGTTGTATAATCACGTCATTAATCATCTTTAAATTTATGCAAATATTTTTAGAATTATTTTAAATTTTTAAATGATAAATTATAGAATAAGTTTTGATATTATGATATTGTAACCATCGTAAAAATGTTATAAGAACATTTTTACAGTTAAAACTTTTCATGTTAGAGATTGCTACTATAATTTATTGATAAAATAACAGAGCACACAAACAAAAAAATGATTTCTTTATCGAATAAATTTCAAGTTTGTTTCATTTTATTAAATAATATATAAGTAAGATATATAACAAATATTACACTCATAAATAAGAAATAACTAAAGAATACAGTTGAATTAATATATTTTAGAATTGATGTGATTGAATACACTAGACCTTATAATATAACTAAAACAGCATTATTACTAAATCACTGTACCCTTAAATTCAAAATCAATATTTGCTGTATGAAATGTTTTTCTATGCATTTATACTTTTGAATGAAAAGTATGTGAATTTTAAAAAAAAATATGATATTTTTTAAAATAACAATAAAACAAAACCCACAACAATTCCTATTCATCACAATCCAAATTTCAAATTTAAATAAATATGAATTTTACTGTTTTTCTTGATCCCCTATTTTCATTCTCTATGACAAATTTTTATCTGAAGGAAATATTTAGAGAGAAAGGTCTTCCAACCACACACACACAGTTAAATTCCAGAATACTCTATTTGCATTTCATTCACAGAAAAGACTTTTGTTTCTGAATATTTACTGTTGCAAAGAAAACATTTATGAACTGATTGTAGCTATTATTATCTAAAATGAGCTATTATGCATGAATACTATTTTTTTATTTAATGTTGAGAAAATGTTTGACAATAAATGAAAGGAGAAATCATAACTTTTCTAGTTATGCTACTACTTCAGTAACAAATATGAAATTTCAAATATATTTCACGATTTCCAATAAATGCAATATTATTAGAAATGTATTACAGTTTTAATGGACATCATATATTAGTGAGTATCACATAAAATTAAAGAAATGCTAAACGAAATGCAAGAATATCGGTACTGAGATTTATACTCACTCTTTTGAAAATAGCATGTCACTATTTCAAATATTAATCGCTCCTGGGATAATAAATTTTATACATATCATCTTTACATTACAAAACCCTTTCTATCAAAAAGCATTCTAACACATGTTTAGCAGTCATATTAAAGGTTTATTTACCAACAAGGTGAATTATTTTCCCTATCAATATAAAGATTTAGACAAATGAGTTTTTTCACTTATTAACTCATATTAATAATTAAATTAGTATAATTGTCTAATAAAGGTTCCTTGAATTCCTGAATTTGTTAAAAGCACTAATTTTCCTCTAAAAACGTTTTTTGTCAAAATGTAAATCAGCGTTTCAATTTTCTATAAGTGTACTTATGGTCTTGTAAACTTTCTATTTTAATTGAATCCGAATTTCGCGAAAATTACTAATCCCCGGAATACTGAACTTGCTAAACTCAATAAATTAAAAAGTATTATTTTTTTCCAAAAAAAAATAATAATAATAAATTTCCATTGTATTGACCTATAGAACGACAATATCCCAATATTCACCCTTTTTACCTTCATTATACATCTAAGATAAGATAAGTTAGTATTCCATATCTGATGGACAAAATTTGGATTCATCCATGTTTTAAGGATGTATTTTAAACAAGGTTTAGCTACTGAAATAATTCTCTCCACAGTGGCTCATTTTTTTAATTACTTGTCATGTGAAAACTTTGTTTTTAAAATTAGATCATTTTATAATGCACTTATGTATTTGTTTTATTAGATGTTTCTTTATTTGCTATCAAGTGGATCAGATCTTGGTCTATTGGAAAGTCTATTCTTTGGTTTCGATCTTATTAAATGTTATACAATTTTCTCATAACACATTAAGTTAGAAAATTTTATACATGTTATTTCACTGATAATATTTAGAAAATTGAATTTTATAGTGTTTAAAATAAAACTACATTTTTTCTTTTCTTTTAAAAATCTAAAATTTACTATGGGAAAAATATTTTTCAGAAAGAGTATATAATAATAGATTTAATAAAAATAAACTGATGAAAGTATTTAACATTATAATATATGAATGTAAGTTAAAAGAAGAAAAATAAAATTTATAGCTCATTTCATTTATCATTAAATAATTTTACATAGTGATATTTTTCATTTTTTAACTCAAAATGCTTTTTCAGGATGACACAGCCAGTTCCCTTTTGCTGCCTTTATTTCTTAGGGAACTGTTAAGAAAACAGCAGTGTTCTTCCCATAGCATCTAAAAATAAAATTAAATAAATTGAGAATAATAAAAAATAAAGAATTATTCTTGTAAATCAGCTATCTGAAAAACATAATAGTAAAAATATTTTTTTAAATTTAGAAAACAATTTTCATCTTAATGCCTTAATTATATTAAAACTCAGTTTGGTAGGTAAAACCGATTAGAATAGATTACGTAATCAGTAAAATATGTCAGAAGAAACAAACACAAATTTCTTCGTTGATTCCTGACTTACTTTCAATAACCTCATAGCATAACTTTTAAATATTTTATCTTTTTAATTCAATAAATACTCTATCTGAGGAGTTCAATTTTTAGAGAATACCTTCTTTTTAAATCTTTTAAATTTTGGATTTGATAAAATAATTGAAATTGGAAAATGTTTAAAATTAGTTATGAAAACCATCAAAATATCAAAACACGAGTTGTACTGATGGGTATAAATTTTAAAATTATTACTTTTATTCAAACCGAACTAATACTATAGAGAATTAAATTTAGAAATTAGTAATCATAAGAAGAAATTTTTATTACTAAAGAAAGTATTGTGCTCTTATGATAAAAAAAAAAAATACTTTTAGAATAGTGAATTCTTAATAAAATTTAACACATAAAATGTTCATTTACACAATGCACTCACCAAAAACTGATAGCATTTTTTCAATCCTGTAAAGGTTTTCTTTTTTCTTGTAGCATGATTGCTCTAAATAGGTTTAAAAACAAATACTAAAAGATAAATAGATGAACAAAATTTTAGAAAATGAGAAAGTGAAACAAGTATTAAAAATATAAATATATAAAACATTTCTTTCGTCAGATGAAGTTAAATTAAAAATGAGCAAATTAGCTACAGCTATTTAAGTTTGTTATTCTCAGGTAAAATCCTAATATACTTAATGCGTTTGGCACGCTTTTTAAAATGTCGCTAATGGGGAACTTATAAGATTTCTAAATGCAAAAAGTTTAAAAAGCAATACCAACCGAATTTTACTAAATCAAGAACAACAGGTCACGGTAAATCAATTCATATAACATTCAATAAGTTTTTAAATTATGTGAAAAAATAATCAAAATTTCACACACTCCAAAAACTAAAAACAAAACATAATTTTTTTTGTTCAAGAGTGGATGGGTTTGAGACATAGACTCTCTGTTTCGAAAAACATGGTCTTGTCATTCAACTATTATGGTGAACCTTTTCTAAAATACTTTTAACATAGAGAAAATAACAGCCATATAGCTGGAAACTGCTTAAAGGCTCTTAGAAGATAACACAGGGCATTTGGACTACTTTATTGATGTAAAAATTAGCTTAGACTCTTTAGACTGATTTTTCTGACAGTAGAATATTTTTCTAATTTTAATATATCTGGACTCTTTTGTTTTCCAAAACTATTTTCACAATGGAATTCTATCAGATTTGTTCATCGCTTTATGAACATTCGCGATTTATGAAATTCCTTGACGTGTGTGTGTGTGTGTGTGTGTGTGTGTGTGTGTGTGTGTGTGTGTGTGTGTGTGTGTGTGTGTGTGTGTGTGTGTGTGTGTGTGTGTGTGTGTGTGTGTGTGTGTGTGTGTGTGTGTGTGTGTGTGTGTGTGTGTGTGTGTGTGTGTGTGTGTGTGTGTGTGTGTGTGTGTGTGTGTGTGTGTGTGTGTGTGTGTGTGTGTGTGTGTGTGTGTGTGTGTGTGTGTGTGTGTGTGTGTGTGTGTGTGTGTGTGTGTGTGTGTGTGTGTGTGTGTGTGTGTGTGTGTGTGTGTGTGTGTGTGTGTGTGTGTGTGTGTGTGTGTGTGTGTGTGTGTGTGTGTGTGTGTGTGTGTGTGTGTGTGTGTGTGTGTGTGTGTGTGTGTGTGTGTGTGTGTGTGTGTGTGTGTGTGTGTGTGTGTGTGTGTGTGTGTGTGTGTGTGTGTGTGTGTGTGTGTGTGTGTGTGTGTGTGTGTGTGTGTGTGTGTGTGTGTGTGTGTGTGTGTGTGTGTGTGTGTGTGTGTGTGTGTGTGTGTGTGTTTGTTTTATATTTCTTGAAAGGATAAATGTTTTATTCCCTCATCATAACAGTTATCTTAACAGTTAAGTATCTTTTGAGAAAAGCATTTTGCTTGTGTTTTGTGTTAATAACGGTTTTTTTTAATTCTAAACATATTAGTACATTTTTAAGCAATGATGCATTGACCTTGATATCTCCGATAAATTATAAGAATTATTTATTTTTCCCATATAATTAACTTAGTAAACTTAATGCTTTCAGGAAGTTTTATGACATAATACAGAGCACAATTTGTGCACTATTTTAAATTAAAAAACTCGTTTTTCTTTACTATCAGCTCAGGAATTAAAAACAATATTCTTTAGAGAGCCTTACAGATCATAGGAAACTCTTTGTGAAGATATTATTCCATATATTGATCTAAAGAATAAAGTTATGTTGAGGACACCGTATAATAATCAATAAAGTCAATTGATGAAAATTAATCAAGAAACAAATTGTTCAAATAAATGATACACCCCTTTTTAAATTCATGTATGTAATCACTGTAATAAAATTAAGTGCTTTTACTTGTAGTCTACTAAGAATTTTCTTGTATATATAAAAATTCCTACGGTTATAATTGTTCCATGTATTTTTATTACATTAGAAATTAAACATTTCACATGATTTATAAATAATACATTGTAAAACTTTATTCCCATTTATTTCTTCTGTTTTAGGAATGCATTGCTTTTTCCAATGAATCTTATAATGATTACATTAATAGCCAAATTTTCGGGAAGATTATGATTCTTAAAGGAAACTAAAAGTGATTTCTGAAAGCTCAAAAATTTTTAACAATGTCCACAGTAAATTGTAATTTCCATCAAGATTATTCCTACTTTTGTCATACCTTATATCTATCATAAATCTAGTATCTTTTGATAAATTTATTTACCAAACATTTTATAATTTTTAAATCTTTTACTTTATATCACTCACAAAACGAGAGATTCAATTCATTATTTAGTTGATCATTTATCTCATATAGTGCTATTATCAATTTCCCTAATTAGTAGAATGTATCTAAAATATTGTCTTAATTCTAAACTATCAATCCAGTTAGTTTGATTCGAAAGTATCTTTTCTTAATTCCCGAGATAAAAATGAAAATTTGTAAATCACATCTGTTTCTTCAGCAATGAAGTATGAAAAATATCCACAGATAAAATAAATAAAATATTTTACTTAATATTTTAGTCATGCAGCAATACTTGAGTTTTTGCAAATTTGAAAGTAATGTGTTTCTTATATATATTATGGCCAAAGTTAAATGACTTTGATAAATGAATATCTGTATTGTCATCAAAAAAATATCATTTATTTCAAATTTATCATAGTTATCAAGCACCATTATTTTTAATTTTTTTTGAATAATTAAGTTGATTTCAGATTTTTCACCTGTAAAACCCTCGAAATATATCAGCTATAAAAAAATTAAAATCCACTATCAATATAATGAAAAAATCGATTATATATATATATATATATATATATATATATATATATATATATATATATATATATATATATATATATATATATATATATATATATTGAAAAATGTGATTTTATGATGAATCAACACTGTCAATTAATATTCACTTTTAAAAGTTCTAATTTACAAACACTTGCAGTTTTTCTCATTTTCACCAGGGAAACCGGTTACTATTAGTTATTTTGAAATTTATTAGTTTCTGACTACAAATGAAGCTGCCGACTTATTTACGTTTATCATATGTCAAATATAAAGCTATAATTTTTAAGATATCTAAAATTGAACTATTTATAAAATAACACTCTTTTAATAATAACACATAGGAAATAAAATGACTTTCTCAGAAAAAAGCCAATAGGATGTTAAATTATTCTAAAACTAATTAATAGATACTGATTTTTCTATATTCGTTAAGTTTTATTTATTCTATTTCAATTAGATTTTTCTCAATATGATTTACTCAATTGCTCTTTATCCCTAACAAAAATACTTTGCTTTTTTACGAAAGTGTTAAATAATTTGAAAGTATTTTCTCTGTTTTTAAAGTACATTAATTTTTTTATTACAGAAAAAATATGTGTGATATGTAAGGAGAATCATTAATTATTTATTATAATTAACTTCAAACAATTTCAAAAGTTGAATCTATTGTAAATTATTTCATTATACTCAAAATTTAGTATTAATATTTATTATATAAAAGACAATGAAATGTGTATTAATTTTAATATTTAAATTTCATTTAAAAATTTTTATATTTTAATTTTTTGAACTAATTATTCTTTAAATTGACTTTTTTATGATTTTTTGAATTAAGCTAAATTTTTTCTTTTATGGAATTATTTTAAATGAAGATGATTTTTAAGAAAAAATAAATCCCTTAAAAACTTATAGGGGAGGTAAGGATAGGTAAATATTCCAAATCTGTAATGTGCATGAAAAAATTTTCTGAGAAGAAATATATTTTTAAAAATACTGGAAAATCAGCTAAAGAATAAAATATAAAACAATGTAGTTTTTTTTTTAATTTAATATCTGTGACATGTAAATAATGCTTATTTTGAATTAAGATTCCAATTTATTTTCTGTTTAATTATTTACATCAACCCGAATGAATTAAAACGCATTATTACATCTTCGAAACACAACGAGAATGAACTTCTACAAATAAACATGAAAATTAAAACATTGAATTGCCATAAAACATGCATAGTATTAAATTTATCATATTTTTTATTTTTCATCAAAATTTTATTTTAAATTGAAAACATTCCAATCAATTTTTTTAAAATTTACTAAAGAGTGATAAACAATATTAAAAAAGCAAAAGTTAATTAGTGCAAAAGATTATTTTGCTATAATTTTGTCAGTTGAAAAAAGCATTACGATCACAAATCGCAAAAAAAAAAAGAGGACAAATGCAACAAAATTTATTTTATGTTGATTCCAGTTTATTTTCTGTTTAATTATTTACATCAACCCGAATAAATTAAAACGCGTATTATATCTTCGAAACTACGAGAATGAACAAATAAACATGAAAATTAAATTATTGAATTACCAGAAAACATGTATATTAATTTTTTATTCTATATATTTCAGTTTATAAATTAAAGAATAAAGTAAGGTGACAAAAAATTGCCTCGCTTGTTGTGTTTATAGATAGAATGTTTCCAATGTAAATGATATCTCTCTCTCTCGCTACAAATTCAATTTAATTCATATAGTCTATGTTTATACAAATACACATACAAAATTATAACGTTCCAATTACGGTCTTTATGAAATTTCCTATCACTATTCATTTATGAACTTTTTATCGCTATTCCTTCGTCATTCTTAGAATGGATCAAATTAAGAAGTTATAAAATAAAAAATGACCTCAATTTATAAGTTATGAATTTCAATTACTGTAACTAATATAAATAACTATATTAATGAAGATTAACCAGCATGGTTTACAAGTTATTTACCTTTAAGAAATATTGAGGAATACCAATATTAAATACATCAAAACAAGCTCATTGACAGTTGCTTCCACAAAGCTAGCTGTTTTATCAGAAATGAAGTAAACAATGAATTTAAAAACACTGCTAATTATGATTTTGTAAGTGCTTATATAGTTTTCCTTGATACAAAAAAATGAAATTTTAAATAGCAAGCAATCATAAAAATTTATGGAAATGCAAACACCCCTTACAAAATAACAATTTAAATGATATAATCAATTCCCATATAATCACAAACGTTAATTAGAGATGCGTGTCCGAGTGGCTCATCATACAACTACAAAACTTTTCAGAGCCATATATACCGTAAGACATGATGGATCATATATGGACGTCATAAAAATGTTTGTGATTAAAAATGAATACGATGTTTTCAATGGACTATACATATAGAAGTGCGATGCATATCCATAATGGATGAGTTTTGGAAGACTGAAATAGATATATATATATAGATAGATATAATTTGAACGTTCTTGTTGGACGTAACATTAAAATTCATCGAGGATACAGTAGAATACATTTGAGATGGGTATAATCTAAACAACCCTCGGATGTAATTAATTACAAATGCGTTTGTCTCTTCTCATGTTATTGGAGTAAATTATTTTTGGAGACTAAATAAGTAACATTTTTAATAAAATACTTGAAATTTCATTATTAATTTATGATTAAATTTTAGAAATAAAGAATAAATAAACTTAGATTTTGAAATATTCCTAACAATAGCTATCTAAAATTTTAAATGTGTTGTGTGTGTGTGCGGCGAATAAAACTAAATATTAATTAGCAAAGAATTTGATCCAGAGTTCTTGTTACCAATAAAGATAAAACTAGCTATTTTCTATTATAAATGATAATTTTTCAGACAAATTACTGTAATAAAGTTTAAAAGAAATTTGTAAAATAATAAAATGCAATGTTATTTATGAGTAAACAATATAGTAATAGAATATATGACAAGGAAGTAGGCATTGTATTAATCTAACTCAAAACGTAATTTTATAGTGTTTAAAATTATTACGGCAAAGTAATTTTCTTTGATCGAATAAAGTTCCTGTGTGTTCTTCAAAATAAAAGTTTTTTTTCTTAAAGTTGGTTTACAAGTTATTCACTCATTTATTTTGTGTAAAACAGAGATTCCATTTAAATATCTCTTACGAATATTAAAGATTCCATCTACAAATCTATGAAACTAATTTTCTTTCAGTTATCTATAATACAAGTCTTCATACAGCTCAAAATTTGTATAAAATTCGTGATTAATATTCGTATTCAGCCCAAAATTCTTATAAATAACCAAAACATTTCATATTTAGGCCAAAAACTAAAATAAATTTCCTTCAAAACCCACAAATTCAAGCAAAATTATTGTCTTACATATTTTTAATAAAATCAGGAATATGTTGAACCAAACCCACACAACACAATTTCGTCCAGTAGACGTCGATATGACATCTGCGGGATGTACTCTAATCCAGTACACGTCTCTTTTTGGTCCACTTTAGATCCATGGCACGTCAAATATCCACCCATTTTACGTCCTTTATACGTTTACGAGATGTCGGCATTGGATGATTCATGAACGAAATTTGGATGTATTCATACGCACTGCTCTATGCTAAAGGCCTGTTAACACGTTCCGAGTTTCTCGTCCGAATTTGCATTATGACGTCATCAAGACCGAGAAACGAGTTTTTCGTCCGATCGATCCGAGAGTGGTGTTTACACGTTCCGATTTCTCTGATTCGATATTTTAACGTTTATCGTAGTTTCGCTTTTAGTTTTCATTTGTTGCTGTTTTATTTCACTTCCTTTGTTGCTGTTCAATTTATTTAATCTCTATTTTTAATATGAATGAGGAATTAAAAATCGTAACAATAATGACAGTAGTGGCTGCTGCTTCATTATTATCGAAAAGAAAAAATAAAATTAATAATAGATCAGTGTGGACTAAACCTTGGCTGGCAAATCGGCCATCGTTTTGTGCTTACCACTTCCTTTTAAAATAATTTAATTTTTCCTTTCTTTTACATGGAGTATCTACTTTAATAAATAGCAGAGAACATTAAAAATCTTGAAACTAAAACTTGCTTTAATTAAAGTAAAATATTAATATTTATAACATTTTCAGTACATTTATAAAATGTTTCAATTCCTTCATAGTTGTATTTTTATACAAAGTATAATCAAATGTATACTATAAAAGCTTAAATAAAAACACAATATATAATAATTTGCCCACTTATTATTAAAACATTTATATTGATAAGTTTTCAATATTATGGAAAATGATATAATGTAAGAAAGTAACTCATGCAATTATAGGAAGAATACATTAAGAATTTTGATTTTGCTGTTAATTAAAATATGTAGCTGATTATACAAAATCTAGATTTTTAACATCTTAAAAGAAATTACTTGTGTTATAGCAGTGAGGAAACTACTGGATATAAGACTGGTCTTATAAGAGATTTTAGAAACTATTTTCAGCTAATAGAATATTAATTTGCTTATATGAAAAGGATTTAATTTGTCACAAAAACACTAGTCAATTTTTACAAAGATATAAAAAAATATTTCAGTGAGGCCATTTGAATCATAATAATATGTATGTATTTCTGAATTAAGCAATATTTTTCTCCATTAAATAAAATTGGACAAAAAAGTTACGCCTTTATATCAAACTTAGTTAAATAATAATATTCTGTTAACAAAATTGATAAAGCCAATAAGTTGTTCTTAATGTATTTAGATTTTTCAATTATATCTGCATGGAACAATTGCTGCTTATAAAAAAATTTTGCTTAGAATAAGTGAAAATTTTTATTAGAGACTTGTCGACTTTTTAATATTTAATTATTCTAATAAAAATGATTTATTAGTTTAAGAAAGAAAAAGAAAAATCATAGAAATGACAATAATTTGCAAACAAAATATTTTCATTGGTTTTCAAATCATAACTTTTTTCTAGAGAGTTCTTGTTAATGATAAAAACTACTTTAAAGCCAAATATTTTTTTTATCAAATCATTGGAATAATGTGATTCACTATATTCATTTTTATTTTTATTTTCATTAGCCTATTTAAAATCTAAGATTCAAGTTATTTACATCATTTTGAATTCCTTAAAATGTATAGGAGTAAATTAAAGTCATTTCATCAGAAAATGCAGATTAATTACAATAATTTAAATCAGATTTATTAATTTTTTAATAGAAGAAAATATTTTTAAATAATTCTTAAAATAGATGACTTTGCAATATCAAATGAATTATATTTAAGTATCAATATAGTATGAGCAATGGATTTCTAAATCAACTAATGTTTTTCAAAATAAAAAATAACTTACTTTTGTTCACATAAGAATTGACTTCTTAATTTATTTTTTTTTAATTTTGTCTGATGATATATTTAATACAGCAGACAGCTCTACGTATCCTTTGTTTCTGAAATTCTTGTTGTGATAATCAACAGAATTTACATTCCATAGATATGGCCGCCCTTTATATTCTTCAATTAGAATTTCGATTTGTTCTTTTGCCCAATTGATTTTGTCAATGTTCCACAAAGAAAACAACTGTTTGACAAAGAAAATTCTTCGGGTTGAAAAATTCGATTTTCGTGTTCTTCGATGACGTCACTCTTTTATAAAGCTGATTGGCTGTGGACGAAAATCTCGGATGGAAAAGTAGAACATGTTTTACTTCTTTCCGAGATCGGAGCTCGACATCCGAGTACGTGTTTACACACTCCGATTTCGCGATGGCAACGGGTTCCGAGGAAGTTCAGACGAGAAACTCGGAACGTGTAAACAGGCCTTAAGTAGCTTTTATGGATTTATTTTAGATTAGGCTTATCTACTGAATTCTTTCTGTTGTAGCTCAATTTTTATCAACTATAGAAGGTGAAGACTCAGTTTTTAATTAATTTAATCTTTTTCATACATTTGTTATGTTAAATTTTTCTTAATTTGCTATGAAGTGGCTCAAATCTTTGTCTACTAGAAAGCTTATTTTTTATTTATATCTTATGTCAAATGTTATACAATTTTCTCAGTAATTCTAATTAAATTAGTATTTTTTACCACATATCATTTTACAGGTAATATTTTAAAATTTTTGTTTTATTTTGTTTAAAATAAAACTAAATTTTTCTTTTTCTTTGAAAAACAGTAAAATTTATTCCAAGAAATTTTTTAGGAAGAATATAAGATTTAATAATAACTGTGTGAGGAGTGCGATTAGGTTTATATAAATAAAAATTAATACATACTTATGAATAAAGTTTGTTTATTTTTGAAAGATACAGTTTATTTTATATATACATTTATAAGTTAATATATTTTGACTTTTTATTCTTTCGAACACCTTTCTTCAGCATGGTGTAGTCAGTTCTCTAAAACATCATTTACTTCTTAGGGGACTGCTTGTAAAAACACCAGTGTTCTCTAGAAAGCCTCTAAGAATAAATTTCAAAACAATTGTCAAATATTATATTTGCAAATCAGCAACCTGAAGAAATAGTAAAAATAATTTTTAATATTTGGGAAACAATTTTCAGCAATACTATAATTACATTAATTCAACTTGATTGGTAAAACTGATTAAAGCAAATTTCATTATCAGTAAAAAATTTCAGAATTAACTCAGCAAAAAAACTCAAATTTTATTGATTTCTGACTTTCAGCAATTTTATAATACCAATTTTAGAAATATTTAACTTTTTAATTACATGCATGCATCAACCTAAGGGACTATGTAATTTCTGAGAAATATATACTATTTAATATTTTATCCTCTGGAATTGATTACATTATTGAAATTAAAAATGTTTAGAATTTGTAATGAATCTTCAAAAGAAAAGAACTAAAATAATCAAATAGGGAATCGAATTTACGTATTAGTACTCAATTTAAACACAAATGTTATTTACTAAGGGATATATAAAATTTTTTGATTAAACATTATCATTTTCACAACCAGTAAATTCTTAATGAAATTTAATACATAAAAATGTTTATTTACAATTAGCACTCAGTAGAAAGAAATTGCTATATTTTTAATCCTTCAAAGGATTTATTTTCCCTCTTGCTCTATATTAGTTACAAATAAACTTAAGCAATAGTACTGAAAAATTTAATTTTTGATGAATGTAAATAAACAGTATATAAAAGCTTTCCTTTTCTGATGAGCAAATATAATAAATAAGCAAATTATTTTAAATTTAATTTCATCCTCAGGTATTTAAATTTGTTACTGTCACCTAATTGAAAACAAAATTTAGAATTTATAAATGAGGTATTTTTTATCCCTTAAAATACAATTAATTCAACTTTACCAACCAAAGTAATTAAAGCAAAGCAATATATATATATATATATATATATATATATATATATATATATATATATATATATATATATATATATTTAAAATTATAAATATAAAAAGCAAACTATTTATAAATAAATAATTTTTTCAATATATTTGAAATTAGGTTCAGCCCATCAATTACTTACGCATAGCAGAACAACATATGAAAATGAAACACTATTACAAAAATGAATTTCCTATCAACATTTAATAATAAATAAATGATATTTACTGTGATGACAGGTGTACATCTTTTTTAATTCAAGTTAGATCAATAAAGAAGTCAGATATTTAATACAACTAAAAATCAGGTTGTTGCATGAAAAGTTGATCCCATTCAGTTTAGTTTTGCTTGTAGTCTTTGAAGTCTGCAGAAAAGTGAATTATTACAGGATAACTTTAAAGGAATACAATGAAAAAACAGAAGAATATTGATATTTCTGCTTAAGACTATATCGGAGCATCATTTATTAAATCAAACTAATCAACAAAATTTGAATGGAAATATACATATAATATTTATTCCAGAAACTTTGTTCGTTGTTCTGTTTATGTATGTTTACAATATTTCTTATGATTTTAAGTCTTAACACACACACGTAAAAAAAAAAAAAAAAAAAAAAAAAAACTGAAATTAAGAAATATATCAAAGGGTTATTTTATTTTATATATATTAATATATTTTGTTTAAATGCACTATACTAAGAGAAAATATAATATTTCAGTTAATTACTAATTTCAATTTTTACAATGAACTAAATTTTTCTCATACAAAAAGGTTTTAGCGATATTGCTGTAAAAATAACTTTAGTAGAAATCAATCATTGTATTATGATTTTCATTTGGTATTATAATTAATGATTTTTCCCCAAAATGCTTATACAAAATAAGAATATACAAAATATCCAGTATTACAAGTATCATTATGGAAGTAGGAAATTTTGCTTACAAATTAAGTGAACACAAAATCTTATAGAAAATCAGATTCACAGAGCATTCAAAAAACTAAATCACCAAAGATGTACACAAATTCACACTATATCACTGTACATAATGTTAAACATCTTTTTTCAATTGGAATAAAAAATGTTTACTATGAATCCATACTTCAACTTCTAGAACCTTTAGCAGACAACTAATTGAAAATTCGAATCTTTTAGGTTCTCCAAGAAAGTCTTATAAGAATTCCAAATCTGGTATAGGAAATAAACATACCCTCTATTAAACTTCAAAATATAAAAATTAATTTTCAAGTAAAAGTTTTCATATGTCTCTTATTTAAAACTTGCCGTGGCTTGATGGTAGAAATTCTCTATGTGTATTATCCTCTGTTAAACTCCAACCATTGTCAAATAAAGGGAAACGGAATGTTTCTCGTCTTCCTTCTGGTGCACATCTATTAATAGAGTATGGTAATGAATGAGTGCTTGGTAATTTTCTGGGTTTCCCCTGTTATGACATGTAAATAGTCTCACAATCATTAAAAATCTCCTCTAAAAGCAAATAAGCAACCGATGCTTATAGAGGCAACGTACTAGCTTCCAATTACTTTGGCTATCCTCAGTAAGAAGCAAAGATATTTCTACAAGGGTTTGATGTGACAAGTAAATCCTACGATCTTCTCCCTAGTAGCAATCAGTGTAGCGCTACCTAATATAGTGGCAACCGGGCAATAAAGCTAAATTTCTAACGTTAACAAATTTCACTTTTTGTTTAAACTCGAATTTTAATGTATCGAGCAGTTACGCCCACATTAAAGAAATTTGAGTACATGGCACATTCTAACACTAACATGCACAATACACAAAACTTAAACATTCATTTACTTTTGGAAACATTCATTTTTATAAAAATTTTAGTTTCAAAATATGAATAAAATTGTAATGAAAAACAAAATAACTCACCTAATCTACATTGCTCTCCGAATCGTTAATTTTCGGCGAATATACCGTTTTTATCGCATCTAAAAAATCTTCTATTATGTTTTCCCGATGATTCTTTCTCCATACGTACTTCGCGAAAACGTAAAATCAATATATTGTCATCCATACTTATTAATTTTCGCAAACAACACACAAATTAAAAAAATCGAATATCGAAACTCAATGCTTCAGTATTATTCTGTAATAGTTTCAAGGGTTACATACAAAACGCGCATGTCACGCGATCACGTTATCTCATAATCGAAAAACACGTCATACATACGTAATCCGAACCATTAAGCAAGTTTGGCGAACTTATTACACCACCTTATCACCTGCTTGGCGCATTTTACCCTCTGTACGGTTCTCTACTCTTTAGCGACATTTTTTGCACATGACACTAATTAGACCAGGACCTACAGTTTAAAGTGGATTCCAAACCACTATCCAAACTCAAGGTGGGATTCAAACCCATTAATTGTTGAAACAAGGCTATTCTTCAGGTTTATTATAGAAAACCACCTTTTTTTTTAACTTTCTGTTCAACAGAAGAATTTATTTGTAAACATAAACATATTATAATATATACATAAAAATCTTGGTTATTCCTTCATTTAAATACAAAAACTAATATTAATACACAAACTGTACATTGACCTATGCTGGAAATAGACTTCAACAACATGGACTAATTTCAACAATCTACTACAAATAATCCAAAGATAAAATTATTTTTATTATGAAATCATGGAAATTATGGTATCAAAATTAATTATTATGTGAATATGATTAAATTTCAAATGTAAAAGAACAATTAAAATTTAAAATTTCTTAAAATTTAGAAATTACTTACAGACATTTGCTACTTATCAATTTATAGGAAATCCTTAGAATATTATAATATATACTATCCTGATGTTTATCACTAAGATGTATTTTTACATTAGATTAGATTTTACGAAATTTCTTTTGGAATAAAGCTTTAGATCACTAAATTTATTTTTCAAATAAATTTAGCGATCTAAAGTTTCACATACTAACGCTATTTACAAGTTCCACATATTAATGCTTATAACGAAAAAGAAATCTAATTATTGCATACATCAAAAATATACAAAAGAAATTATTAACATTGCTTTTTAGGGTGGCTATTGGCTTCTAATCATATAGTGATCGTAGATTATTAATATTACGGATTCAATGTCAAAAACAATGAACAAACTAAAGTGAAATTTAATACTAAAATTAATTTATATTATTTAAAATAGATTATTATTTGCAATGTTTATTTTGACTTAATTTTACAAGCACAAAGTAAAATTTAACTTCACAATAAAAACAATGTGTCAGAATTAAATAAAAAGATATTTTAAAGATTTGTACTTTTTATTTATTTAAAAGAATTGATAGTACTTACTAAATTATTCTGTTAAAAATTTTGTTATTTTTCAAGATCTTAAATAAACATTCATAAAAGGTAAATAATACTATGATTTTCAAATATGGCCACCCCACATGTGCAGACCTATTAATAAGCCTGCGCATGATTTTACTTTCCTTCAATCTCAATGGTAAAAGCTGCAGCCACCGTCCAGCGACCATTCTATCAGCAGCCGACGACGGTACCGTTCACAATATGCGGTAGAAAAAACAGTGACCGTTTCATGTATAAGTTTTTGGGCACAGACCGCTGAAAAAATTCGGTGTAAAGTGAGTTACCAGTGAAACCCCGTTAAATGGCCCCTGTTATATCATTGAGCCTCTGCTACTAGAGATTATTCTGGGTCATCTTCTGAGATTATTAACTCCATCCATTGATGTAAATCGAAATGGGATTTTTGCATGGACGTCTTTCTGATGGATACTCGAGAATTTTTCAACCTTTATTCTTATGGTGCGATTAATTGTGTTCTTCACCGGGTGCCCCCAGGTCTCCCTGCGCGATCGTTCATTCTTCGACTTTCGTAAACACGCAATGCTATTTGATTCTTTCAATTATAGCATATTACTTATTAGTTATCACACATTACAGAATTTTATATATTTAACACCATAATTAACTCTTTGCTTTACAGTTTGGTTTCATAATTATTATTACAATATTTTATTATTATTATTACATTATTTTTTATTAAATGTTATTTCATTAAAAATTTGAATATATTTTGGAAACCAATGTTTTATCATTTTCTCTTATGTTATTGTAGATCTGCATCATATCAAAGGGAATGATTACTGATTATAAATGAAATTATAATTAACTTTCTGGTGTTTTCTTATTAGGACATTACTCAAGGATTTCATCAATTTCCCATTGTACAGTTCTAACGAATTGATTGATACAATTGATTTGAACAATATTCAGATTTGGTTATATTGCATCATTATTTCCGTTCTAATGTGACATTTAAAAGCAAATACCAATTCTTTCCCATAGCCTCTTTTTAAAATAACATTTTATCATTCACTCTGACATTATAAAATGAAAAAAAAAAAAAAAAACATATGTCAACTGTTCTAGAAACTGAAAGTGTGTGAAGCTCTACCTGGTGTAAATCTTTCTCAACACAACATTTTCCTTTTATGTTTGTTCGATTATAAAAAAAAAAAAATCATGTTTTCATAGATGCCGTTAGTTTCTGTTCTCATCTGTGAGAAATGCAATTTTAGATGTTTTTTTTAATATGGCGGATCGGGAACAGGTAAGCGAGAAATTTTACTTACATATTACCTTTTATTTTAAGCAGTGTTTGATTTTAGAATGGATTATTGCATCAGACAGATTGTAATATGTCTGTGTTAATATGTCGTGATGTTTTATTTTTTCTTGATGCAAATTTCCATTCAACATTTTACAGCTTAAATTATACTCCATTAGCTGTAATTATATAGGTATGTAATCTATAAGATACCTGCTGTAAACAAACAGCTGATGGTTTACATTTTACATTGTGAAAACAAGTGAATAACTTTAAGATTTAGATTGGGTTTTGTTTTTATATTTTAAGTTGCAGATCCATCTGATGGCCCGGTTTTCTTTATAATTTACCGAACGATCATTGCTGGCGTTGGGTAATATACATTAACTAATATTATTTACCTCTTCGCAAAATAACATTTTTATTTTTCAGTATCTTGTCAAAAACTATATTAAAATGATGAAAACTGTTTAAATTCGTGCTTTTATTGCTTTTTAAAAACTCGTTTGTCGAATAAAATATGTACCGTTAGCTCTTTGTTTTATTTTTTTGCTAGAAGCGGTTGTGCAATCCCCGTGAACGGTGCCATAAGTTTGTGTATATTTCTATTATTTGTTATTGTTTGGTCTTATTTAATTTTCTATTAATCTTACTTTGCAACACTCAATCCGCCCCGAAATATTATCGATTGTGTTTTTGAGTGTAATTTTGACTTACAATTTGTTTTAGTGATCAAGGGGGTCACTTGTTATTGTGGGATTATAGAGTTTTTATGGAAAGCATCGCGCATAATTATTTGCTTTCAGTTTCGTATAGTATAGTTATGAATTAAATCATTATCATGCATTTTTATTGTTTTATTCAGATACGCTTAAAATATTGAAATGGAAATTTTTCATTTTTTAAATTAATTTGTATTATCATTAACTATATCCAAACTTTCGTTAGTCCAGAATTATATGAAAAACACAATATAGAAACTTGCGTTTTTTTTAAATTTTTTTTTTGTAAATAATTTATACTTTTATAATAATAAATATTCTTATATTCATGAATTATTTTATTTTTTGAATTTCAATAATTTCAATATAGTGATTTTCAATTAAAGAAAAATATTTTCAAAGAAAAATATTATTACTAAAAATTTATGTTTAGTGATGAAGGAATAATATTTCACTACATGTGATGCACTAGATACTTATCATTTAAAATTGCACGGCTTTGTATATTTATTGTCTAAATGATTATACTTAATAATTTTCATTTCTATATGCTCATTTTCGAAGTAACGTGTAAACAGATTCTTCAAGTACCATGAATAATATTTTAAAATGTCACGAAATTTAAAAAAATCATATAATTTTAATTAATTTATAAAATGTAATACCGCTGAATTTAATTATGAATGCACATCATGCTCCCATTTTTATTGGCTGTTTAGATGTATGTTTATAACTTTTTCCCATAAAGTTATGGACTAATTTATTTCGGGAATTATAAAAAATATCCTATAATAAAGATGTCTATAAAACCCTAATATTTGTGACTCACATTTTTTTAATATATAGAATTCATAATTTTTGTAGATTCCTAATGTATACAAATTATTGAGCAAAAAATTGTACATTTGAAAGCATTCATGCAAATTTATGTGGAAGAGTTCATACTTTTTTATGGACATCTGCCAAGTAGGCACCTGAATGATTAACACTTATGTCATCTATTCAATAGTTATTAGAGCAATTCTCACTTTGGGCTTAGATATTTGTCCACTACAAAACATTGGTTCTGAATGAATTAATTGGCTTTCATATGCAAAATATGATGATAGTTTAGAAAGTTAAAATTATGTATAGTTATAAATAAACATCTCTGCTTTTGAAGAGCTTATCATTATTTTTACATATTTTACTTTTTAGGCATTAATGATTTCCCTTTGCTAGTAAAATTAATCTTATTGTAAACATACTAGCAGTATTAATGATACTTAATATTATTAAACTTTATAAAAATTTCTAATTAATTTATTAAATAATTCTATATCAAATAAAAGTAATATATTTTAAACCATCACTTAGGGGTAAAAATGATCTAGTCTATGGCTAGTGTAGAGGAGGAGGCTATTAGTAATACGAGAGCCTCCAGACAGGATAATGAAAACAGTTTCATATGATTTGACTTTTTCAATTAGACCCTGTATGTATAAGATACCATAAAAGCAAGGAAACTGTTCATCATAGTTTATATGAATATGATGCCCATGTCCTTATACATTTGACTACTTTAGATAATCTTGATACTAAAGAATTATACCTCTGCTCCATAAAAAAACTTTTCTGAGTTGATAAATGAAGTGAGAGCCCCTAACAGATGAGGCTAAGTTATTTTGGATTTAGAACTTGGTACAAAATACTTTTAGCAAAATTGCCTTGGATGTCTAATCCAATTTAGAACCATTATTCAATAAGAAACTTGAAATTGTCGAGTAAATGCTCATTAAATCAGTGTTTAAGTTTATTTAATAGTCAAACATGTTTAGTTTTAAATAATTTTGAAATATTTTCCTGCAGACTAAAAATTTTATTTTAACCTAAATTCTCATTATATTTAATTGTTAAGATATAATATCAAACTAATATTTTGTCACTATTTAAATTTTAAGATTAATTTTAAGGTTACTTACATTTGTAACTTATTAATGAATTCTTAAAACACTTATGCTATTAACAGATAATTTTGACTGCTCAAATATATTTGCATTAGAATAAACAATCAAATATATATGCTTGCATTGGAAATATTATCATTAAAACCAAACTCAGTGACATGAAAGCCCCAGGAGTAGAAAGCCTATAGTGCCTATATCTGTTTTCTACACCGAGAGCCCTCGCGTGTGAAGCATACGTTCCATTTACATGGTCAAGCTTCATATGAAACTACTAGTGCTTAGTTTCCAAACTTGTTTGTTACTCATTTTTATCAATCCACTGCAGGGATTATTGACCTTGTCCTGGCCGAGGATCAGAACTGTGCATTGAGAACACAATACCACAACACCAGGCTTCATATTATCACTAAGCAAATATTGAAAAGATTATAAAAATCAAGAAAAGAGATAAAAAATAGCTACTATTTTGTGTATTAAAATGAATTTTATTGATATTTTAATGTATGGTAATTATGATGTTAGTGTGAAATTTTAATGTCGAATTTATATGTACTAAAGTTGTTGCTTAAAATTTATCCTTTGTTTTGAAGTACCATATTTATTTTATTAACAGTAATCTTTGGACTACATTTTGAAGAAATTTTTAAATAATAGCATAAACATTAAGATTTTTCTGTTAAAATAAATTTGAAGTCAAATCCTGGTTCCTGGAAATGCTTGAAATTTGATTTTCTCTGTGATACAAAACACTTCTTGAAAATAGAGAATATCTCTTAGAACTTTTTTATATCTTTAATAGTTTATTTTCTGGCTAGAAAAATTATGAATTTTTAGTTGTAGTTTTTGGAATTTTCATTATAGTAGAAGGAAAATTATTAATTTGAGTTTTTAGTGTTCTCACTCTATATAAACAAGACTGATTAAAAAACAAATAATGTAATTCTTTTAAAATTATAATAAAAAGCTAATAGAAAAATGTCTAAATTATTGGACTTTTCGGTATGAACTTCATTGTTAATTCACCAGGTTTTAAAAACAAAGCAACATGTAAAAATATTTTTCAGTATAATACTAATTGTAATGAAAATCGTCAATTTTATTGAATGAGACTGTGCACAATTATTAAAGGAAACAGAGTCCTAATATTCTGGGGTTCTGACTTATAGCAATGTTTAATAAGTCAGTGTCAGACAAATTAATACAGTAGGTGATTGGTTAACGAACATACTCCATTACAAGACTATGTTCGTTATCTAAACTGTTTGTTAATCTATCATTGATTTACCATAGTTTTTTTTGTGAAATATATTAATTTGTTCTGGAGACACTAAAAATTAAATTTAAAAAAAGATGTATAATTTCTTAGTAAGTTTATCAAAAAAATAAAATATTTAGTCTTGCATATTAATCAGTACTTTTCATTTTTTTTATTTATGGGACATTAAAGAACATGTCCAATGTTGACTATTTTTCTCTCTTTTTTAAGACTTTCCAGAAGTGATTAATAGCATTGTTGCTGTAAAGATTCTTAACCTTGCTGATTTCAGCTTGGTTTGGGTGCCATTCTAAGATTATTGCTCTGACATCTTCCCACTTTTTCAACAAATAAATGAAAAGGGGAAGTGTTGCTCAAAATGAAATCAGTTTTGGTTTTGAATTCATTCAAAACTGAAAGTGATGGTCTGCTTTGGCTATAAATATTCTGTTGAAAAAAAATTTGAATATGGAACTTTGAAATTTAATTGGCAAGCATCACAATTCAAGAGAGATGAATGATTTTTGGTTTGTTGGGTTTGGCAACCATGCACATCATGCTCCAAGAGCTGAGAAGTGGTTGTTAGAATTCATTTTAGTAAGTTATTCAAATATGTGTTCACTGTCTGAACAAAATATATTTTCATGAAAGTATTCATTGTCCAATTTGTTTGCTATCCGAGCTGTTTGTTAACCAATCACCTACTGTAGTTGGTTTGTCAAATTATTAAAAGGATTAAAAGTATTTTTAATGAAAAGGTCTAGTGTTATATCAAATTTCAAATATAGATTTTTAAATGATTTAGTATTCTTATACAACATCACTTAGCATTTTAATGAAAAATAAGAAGCTTCAGGAAAATAAAAGAATTATATCATTAAATTTTAAATCTTATTAAGAGTCTACTTATATAATTTTATATCGTATTAAGAATCTACATTACGATTGTATGTAAACTTAAGTGTAGGTATAAATATTCATAAATTGCTTTATAAATATTCTTTAGATAAGTGTCTTAAATAGTATTTAAATTATAAATTATTTCATAAAGAGATTTAATACCTTGAAACATTATTTTAAAGTAAGCTTAAGTAAAACTTAAAATAATCATTCTTTTTTTTTATATAACATGAACCAATTGTTCATAATATTATTCGTAACTTTAAGTAAGAAAATTTAATGGTTAAATACGGATAATGAATTTCTCTTGCATTTAAGTTTAAAAATATGTGTATTCAAGGAATCAAAAACAAAATTTAAATACTTGAAAATTCTGATTTTATATTTGTAGATTGAAGAAAATTGTCTTTCATTGTAAGGTTACTCCAAAAATTAAAAAAAAAAAATATTGTTAACCATGAGTATTAAAGCAGATGATAATTCTTTAAACTTTTTAATATAATAAAACTTGATCAGATAAAAGTTCTCGATCTGTATCTATTTAATAAGAATTTGTAACAAAAGAATAATCTTTCCTCTTGTTATCATGCTAAAAGTATTTAAGAAAATATTTTTTATTATGATAATCTCTTTTCTTGTGCTTGTCAGTTGGCAGCTTAATGGTTAATGCTCAGGCTCATAATTCAAGAGTTTGTGTACCTCAAGTATAGATGTTTGTAATGGTTTGGAATCCTCTTTAATTTTCATTCGAAATCAATGTTTGTAATCTAATAAATTTTCTATGCAAAAAGGACTGCTGTGTGGCAAACTAACTGAACTCTCAATTGGTATATATAAAGCAGTTTGAATTTGTGACTGTGATATTTCAAATTTTCTCATTCCTCTTTCAACTTTATTATATAATAGTACAAGCAAGAATAAATTTGATGTGAAAAGTTAAAATACTTGTCAAGAACAAATTTTTTTCTAGATAGATTTTTATTTTAACAACTTATATTGGTAGCTTCAGGAAAAAACATGCAGATTTATTTATGATTTAAAATGAAATTAAGAGCAGTTTTGTTCAATATTCTAATGCTCAACAATTTTATTTTAAATTAATGTTGAAAATTCCAAAATTCTACTAAAATTTTATGGAGATGAATGGATGTTTTATTTTAAAGGATTAATTAATTTTCAAGTTTTTTTTAACAATACAAATGATCTTTTTTTAAAACACTTTAATATTTTTTCTAAATGATAAAACATTTAATATTTAGTAAAAATATTTTTACAAAAATTAATCTACTGCCTGTCATACATATTTAAAGTTATATCTAAAAATATAAATATGTCTATATATAATGTATAGATATATATACATCGAAGGTTATAAAAATAATTCGATCAAGTGAATAAAGAGTAAATTTATTTGTCAACATAATTTATTTGCTTTACTTATCTGTACTCAGATATCAACTATCCGAATGATATCCATCCTGAAATTAGGCAGTTGATTACTGCAGCTAATCATTGTTTTGTGTTATAAAACCTTTGTTGAAATTTTGCTTCATAAAAAGAAGGAATAAAAAATTATTTTATCCAACATAAGTTTAAAATCAGTCTTGATTGTGTTTTTTAGAAACTGACAATGAATGTAGAGGGCTTTCTTCATGAACTTTACTTTCAATTTCAGTCAATTTATAAATTTAAAAGCAAAGTTCTGTGAACTTTTTTGATACTGTTTTAGAAAATTATCCCTGTGCAAAAAGCAATTTTGAAATATAGAAATCCTATAATGATGAAGTTATTATAAAATCCTTTAAATTAAGATGGTCCTAATTTTATATATAAGTTTATTATCATAATTTCTGTATAATTTGACATCAAAATGGTTATATTGAAATTGTTCACTCAAGGAACATTCTTCTTCACAAGCACAATAGCTCTTTATAGGCCTTTGGTGCCTCAACCATATGCTTCCTCCAGTGTTTTCAATCGTTAGTGACTCCTCTGCAATTCTTGATTTTTAAAGTATTTAGGTCTTCTTTAGTATTATCTAACCATCTAGTAATCATCATGGCAGTGTATATCCAAAACATCATTTTTAGCTACAAACGGCAGTTTTTACTAGCATATGCCTGCACATCATGATGCATATCTTCTCTTGATTAATTTTTTAACCACTATGTTTTTTCCAAGTAAGCTGTTGGTATAAAAAATAGCCCTATATACTTCTCTTCTGAGGCCATATTTATTAGGACATTCAAAACTTTTGGGATAAAAAAAAATCCATGCTATTTTTTATTCAAGTAAAATGTAAAAGGTTAGTCTTTTGAGGACTGACCTATGTATCCCTCTCTTTGCACCAGTTGTTAACATAACTTAATGTATTTTGCATCAGTTGACAAACTATGTTAGTCTTTTCCAAGGATGTGTGAAGTATCATTTTCATAGCCTTGATTATAGTAGCCTTTATAATTCAAATGAGTAATAAGGCTATTTACTTCCAATTTTTCAAAGTAATGGCGATAAAACACTTCTTTGAGGGCAACTTGGTAGTCTTTCTCAAACAATTCTTCAAAGATATTCATTTGAATAATTGTAGTTGAAAGTTGGGTCTCAACCCATTAACACAAAGTATCATTTAGCCTTATGTGCCTTAAAGCCTCAAGAATGGATAGATATAAAGTATTTATTTTAAAATCACCCATAATGCCTAGGAATCTAGCTAAAACAATTTTTTTTCCTACCTAGAGTGTCTTCAATCCTAGAAACAAGCTGGTATAAAGCTGTTTCCCTGTATTTATCTGGTTGATAGTGAATTCTAAGTTAAGAAAGGGATAATTCTTTACCAAGTATGCAGCAGCTGCTACAGCACAACAGTTATTTTATATTTGTATAAATGTAGTTACACTACATTTATACAAATATTTTTATTTTATAATTCTTTCTTTTCTATTTTATAATTTTTATTTTATAATTTATTTTATAATTCTTTTCTTTTGTTTGACATTGCTTTGTTATACAGTTTTCTTTTAATATTGTTTTTGTTGCCATTTCAATTCACATAAAGTTGAGCAATGATTATATAAAATATAGAGGCCACACTATACTTACAAATATTCCTTAACATGCCTCAATAAATTTCTCTATTATCTTAAAGAAAAATGAAGAAAGATTAAATGATCTTAAAGGATTCAGTCTGATTATAGTTATCTTTGCCAGGTTTAGGAATGAGAAGTAATCCTAATCTTCTATCATATCATAGGAATGTATCCCAATGCAAGAGTAGCTCTATATAACCTAGTGCAAGAGTAGCTCTATATAGCACTCGAATAATAAGAATCTTAGCCTTTTGGATCATAATGGGCATTATTCCATCAGGTCCAGGACTTTTGAGTGGTTTATGATAGGTGATTGTGATGGTTAAAATAGGCGAATGTTTTCTGCGCAAAACTTCCATCAGTTTATGCTGAGTAGATTAAGGAAGTGTCTTATTTTCAAAGGGTAGGTAGGTTGAGCCAAAAATGATTTCTCAATTATCTAGATTGAATCTGACTTTCATTGTATCAAGATCTCTGAATAAATTCAGTAAGAGTAGAGCTTATGTATCCTTATGTAGAAGAATACAAGTTCTAGCATTTCTATTAAAATCATTGATTAGCTTACCCTTAGTTTATTTAAGACCATCACTGAGCTGGTAGCTGAATGGTTAGCACTCTTACCTATGGTTCAACAGTTTGAATTCCATCTTGGGCATGGATGTTTGTTGGATTCTATTTTAAAATATAAGTCTAATTAGTCCTTGTGTGCAGAAAATGACCTTTGAGTGGTAAACAAATCAACCTTTAAAGGCCACTAATTCTACACGACTGCCAAGATTCTTGAATTAAGACCAGGTGTCTTGAATTTCCTGTTGTAGTTGGTGGTCCCATTTCTACTGTGATGGATGTTGGCTTAGAAAATCTGCAGCCACCATCTTTAGTTGGTTTATTTAGAACTTTAACCTGGACTTGATGAAGTCTGATATGAAATTAAAATTATTTGCTACCAAATGTTGCTGCATCCAATTTTGGTGCATTAAGGATATCTCCTGATGGGTCATTCTTCAAGAGAAGTATGTGCTGTTGACTTAGTGTCAGCCCACCATTCTGTGTCTCAATTTTATCCAACACCTCTTTAGGGTCAAGTTTACGACAATAGCTAGGTAATTTTGCAATAGTTTTTGGTTATTTTGACAAGTTTCCTTTCCCACCAACAGTTTCTGCACTTGCCACAGTTTAATATCACTAATAATCTGTTCCAAAGATATAGAGCTCCACTTTCTAGTTTACAAGATAAGAAAGTAGGGCCATAATCCTTGTTACTAATATTTTTGGTTATAAAAGTCTAGAGCCTGGTTCTCCGTTAGGTGCTATTTAAGATGTCCATCAAGAAACACAGCCATATTGACCCACATGAGAGTCTTCAGTTTCCTCTTCAGGTTGGTCATTTTTGGCAATCTTTGAGACTATACATTGCTCTGTCAACCGATTTTGTCTTTTCTCAACCTTTCCCTTTGATTTTTAAATCCGTGCCCTTGGTAACTTTAATTCTTTTCTCTGCTTTCTTTTACTTGCCCTGGGCAGCCTTTTTTTAATCATTATTCTGTCTAGAGATTCAGTCATGCTATTAATAGATTCTTGCCTTGCTCTAGACCTGGATGAACGACAAGTCATTTTTCCCTCTTGTGTAAAGGAGTTGTTTCTAATTATTCAGTTGATTAATTGTAGGTACCCTTATCTTGTAATGACAAGTACACTTCATAGGTTTTACCTACATGAGTAGTGGTTTTAGTTTTTGTAATTTTTCATCTATGAAACTAAAAATATAAACCTTGGGGAAATAAAAAGTTTCACCCAGTATTGCCTGAGTTACTGGGTAAAGCAAGATACTCTAGTGCAGTGATTCTAAATCACTGTACTGCTGTACTTTTAGTGTGCCACCAAGTTCTTAAAATGTGCTGCTGAATTTTAGAAATGTATATAGTAAAAATTATGAGGCTTTTTTTCATATAAGTAAAGCAATAAACATACTGTAATTTTTGTAGTGCATATTATTTTATTTTACATCCAAAATTATCATTAGCTATTTTACTCAAAGTAATATTGGTAAGTAAAAAACTTTTAAATTTTTTTCTTTATGTGCTGCCAAATTTTGAAAATGTTAAAAGTGTACTGTGATATAAAAGGTTGAGAATCACTGCTCTAGTAGTTCGTCAAGCATATCGGAGGCTTCGTTTAGACACCAACCATGGTGCTATTCATTTTAGGTATGGGTTACATAAGACCATTGTTGTGGGATTGGATTAGTAGTTTCTTACCGAGCTGTCCTGTCATTAAAAAAAAAAGCTGCTAGTTGCTCAAGCCCCAAATAATGACCAGTTGGATTTATTGATACATATTTAATCCCCTGTCAATAATATAAATATTTAATCCCCCCTAATAATTAATATTTCCTATGTAATTTAATAATATTTCTCAGGGTTTTTACAACTTTTGGTAAATAATTCCAATATTAAATTAAATTAAAAATATAATTTCTTAAATTCCAATATTTTTTTTTAAGAGCCTTTGAAACTCTTGGAATTTTGACTTGACTCTTTGAAAATCATAAATTACTTCTGGAATTTTTACTTATCTTGATGCATTTATTTTTTAAAGGAAATATTATAATTTTTTTGAATGTTTAGTTTTGATATTTTAAAATTTTCAATATATATATATGTATATATATATATATATATAATCTGTAAATCTAATTGAATATTAATTTGTATGTTACTACTAAATGGTGTGCATGATTGATATTAGATTGTTGTAATCTTAACTGTCTAAAGACCTTGTTCAGTCCCACTGATTTTTTCATTATAATTTAGTTTATTAGTATTTAGGCATGTGAAGTAAAATGAAGTAATCACCAAACAAGATCTTTATGTTGTGCAGTCAAATGGGCAACTTTATTGATTCTTTTGGAACTGTTTTCTTTATGTTGTGTAAAATTCACTGATTATTATTATTTAAATATAAAATTTTTGAGTTAAAATATATTTTTCATGTCTCTCTTGTTGAAAATTGTATATAATTTCAGTGAACCAGGATGAATTTTTTTATCAATAAAATAAACCCTGAAATAAATTATTTAATATGCCTAGTAGAAATTGTCAATTCAATCACCAGTGGACTCTGGAAAAGCCGTAGAAAGATTGGCTTTTGTATGGATAAAAAAAAAAGTCCCCGTTGTCTGTTTTGCAAGAAAGTCTACTGTATCTCAAATATGAGCGAATCAGCAATCAAATCTCATATGAAAAGAAAAAATAAAATAAATTAAAAAAAAATTTGTTTGTTAGGGCAGGCTGTATCTGCCACAAAATCTACTAATTTAAAAGTTTTTTTCACTACTGCTGTTCCTGTTAATGAATGTCAACCCTAAGCATGTTCAGAAATTTTAGATTCATTGTTTCTTCAAAAGAAATTTTAAAGGCTGAAATTCTATAGGCCCTTAAAGTTTTAAACAGTAGATTCGGCTACAGTTCTTGTAGATTCAATATAAGTTCTTTCTTTAAAGCATTGTTTCCAGACTACTATTGCAAAGTAATTCAATTGTGGTGAAAAATAGTGTGTGTATTTAACACCTTATTTTTCCAACTGATTGAAAGAAAAAGTTAAGAATGCTAGTAATTATGTGCTTCTCTTTAATGAAAGCTTAATAATCATCTGCAGACAAAACAATTAGATTGCCAGGTAAGATTTTTGGATAATGATATTGTTAAATCTGACAGTATATTACTTGTCAAATTTTTTTAGTCACTCAACTGGAGATATTTTGTTTGAGAAAGTGAATGAAAAGTGCTCATAAATACGAACAAGTGGATTATTCTAGTTGACAATGGCTGTCCCAATTGTGAACTGTTTTGTCTGTCGAATTTGAACTGTTTAAATGTCTTTTTTCACTTAAATGGCTGATTTTTTTTTAAAAAGTGAACAGCATTCAAATATTGTAAATAGAGGAAGCTGCAACCTACACATTCTACACAATGCTTACAGTCATGGATGTTCTTCATTTCCAGAAGTTGAGGTAACAGGAAGGGCTGTTTACAAACTATTTGAGGACTCACCCACTCATAGGAATGACTTGGGTAGCCTTAGGTCAGGCGTAAAATTTCCTTTAAAGTTTAGGTTAGAAAATATAATTGTTTTGAACAGATAGCTTGAAATTATACCATATCTTAAAACACATGTCATTTGTTCAAAACAAGAAATATCCATTTCCTTGTAATAAAACTTTTGATATTGTGCAGAAGTGTACAAAAGATATACTTTTTTCTGCCAAATGCAATTTTTTTACATTTATTATTCTGGAAGTGGAACCTTTTGTTACTAGTGTTGCTATTTATTGTAAGAGATTTTCATGCAAACGTTTTTAAAAGAATCTTTGCTGTCTCTTCATTTAAACTTATTAGTATTGATATAATGGATAAAGAAAATAAAAAAAGATGCTAATCTATTAGATATTGGATTTGTTACTAAAAAGTCAAGAGAGAATTGTATGTTTTCAAAACTTTGACTGAAAAACAGAAGATGGAATTTTTTTAACTGTAGATCATTTTTAGTATCCATAACAATAATGTTAACAGAAAAATGTCCTTTGCAGTATTCTGTTGTATGAAACATATCATGTTTAGATCCTTGAACTCTGGTATGTAATGAATCAAGTTATTTAAATAAAATACAGAAATTTCTTTTGTACTTGTCTAATGCATCTAAAATAAATGTGCCAGAATGTTATTTTGTTTTAAAAGAATTTCATAATTTTGTGGAAGAATTAAAATCATTACAACTAAAAATTTGAAGATTGTATTGATGAGAAATTTGATCATATTATAGATAGAATAGATATTTTTTATGTTGACTTCTTTCAAATAGACAAAATTATTGTCACTTATGTAAAATAGCTAAATCGTTTTTACTAATCTCTCATGGTCAAGCATCTGTTGAACTTGAGTTTCCTGCGAACAAAAATTTGATGATACAAAATTTAAATAATCAATCAATTGTGGCTAAGCACATCATTGATAATCACATCTAAAATATAGGTGGTGTCAACAATATAATAGTTAGCAAAGACCTACTTAAATTTGCTGCTGGTGCCAGGCAAAAGTATAAATTATATTTAGATAAATTAAAACTGCAAAAAAGCAGTTGATAACTGAGGGTATGCAAAAAGCACTTCTTCAATATTTGTTTTGAGTAAGTATTTTTATATTTAAAAAGAGGTTGTTATACATTTCTTGATGAACTGAAAATCAAAGAACAGCACTTGACAGGAAGATGACATAAATGATGACATAAAAAAAACTTGAAAAATCTACAATAGAGTATGCTGAAGAAGCTGAAAGAACTGGTAAGTTAACAGTAACTACAAAATTAAACATGTGTTGCTGGGGTGCTTCAGAGAAACAACAGTTTTTACTCAGTGTTAGTAGTGAATTGAAAGTGAAAGCTAGTTAGAATTTTATGACAGCAAAATTTTGTATAAATAAATAACCAACAAATGAGAAAATCTGTTGAATGATTAAAGAAACAAAAAAGCCTAGAATATAGATATGAAATTGTATAGTTTTAAAAGAGATTGTAAGTAAACAGAAAAATTTAGAATTGCTTTTATTAAATAATAGTTTGGAGGAAAATTATCCTGGAAACTCAATCTAATTGTTGTATTTGTTTTGAGCTAATATATTTTTATTTGAAAAGAGGTTGTTATACATATCTTGGAATTTTCCATAAATTAATAGATAGGAATCTATTGAAGATGTTTAAAAACCCTAAAATAGCCCTTTATTTTATATAGTGTACAATCCAGTATTATAAAAGCATTGATTATTTAAATAAAGCTTTTTTTGTTATATCTGTAAATTTATTGAAGGAATTTGAAGTAATCATTAAATGTAATTAATGATTACTTCATAAAATGTTAAACTTAAATAAAAATTATTCTGATTAATTTTTTCAATTATTTATTTCTAATATTTATACAGATATAGTTGAAAAATGTTGCATATCCATAATTATATGAATATTTGGTTAAAAACAATGTTTAAAATCAAAAATTATTTAACATGAATATTGATACCATCTGGAGATGTTTGATTTGACTCCTAAAAAATTCTTTAAAACTGAAATTCTTTTCTTGGAAATCTGTGTAAACCCTATTTCTATAACTAAAGCTTTGTGTTCTGTATTCTTTTATTTGATTTATAAACTAATTTAATGTATATTTCACTAAAATATTATATCTGAAAATTGTGCTCTTATGGTAAAAATTAATTTATTTGAAATTATGGTATCATATTTATATGAAATAACTGAAAATACTTTTAAATAAAAATTGTCGGTCTATATCAGGGATGGCCAAGCTCCTTGATAGTCTGAGCCATTTTTGCAAAATTTGAAATTTTTCACGAGCCGAAAATAAATATGTATTTAAAAAGTATGCAAAAAAGGTATTTAAATTTTTTTTATAGAAATTATATTTATTGAAAACATATAAGTAAAAGTACAAAATATGTGTATTGAATTTAAATATTAAAAATTAAACACATTTATTTTACTTCTCTTGATAATGCTTTAAAATTTGGTGAATAATTGGTGACAGCACTTCTGAACAATGTTTTGGATTTCACAAATTTTAAAGTTAAATAAAACGATTCAGATAAATAGGTAGTTCAGAATATTGAAATAATTCAACTAACACAGTCCTTTTTAATTCAGGAAACCTTGATTCTGGTACAAATTTCCAAAATTCAGTAATCGGCGTTGATTTATATTTTAATTGTAGATCTTAACCTTCTTGTGTGTGCAGATGTTCCATGACATCAGTCAAAAATATTAAATCTTAAAACCATTCATCATTGTCTAATTCTGAATAGTTTACTTCCTTTTCCTTTAGGAACAGTTAACTTTAGTACAGTTATCGGATCAAACAATTCTACAAATCAATTTAATATGCTGTAGCTAGATAACCATCTAACATGGCAAAAGAAATTGTGATTTGGAAGTTTTTTTCCTTTAATACTTCAAGGAAATTTTTTAATTGTCGAAGATTTTTTGTAGTGGTTGAAATGTAATTTACAATGTGTAATATTGGTTTCATAACATCAGGATATTTTAAATATTTTGTTATGAAATGTTTTTGGTGAATTATGCAGTGAATCGGTAGGAATTGTTGAATTTGAGAATCCTCTCTTACAGGCCCTATAAGAACGATTTTTTACCCAACATTGCTGGAGCTCAATCAATTGTAGTGCTTCCAAGTTTATTAAGAGGCAGATCAAAAGTTTTCATTATGGAATCTAATGCATTTTAATACCCACACTGTGGGTTGACTCTTGAAGTGTTACTAAATCTAATGATTTTTCTTTATCAAAGAATTCAGCTGAAACAAAATGTATGTAAACTGCCAATTGCAGAAAATCTGTGATATCTGTTGATTCGTCAAAGGCTAAGCTGAATGCAATGCAATTTTTCAAATCATTTTTTAAAATATATTCAAGAGCTGTATCAATTGGTTGGGTGTTTTTCTTTTTTATTTTCATTCTCAGTCGTCATGTTTTTAAAGAGTTGGAAATAAATAAATTTAGAAAGTGCAGGTTTTGTGTTATTAAAACAATAACACATGTTACATACTACAAAACAAATTATAATTAATTTAACAAAAACTCCAGATTACAAATTATATCTATAGCATGAGAAATACAAATTGTTCCTCCAGAGCACGTCAACTGTATGTTGCAATGAAAGTTTACAATTTCAAAATTGGTTTGGAGTCTGTTACGCCATTATTAATGTTCATTCTCGCAATTTTCGATGAGTCATATCATTCTTAACTTGAACAGAAATGAAATTTGCTACAATGTTGCTCTTAGTCTCTCATGTTTGTTATCAGTAATTTAAAAGACATTTTGGAATACATGGAACAATATTTTTTTTAAATATAATAACAAAAAAAAAATGGAAAAGGAATTAAGGTACATTTATCGAGAGCCACAAATAATCCTACAAAGAGCTGCATGGAGCTCGCGAGACGTAGGTTGGCCACCCCTGGCCTATTTAATGATAGACTACATTATTGAGATTAAAATAATGTATATTGTAAAGTCTTTTGCTTATTAATTTTCCTAGTTATGAATTTCTTTTCTCAATCAAAATTTTAATATTCTGTTAGTGGCCTATTGAATTCCACTTAATTCTTGGCAGTGTTTGTCACTTTAAAGTTCTTGGAAATCATAATATTGATTATGAAATTTTAGTCATTGAATAGTTAGTGCTTTCGGTTCAACAATTTGTGGGTTCAGTTCTCACCTTGTATGTAGATGGTTTGCAGTGATTTGGAGTCCACTTTGAAGTGACAGTATATATAGAGCAAAACCTAATTATAACATTAATTATTATCACTTCATATTTTGATATTCACTTTGATTCCTATCTTTTATAGTGCTCCTGTTTGAATTAAATGATATTAATTCCATTTCTCCATATGTGATTCCATCAGGAAACTGTTAGGGCCTATGCATAATCGATAGTTGTTGAATCTTGGAGGGGAAAATATTGGCCAGGTGTTGACTTCACCATGAACAGAATTTGAAATAATGAGGCAATTATGTTAGTAATTACATCCAATTAACACAGTGTAAAATTATTAGTGAGACTTTTATATTATGTAATGTTTGCAAAGTTAAATTTTATATATAAAAAATTGTATTTTCTATTATACAAATATTTTATCAGGTGGATTTTATTTTTGTTGACTTGTACAATATTATTCATCGATTGTATATGGAAACTTGCTATTACGTTGATTAAATTATATTCTTCTATTTATGATTAAAGTCATTCCTTATTTGCAAACATTTCATTTTAAGAAAGCTGTTTAATTTCTATATTATTCTCTCATTAAATTTTAATTAGAATATTTTCTAAATTTTCATTTGTTAACTAATAAGATACGTAACATTGTTATTATCTATATTCTGTTTTATTTAATAAAAGGTAAATTCTCTTTTTAAGTGTATGTATGTCTATATATAATTATTTTGAGTCCATTCATGCACAATATAATATAAAAGCTGCTTATAGTTTAGTAGTAAAAAGTTCAGGACTAAGATGATTTCATAAAATCATTTAGTTGAAGTTGCCCTTCTTTAGCATATATATGAACATCACCATAATAGTGGAAAGTCTTGACTTCTAATTTGTATTGAATGGGTTTTGTATAGAGGATGCTACTAAGTTATGTATAGAAAACGTCTTATGTAGAGCACTGACACTTGAGTTTTTAAAAAATAAATTAGTTTCAGTGTAGGTTAAAATGAAGGAATGTTCACGAATTTAGTATAGTATAGTTGAATAGCTGGTAGTAAATGTCAGGTTGTGATGAAAGTTTTCTCCCATTGCTAATATCGTCTGCAGAAACAGTTTATGTTGGTGTGTTTATTCATATTTTGTCAGACGATTTTTAGTATTTGAAAGAAGACTTGCTTTAGAACACTTGTGTGGTCTGTGAAAACATATCGTTATACAAGGTGGATGAAATAGAATTATACTACTGATTAAAACCATCATATACTTCCATTTCTGTTGCAAAAAGTCAGCTACAGAATGTCACTAAATCATGTGTTTTGTCTTATGTATTACTGTTTTTATTACTATTATATACTTAGGTATTACTGTTATCATATGAGTTTCAAAGTTTTATACCGTAAGTTTAAAAACAAACTAATAGTGTTGATGAGACCCACCTACAAGAACTTGTGGAAGAAAATCAGTATTCAACCATTCGAGACTTAACTAAGGAGTTAGATATTAGCAATGTCCATTAGTCACTTAATGCATAACATATACTTAACATATAAATTAAGTTGCTATTTGCCACATGTGCTGACTCAAGCAGATAAAAACAGACATATTCAAGCCTGCACTAATCTTGTCGAATGTCAAGCAAGGAGAAAATTCTGGACTGAATTATTGCTTGTTATAAAAAGTGAATTTACTTCGTTTGCACAAGCCAAGAAGAGGGTTCTTCTGTGCTTGTTGAGCTCATTGGTTGTATCTCAAAGCACAGTTTGACTAATAAAAGATCATGATTTTTATATAGTGAAATTGCCATTGTATTCAGAAAGAAGGTCTGAAAGAGGATAAAATTATCAACAAATGTACAGCAAGATACTTGTTCGTGTTAACACTGCTATTAAGTCTGAATGTTAAACTGAGTTTCAGGACAAGAGGGTACTGTTCCATTAAGATAATGCAGGACTACATGTATCTGGGTTTAACAATTGGACTCTGTATGCATTCAAAGGGAGTTTTCCCCACCTGCCATATATCCTTGACGTGCTTCTTTGAACGTCTACCTTTTTTAACATCTGCTGTTACATCTTGTTGATGCTGTCCTCACTCCCAACAAAATGTCCTGAGTGAGGTTGATCTGTTTTTGGACTGTCAACTGCCAAGTTTCTGAGTTGAAGGCTTTGAAAATCCACCAAAATGTTATCAGCAAATTATAGATTTCAGTGGTGATTACTATTTATACTGAAGGTACCTCTTTCATGTTTATTTCTAACTTCATTAAGAATTTTTTTGGTAGAAAACTTTCATTACAATCTGATAAGTTGTATTTAATAAAGAAATTATTCAATTATTTCAACTTGATTTAAATTTAATATTATATATATATATATATATATATATATATATATATATATATATATATATATATATATATATATATATATATATATGAGAGGCAATGTGAAGGAATTCTTATTCTGTTTATCATGACATTTGATTTCATTATAAAGTTAAATTTACTTATGACACACACACAAACCACACACACACACACTGTCAGTAACTTAAATGATGTAATATTTTGCTCTTAAATTTTCTCTTCAGGGACATAGACATGAAATTCTTTACTGTTTTTTAAAACTGTCATCTGTTTTTAATTATCATTCCTAAAGTCTAATTTTTTATTTAAAAAATAGCGATATTTATTTTTTTGATTTATTAAAAAAGTATTTTTGCTCATTGCATCGTATGTGCTTACACTTTTCCTTATAGTTGTCAATATATACTACTAGTTTTCCATTGAAAGCTAAGGCCCTAAAATTCTGATTTTAGCTTACTAGTGTATATGGATATGTATGTTAAAGTAAGTTATTAATCTGCTGAATTTGTATAATAGCTGTTTAATATTTAATCATCATTAAACTTTTTCAGTAAATATGATAAATTATTAAATATTTAATACATTGCTAGTTTGTTTATAAAATCCCCAACTTGTAACAAGGAATGTAATAAATTTAGATTATTTTGCAGAGTAGCAATATTTTAATTCAAAAGAAAAATTTTTTCTAATAAAATTAAAAATTTTGTTTTTAACAATTTGTGGAACTTTATGATAACTTAGAATAAACCTTTCATTAGTAGTTCAATATAAAAATTTAAATAAAAATGGACTTTTTGCACTTTTAATGAATAGCTTAAAACAGATATTTTGATAATAGAATTAATTACATAATGTGTGTTATAAAAGGTATTGAAAAATATAAAATGACTTGCAATTACTCAAAGTAAATAATAGCTTATTTCAGTAAATTTTTTATTTTTTATCTAAACAGAATTTTGAATTAAATTGTAATTAGTATTTCTAGATAATTTTTATGTCGTACCAAATAAAAGATGTAAATAAAGGAAGCAATTTAGATATTTAGAACTTATACAAAACAGTTTCATGTCAAAAACAAACTAAAATACTATAATAAAAAGATTTTAATGTTGCCAGATGCTACAGAGTATCCTCCCAGTAACAGAGGATATGCTGGAACTATACAAAAGATAATACAAGAATATTACAATATAAACAAATGTATACATATGTGTGCACAACCATTAGGAAAATGAAGAGAAAAATTAAAAAGTTATATTCGTTGACAGTTTGGCAGGGAAATGAACTTGTCTGCCTGATCTAGTTTGATTGGCAGATTGATGATCTTCCGACTGGAAAGAGTCGGGACAGACAGTTTTGTCTGCTTGTATTGTTGGAGTTTTCTCTTCACGAGTAGGAATTAAATATGCCGGTTTCACACGGTCTATGGGCAAAGTTGATTTCCGGCCATTCAAGTCAATGGTGAAATTTTTAGCTGTTGATTTTAAAACCTTGTGAGGACCTGTATATGGTTGGCATAAGGGAGGTTTCACACTGTCGATTCTTAAAAACATGTGCGAACAAGTCTTTAAGGAAAGATTTACATAAAAATTTGTTTGTCCATGGATTGAAGTTGCAATTGGATTCATTTCACACATCTTATTTTGTAGCTTATCAACAAAGACATCACGTGGTGGAATAATCCATGTTTCAAACATATTGCTGGGAAGTTGAAGAATTGTGCTGTACACCAGCTCAGCACAAGATGCCTTGATGTCTTCCTTGACAGCTCAGTGGATTCCCAATAGAACTATTGGAAGTATTTCCTACCATTCATTGTTTTCGTGTGCTTTTATGGACGATTTTAAGTGATGGTGGAATCTTTCCACAATCCCATTGGCGATTGGATGATAAGCTGTAGTGTGAATTCGATTGGTTCCAAGCATTTCTGTAAATTCGCGATATAGGGATGATCACATTTATGAGCCCTGATCAGTAGTTATTACTGCAGGGCATCCAAAACGAGGTATTCATGTATAGAAAATTGCTCGACAAATGGTTTTGGTTTGCATGTCTGGAATGAGAATAGCTTCTGACCATCGTGAGAATCTGTTGATCATTGTTAATAAATAGATGCAACCACCAGATGGAGGCAGTGGACCTACAATGTCGATGTGTATCTGTCGAAATCGGCCATCAGGTTAAGTAAATGTTCCTAATTGAGCTTTTGTATGGCATTGAACTTTGGATCTTTGACAAGATTCACAGCACCATACCCATTCTTTTAGATCTTTCTTCATATTCGGCCACACATATCTGGCACAAATGAGCTTTGTCATTGCTGCTATTCCAGGGTGAGAAATGTTATGTAATTGATCAAAAATCAGTCTCCGAAATGATTCAGGAACAAACGGTCGTGACAAAGTTGTAATATCACAGATTAAGTCAGAATCACTACTTTGACAGGGTTTGAGTACCAGTTGAAGTGAGGAGCCTTTATCCTGTAGAAACCTTTGAGTTTCTGGATCATTTTTTTGAGATTTTGCCGATTCATCAAAATTCAGGAAAGAAGATTTGGTGATTATTGTATTCACTTCATGATTCAACTCAATGCGTGAAAGTGAGTCTGCTACTACATTTTTGTCTCCTTGCACATGGCTGATGTCAGTGGAATATTAGGATATGAAATCAAGGTGGTGTAACTGCTTAGGTGAACATTTATCTGGGTTTTGCTTGAAGGCATAAATTAATGGTTTTTGGTCAGTAAAAATTTGGAATTTCCAGCCTTATAACATATGCTTAAACTTCTTTATTGCTGAATAAATTGAAAAGAGTTCTCTGTGATAAGTTGACCTCTTCCTTTGGCTATTGTTTAATTTCATTGAATAAAATGCAATGATTTCCCATTCCCCCTTAGAGAGCTGCATCAATGAACCAACCGCCTACAGCAAAATCAGATGCATCAACCCATAAGCTTAGGGGTGCACCAAGAATAGGGTGTTTCAATAGGGTTGTTCGTGCAATCGCTTGTTTTGCTGCTAAAAAGGAATTGTCAGCACTCTCTTTCCATTTTAATTGTTCAGAATTTTGAGCACTGGACCGAAAATTTTTTCTGTTTTTATGTCGTACTAAAAATTGTACTAATGGATGAAGTATATCAGCAGCTTTTGCAATAAATCAATGATAAAAGTTAAACATTCCAAAAAATCTGCGTAGCTGTGTTAGTGTTGAGGGTAATCAAGAATGCATTGACTCGATCGGGAAGGAGTTCTATTCCTTTTTCGGAAAGTTTAAAGCCTAAAAAATTTAGAGAACTTTTTCCGAAAGTACGTTTTTCAACATTAATGCAAAGACCATATTCCTGTATTCAAGTAAACAAACTTTTGAGATGTTCCAAATGTTCATTATGCTCTTTTGAAGCAATTAGAATGTCAACTACAAAAGCATAAACACCGGGTAGTTCTCTAGTGATCTCATCTATGAACCTTTGGAATGTAGCTGATGCATTGCATAGTTTGAATTGCATGCGCGTAATCTCAAATAACCCAAAGGATGCACATATAGCAGTTTTTGGTATATCATCTGGGTATACTGGTATTTGATAATATGCCTTTATTAGGTCAATATGACTAAACATTTTTGCACTATGCAATTCAGATGTGAAATCCGCCTTACACAGAATGGGGTATTTTTCTTTACAGTCTGAGCATTTAAGGCACAGTAATCACGCACAGGCCTCAACTCTAGCATTTTCTTTTTGGGCACCATGTGAAGTGGGGATGTGTAGTTACTTTTAGAGGGTCTTAAATGACCCAATCAGATCATATTTTGAAACTCAGCTTTAGCTATTTTCAATCATCTGGAGCTAATCTGTGCGATTTTGCTGCGACTGGAGGACCTACTGTTGTTATGAAATGAAGAGTGTTATGTTTAACTAGTTGATTGGGATTGGGTAATTTAGTAATTGAGGGAAATTTAGCTAAAAAAGTGTATGATATACAGAATTGCCTAATATTGTTTTAACTGAATATCGTTTCTTTAACATGACCCATTGATTGGCATTTTGTTTTTAAATCTCTCGGACATTTATTGCGCAAATCAGCACTAACTCATAAAAATGAAGAAAATCTGCACCGATAATCAGAGTAGTAACATTAGCTATGATAAATGTCCAAGAATAAACTTCTTAATCTAAAATCTAAGGAAAGTGTTTTTTTTTCCGTAAGCATTAATTTGTGACGAATTGGCAGCAAAAAGTGTTTGCTGTGGAGGGTTTCTTTTTTGGATATTATTTGCCACAAGAATTGATACGTCAGAACCAGTATCAAACAGAAATGACAAATTAGTTGTCCGATCACAAATGAACAGGCGATGCGATGTTTGCGGCAAAAAACATGTTTCTTCTATTCTTCGCCATTTCCGTTTCCCTGAAAACTGCAAGGCAAAAAATGCATTTTTCAGATTTACAACTTTTTCCAAAACAACGACAATACCAGCAAACAGGAATCTCGGTTCTGACTACTATCTCTCGATCTATGATTACTCTTGTTTCTACAATACGAAGAACGACTATGAGAAATTTCAAGCTTATCAATTTGTGTTTTCAATTTTTCTATCTCTTGAAGTAATTTTTCCCCTGTAGAATTTGAATTGTTTTTATTTACAGCATTAATTTCCATGGGAACAGGTGTAACTTATAAAATCCAATCTGAAATTTCGGCTGCTTTTTCTACTGTTAAGTCTGTAACAGCTGCTAAAATAGTTTGCACTGATGTAGGCAAACGTTGTAGGAATAATTCCAACATAAATTTTTCTGGTACTTTTACTTTTTCTGCACGACATCTCATATTTCTAAACAATTCAGAAGATTTCCTCGTACCAATTCTTTACCTGATAAAAGCTGGTGAATTTCCTGCTGTGATGATTAGCCTGATCAATTTATAAGTTCAGTTTTGAGAATATTATAGGGATTAGTATTATCAGGATTTATCAAAACATTGCGCATAAGTGATGCAACCTCTGGGGGTGGATGGAAAACTACATAATTAAATTTTGTCATAGATTCCGTAATAGGTTTTGGGACCTCTAATTTAAATGTGCTTCCACACATGATAAACCATAATCAGGATCCGATCTATTATAAACAGGTATTTGAACTGCACTTTTCTCAGACATTGTGCAAGTTATCCTTTTATTCCCACTAATTTGAAAATTTCTGCGAAGTCATTTTGATGAATAGCAGTCAAAAATAAATTCGTTTTAGTCGAAAAAATAGTCTTAATAGTCACCACTGTGGCGATATATTCTCCATTTGTGTGTGTTTATAGTATTACAAATTAATAACATCCCTCTCAGAAGGTGTGTCCACGATTTTTTATTTTTCACATTTTTATGGAACATCCACACGATCTGTTGCCAAAGCAACACATCGTGTGAAAGATCGCAAGATTTTAACATTGCCAGATGCTACACTGTCTCTCTATTTGCTGAGTTTCGTTACTTTTTGGCAACTTCTTCTAGGTGTTGCAGTTTCAATGTCAGGCAGTATGTGTGTATGTATATATGTGTGTATGTGTATATATATATGTTTTAAATTTTGAAGCATTTTTTATAAATTGTTTTTGCAAGTTGTTAAAGTCTTACTTATTGAAGCTTTGCAGGAAATATTTAAAGTTTGAGTTTTGTCTTTTGATTAATATTTTTTTGAAAATTATATAAATTACATTTATTAGGTAATAAAATTTTTGAAAAAACACATATTTTAAATGAGCCGTGTTATTGTACATTATTTATTTTAGCAAGAAAATTGAAAAATATTTTATCACTGCAAAATGAAAAAATCCTATAGCTCTTGATTTTACAATTGGTTTTATGTCAGTTACCCAAAAAGGTCCAAGTGAACTGTTTGTGATTAAATAAAAATTTCTAGTACTCCAGAAGTCTATTTAAGGTGGTTGATGATAAATTTATAAAATTTTGGAATTATCAAAAATAATGAAGCCTAATGAACATTTTTAATTTTTGTTCATATTCTTAGTCAAACTGTTATCTTCAAGTAGTTTATTTGCAATTAGTTAATGATATTTGTGTTGAGTGCAGCTATTGTAGGAAAAAATATTAGTAGCAATTGTGGTGAAAAAATTGGGATACGTTGAAAATGAGTCTATGTAGAAAGAAGTTCGGGAACCCTTTTATAAAAATTTAGAATATTAAATTCTGACTTCGGTTTAGAACACTCACAATCTAATTCAGAAGAAATATTTTTAAAAAATCAAAAACTTAAATAAAATCATTCAAAATGATTATAATTAATAGAACAGGCTTTTTTTACAACAGGAAATTCATAAAATTTCTATTGAATTCTATAAAGTTTGGGAAACTTTTTGAATACTTCACACACACACACATGTAGCAATATTTTTGTTACAAATTAAGACATGCCTTTGTTAACTTGTAAGCTTTTTTCCTTTAAATTTTCAAATTTTTTCATTTAAAATAATTATTAAAATGTTCACAAGAAGATGTCATTTTGAAATATTTCTATCCTTCTCATGAAATCAAAATAATTCTTATGCTTGCCTTTCTCTGTCAACAGTACTTGAAAACAGATTGAAATAACTAATTTTTTCTTGAATTGTACAGATTTTAAAACTAGAAATTTCACATTTTATTTTATTATCTACTTTAAAAGCATTAAACATCCAAGCCCAAGTTGGGATTTAAACCCACAAACTGTTTAACCGAAGGCAAGAATGCTCGCTTCTGCAGTTTGTGGGTTTGAATCCCACCTTGTACTTGGATGTTTGTAGTCATTCTAGATCCACTAACCACAGGTCCTGATCTAATTATCCCTTTGTGCAAAAAAGTGATCTTTAAGTGACAAACAAATCAAACCTAATGGAAAAAGTCCTACTTACAGTTCAAAATAATTATAATGATAACTAACATTTTTATCTTAATCAAATACTGTATGTTAATTTATTGGAGTATATTAAGGTTTTTAACTAAAAAAAATGTATTTGATGAGGATTTGCTATTTGCTAAAACTAAGCTCTAATTTTTTCTTGTTTTATTTCTAACTAAGCTACAATTGAAAGATGTTTTTAAATATTTTTCCTTTTAATAATTATTTTTAATATCATAGCTACCAACTCTACTGATTTTATCGGGTAACACCTGATTTTTTATCATTTCTCCCAATTTCCTGATAATGTATGAAAATCTACTGATTTTTGTGAAATATCAGTGAAAAACTTAAAGCTGAAATTTTGCTGAAAAAGTCTATTGAGATGTTTTAGGAGCTTAAATAGTCAACAGATGGTGCATTAATACATTGATAATATATATTCTTTCTTTTTAAATATTTTCCTCTGAGTTTCAAGACTACCCTTGGGAGGATGGCACTGAAACCTCTAGGTTGCCTAGACTCCTACAAGTGGGCAGTCATATAGTTAATATTCAGAGCAGACACCAGGTGCCTGTTTACTTAAGCAGGTCAATTGTGAGGAATATTACTAGTTATTAGTAATTTAATTTAGAAAATATTTCTATCAAACAAAGTATGTGTCAATGAATTAAATTAATGTTTGTTTATATGATTATGTTTTTATTTTTGTTTTTATGTTGCTACGCAATTTCAGTTTAATACTTATAAATTGCCCTAGTATAGTAAAAGTTGCTCAATAAAATAGATACTGGGACATAAACGTTGATGTTAATTTTTTTACATGTAGTATAGTCTTTTATATTTCATTTTCTTCATAAGTTTGATGAATATTTTATTAAAAAAATTAAGATAAACACAAAATATTTTTATCATAAATCATCATCAAAATGTATAATCTAAAGAGCAAAATTGTGTCTTTTTACGGTTCTACAGTTTTAAGCATATTGTTTCAAGCAAAAATATTGCTTCTTGCGTCTTCTGATTTTTTCCCTCAAAATCAGTAGAATCTACTGATTTTTTCCTCCAAGGTTGACAGGTTTTAATATGAATGGGAAAAATGTATTTTTAATACTCTTTTTGAAAATTTATTTCAGTTATCTGCACACTGAAAGTTTTTAAAATACTTCCTTTTCTTATTTTAATACATCCTTTATATTAGGAAATAAAACAAGTTTTAAGATAGCCTTGTTAAAAACTATTTAAAATTTGCATGCAAGTTAAAAAACGACATTTCAAAACTAAAAAGGAAAAATAAACTTATAGAGAAAAAAATTATAAAAATCTATTTTTATTTACATATACAGTAGACATTCATTTTTACAAACTTGTGATTTACTAACACTCACATTTTTATGAATTAATGACTAGTTCCTACCCTGATAGTGATACATATAATGATAATTATAACTCCCATTTATGAACTAAAACTTTGAAAAATCTTTTATTTTATTTTTTAATTAATTAATTAATTTTTTGTAAATATTTGTTTTTGACAAATTTTTTTTCGTTTTTTATGATCTGATATTTTTAAATTTTTTTATTTGATTTATTCTATTATAAAACACCTGAGGACTTGATTTATTCTTGAATGCCCATGCAACATGTGCAGGGTTTTCAGGCATTGTGGAACAAACATTTGATGGGGAAGAACTGTTAAATTGACTTAGACTTCTAATAGATGTAAGAATATAGAAAGGATGGACAAACTCTCCATAAGGAAGAACATAAAAAGGGGAAGAAACTTGATAAAAGTTTGAACTCAGTTATTCTGTAGTTAGTGTCATTTCATTTAAACAACTTGATTTATGAGGTTTTGTTTCTCGGGAGGGAAGTAAAAAAGAAAATTCTGAAGTAGATAGAAAAATATTGAAGGCAAAAGTTGCCAAAAATGTGGAATTTTAAAGAATAAATTCTTATCAACTTTAAAATTCTTTGAAAAAGTAAATAGAGCCAGTTAAAGTGCTCCCTTTTTAAAATATTACTGAGAAACAAAACATTCTGAATTGGAAAGTTTTGCTTCCTTGGCAAAGAGAAAGGAACATACTTACATATATTGTAAGTAATATCATTAAAGTTACGTATAGTTATCCAGTTGTTTCATTATGAAGCTGATCATTAGACTGTTAGCTCCAAAAATTTAAAACCGGACACTGAGCATAAGAAAATTGTTTGGTGAAAGAGAAATATTGTGAATAAAATTTTGGAATTTAAGGAAGTAGTACTGAAATCTCTACATTTCAGATACAAACCAAAGGATGTTTTCAACACAGTGAGACTGTTTTGATTTTTAAGCTCTTACCCAAAAGAACACTTAGCTTTAAAGGCCATAAATGTAAGGGGAATAAAAAGTGAATCAAAGAATTATTGTGTTGCTTGCAGCCAACATGAATGGAACAGATAAATTTCTTCTGCTTTTCATAGGAAAATATCTAATATTCAAAAATAATCATTGACTATCACATTATTGACAACAGTTTATACCAACATATGACAATAATCATATGTTGGTATAAACTGTATATTATACCAACATAAAGCTTAAATGACTGGAACATTTATGAAAATTGGCTGAGATGCTTATATTGACATTTTTATCCTAAAATTATTGTGTTCTTCTAATTGTGTATTACTGCACTGCTCACGTTGAAGCTTCAAATCTTGAATTGGTTCACGTGGAGTTCCTCCCACCTAATGCAAGTTTTGTCTTACAGCCCAGATTGGTGTATCAACAGCTGCAAGAACAAATATTGTGGGGTACTTTTGCAAGGAGTGATTATGGGCTTGGAGTTGGAGCATCTTTGTGAAATTTACCTTCTAGGAACAATGTATTTCTCAATTAATGCATGGAATGATGTTGAAGGAAAGAATATCAAGCACATTTCAATCTTCAGGCTTTATTTAAGAATCCACCCTTACTGAAGAAAAACAAGGTGATTTATCTGATGACTTGTGTGAAGGTGAGTCTCTTGTGCATGAACTCCAACAATAAGCTTCTTTGTTGCCTGGAATTTCTTTCAAGGATTTTTTGAAATGTAGGCTCACATGTGAGATAAAATAAAGAAATATCATATGATGAAATTTAGAGAATATCATGAATGAGAATGAAAGAGCTTTCAGATATTAAACTAGAAGAAAATGGCATAGTGCAAAGATTGCCTGCAAAACAAGCGGCTGAATGGCTAGCAGAACTACAGTACTTTTTTGAGAGAAAAACAGTGAAATACTTTTATACTTAAAAAAATGTAAAAATTATTTTTTTAAATGCTGATTTTTTAAGTATGGATTTTATTTAGCATGTGTTTTTATAGTTTTTTTAATAGTGTATTATATTTATGAAGAAAAAATAGTTTGGTAAAAAAAAGTCAGATCTTAATAATGTAATGCATTATTTTTTTATTTTACAAACTTTTTCACGGGTCTCTATGAATCCGTAAAAACAAGCTTCTACTGTTTAATCAAGAGGGGCAACTCTTGAAGATATTTTGAATTTCTGAGATGATCAGTTACATAGCTAAGATATCTATATGTTCATGCATAATTATTTTGTAAATATCTAAAAATGTGTTGTTTTAGTTTAGCAAAATTTCTTGTTTTTTTAGGATAACACATCAGAAAATGAGCAAGATTTCGCCAATGAAGAGAATTTATCTGGTGTGAGAAGACCTATGAATGCATTTTTATTTTTTGTAAACGTCATCGAGATATCGTAAGAGAGAAGTATCCTCATTTGGAAAATCGCAGTATCACTAAGATCTTAGGAGAATGGTGGGCAAACTTGGATCCATCTGAAAAAGCGTCTTATACTGCCCTGGCAAAACAGGTTGTTTTACAAGGTTAATGACCTACCTTTGATAGTGGTAACGTTATTCTTGTTAGTTTAAATTGTTTTTTAGGGCAATTAATGAATTGAATCTTAAGAGTTTGAAAAAATTTAAATATTATAATTTTGAGATGTGTAAAATATATTTTGATATGTGTAAAATGCAATTATTAACTATGAAGTGATTATTTTTGGTCTTGTAGATGTGCATTTAATATATTTTAATTTAATTTTTGACTAATAACTTCTCCTATTGAAGTATGTTAAATTTATTGTATAATAAAGTAGATTCATTATGAATTGTTCTTATCTAGCTTGCTTAATGTTTTGAATAGATAGCAAATTATTCTCTATGTATTTGAAAATTTTCTTAATTACACATTAACTTTCAATGCAGATCCTTGCTTTAGTTGTATATTTATTAAGTTAAGATATAGCTGGGAATAAAAACTGGGATGTCTTATCTTTGATTATTTCAGAATTTAATAAATATTAGATCTATCTTCTTTATATGGCTAAGAGAATTCATCTGATTAAAAAATTGAGTTTACTGTTTTAGTTTCTTGTTCTTCAAACTTTACAACTTATTATTGTGGTAATTAATTTTTTTATAAAATTAGGGGAAAATTCCTAAATTACTTAGAGAAAAAAGAAATTCAATATTTTAGAAGAATATTATAGATATTTTCATTTCACTGATTTTAGCTATTTATGCTGGTTGAATAAAAGTAAAGACAAAAAATATCAGCTTTACTTGTTTGAATTTTGTGCTTAAACTTATAGTGAAAAATGAATCACCTTTATTAATAATTGTAAAAAATGTTTTATTACTCATAATTATCATTACTTTTCACTTTAGATTTATATCATTTAATATTACTCAGGAAAAACTGTATATAAATTTACGCAGGGAATGCAGACTTTCTAAATTTCCTTAAATTCTTTATTTACAATGTTTTTTAGATTTCTATAAAGCTCCCTCTAAACTTAGATGTTTCCATTAAGAAATGAAGGTGTTAGGTGATGTTTTTTTAAAAGTTATAGTGTTTCTTGTTTTCTTTAGTAATTGATATAATTTTTTTTCACTGTCATAATAACTGAAAATGTAACACTATATTAGTAACAGGTGTTTATTGGAACATTCCCTTCAACTAATTATATGATCTCAAATTTCTTCCAGTATGGAGTGTTTGCAACACTGCTAAGTTATACGGCTTAGCTGTGCAGTGTGTAGTTATAGCCATATCTCACGGCAACTAGTGAAATATATGCTGCATATATGTTAATTATAAGGAAGAAAAGAAATCTTTATGCCTTATGTGTGGGGTCTAATATACTTTTTAGAAAAAACTTTGCGATCAATACCTAAATAGAGCAACTTTTTCGAGATTGCATATCTGTTTCCATTGTTTTTTATTTAGTTTGATTATGCCCCTCAGGAGTTTATCTTCTTTAAGTAAACAAATGGTTGCTGAAATCTGAAGAAACTCCATTGACTTCTTTCTTTTTATTATTTTCATCTTCCTACCTTTTCTTCCCTTTTCTTTATTGTTATTGAGATCAAGTCTACTTGCTTGCTACTATTCTGGTTGCTATTCATTGGCTTCTACCCTTTGTTTTTATATACTTTGTTCCCACTGGTTTCGCACTGTATGTTTGCTGTGTATGTCCCATAAAGCAGAAATTGGGGTTCTGAGGTACGCTGCATTTCCTTTCACCAAAGCTTGTTTGTAAATGGGTATCTGGAGTGAACACCATTCTCAGTGAATTAGCTGATTTTATGTTGGGGGTAACTTTTCCCATGCGTGGTGTTGTATATCTAGTCCTGCATTTTTGGTTTGTGCAGATGTGTTTACTAGATCCTCTTTTCAACATGTAGAACTATATCCTTGTGGTACATCTAAGTTAAGTGATGAGGCTGGTTGTCTCCAGAGCTGTTAACTGCCTTCCAAGATCTGTGATGAACAGGAATCGATTGAGATAAATACTCTCCTTTTTCATCGGTCCAAAGAATTCTAGCCATGATAAGGGCCTTAACTTGTTAAATTTGCCTGCAAGACTGACACTTTCTCAAAGCTTATAGTCAAAAACTCAAGCTTAAATCAAAAACTGTGAAATTATCTTAAAGTATATGTTTCCATTCTGAATGCTGAAACATTAAAACTGAAGCTGGATTACATACTTACATAAAAAATTAAGATCCAAGATTCTTATGTTTGGAAACTCCTTGGCACATTGGCAAATTCCTGTTGTATCTTCATGCCATAAATTATTGAATCAAAACCATGGAGTTATTTCAATGATAGACCTTTGACTTGTTCTTGAATTTTAAAAGAATTTAGAGAACAGAGTTTGTGCTGTTTGCCTGATTACCATCCATTATGGAAAAGAAATAATTCCTATTGAAAATGTGATATTAGCCTTTGACTATTCCAATCTTCCATACTATATAAAAGCAGGTTAACTGCTCTGTAAGAACTTACTCTTCAAACCTCATATGGTGCTTCAACCGTGATAAATTAGGACAGTCAAAAATACACTGCAAATCAAATGCTACATGTATTCAATGTTCAAGCATGGTACATCAAGAAAATAACTGTCAGTCTGAGCCACTGGCTTGAATTTCAAAAGAAATTCTGCACTTTCTAAGACTTATCCTCTATGGCAGTGTAAAAAGAAATTTGAGTGATAAAAACAATGAAAAAAATTTCCAATGAGGAATCTAAAAAACAAATTCAAGATGTTGCAAGTATTATTTAAAAAACAGTCTGGCCATGTAAGTGAAAAAGACTATCATCTGCTATTCAGACTATTTTATCTTTTACAAATGTATCTAAACTGGAGAAATGAAGAAAGTTTGGAGCAACCCACTATTGATAAGTAAATCTCAATAAAGTTATGAAAATCAACTGACTGATACTAGGTAAAATGTTAAAGATTAATCAGACAGTTCTACTTTTAAGACCACATTCCTGTAAGTAACCATAGGAACGGATTCAAATGTGGATATTAATTTAGAAATGATTGGCATAAACCAATACTGTCATCGATGGCAGTTTTCTTCTCTGGTGTTGCCATGCTTTTCACGAGCATGTACCTGATATTAAAGACATGATAGAATACTTTTTTCCTGCTTGTTTTGCTCTGCAATTAACCAATCTTAAATCTCCTTCTCCTCAATTCAAGGTTTCTAATCTTATCGGATGGACAAACCTGAGGATGCTGTGCCTGGTGGGGTTTGTATTCTTGTTTCAAATGACTACCTCAACACAGCATTTACTGTGTGCTGTAATGATTAGAATACACATTACTGCTCTAATTACTGTCTGTTGTATTTTCTGCCTTTTATTGTCATTTCTCAAGGCGATTTCAATAAATTGGTCGATCAGTTTCTTCATTTCAAGTTGTAATTGTTAGGATACATAATACTGCTCTAATTACTGTCTGCTCTATTTCTTTACTTATTCAAATTGTCATTCGTCAAGATGATTTAAATATATTTCTGAAACAGTTTCTCGAGGCAGGCAGATTATGCAGTTGATTTCGGATAACTGTCTCTATCCCCTGAATAATGATGAAATAACTCACTTTTATATTCTTTTGTAGGAAATGAGGGCTGGTCCTGATCGCAATATCTGCCACCATGTTTCTAATCGTGTTCACAAGATATAATACCTCGGAGTAAACTTTGATGAGACTTGTTTTCTTTCTGCATATATTATGTTTTTGCAATAAACTTGATAATTATTTCCAATTCTTCATGGGATGCTGATAAAACCTCAATATATAGGATATATCAGTCAATTATATTGTCCTGTGTATTGATTATAGCAGTGTAACTAATGATTCTGCTTCAAAGTCTGCGCTAAAATAGTTGAATCTTGTTCATCATACAGCACTTCATATCTGCAGTGGAGCATTTTGCAACTCACCCATCAGCAGCTTCTATATTGATTGCAACATACCTCTTTTGAATCTAAGGAGCATGTAACTTTTTCTTAATTACTGTTTTAGGAGTCTTTCTGCTCTTAACCATTTACTAAAATCTGCTTGTGTTAATCCTTCATTAAAGAGACTTTTAACGTCCTTAGATTGTTTGCCACTTACACAGTGCTTATCCAATCTTCTCGGATGTTGTTTAATGGGTGGATGATTTCCTGTATTGATTCGGTGCTGCGTCAATTTGGTTCGCCCAACATCATCTGATTTCTTGGAAAAGAGATCTCCGAATTCTAATAATAGATTTCTAGCAGCATTCCTTTGTTTATCATCTAACTCTGCACTCTGAAGGAGTTCATTAATTAGAGTATCAGGAGGCTCAGATAGTGTGGCTTGACAATTTCGGTTAATGCAGGTCAATGGAGTGCAAGTCGCCAGCACTTCTTCTTTTATTACTTTTACCTTATTGCTTAGATTAGCAACTCTTACCGGGATTACATTTCGCGAAAGGTCGACGAGTGAAGAAGCCACTAGTACTCCTTTAACGCTATTGTCAGAATCTGGATATTCAGTCAATCCATAATGAAAATTATTATCTTCTGAAAGAGCTCCGGAAACTATTGTCTCAGTTCTTGGTGGTAATGTTGTTTCACTCTTTGCAGTTATATGATGGACGGTTTTAATATCTGAATTTTTCGTCTTAAAAATCGCTATGTCTTCAGAACATGAGTGTAGTTCATTATTTTTAAAATCTAACTTGAAATTGTTTTCTTTGAGGAAATCCAATCCGAGAATAAATTCGTCATTTATATCAGCGACATATGCCATATGATGGTACACGGCATTACCAAATGCAATGTTTAGATTGACTTTTCCATGCACTTTAATCTTATCACCTGTCACAGTTTGGAGGGTAATGCAGGGTGGCGTCCAGATGAGTTTCTCACCAAGTTTGCGAGCCAAATCTGTCCTAATGATAGTTACGTTGGCTCCAGTATCGATTATCATTCTGCAGGGAACTTCGTTGACATGTCCCATAACGAAAAGTTCGTTGTCGCCGCTACTTACGGAAGAAATATGAAACAATTTGAAATGGGGCTTCTGACGAAGATCATTTCCATCATCTTTTCGTTTCGGGCAGTCTCTCTGAACGTGTCCGACTGCACCGCAAGTCCAACACTGAATTTTCGTGTTTCTGCCACCTTTACTCATTTCTAAGTTACGGAATTTTCGCCGCAGATCTTCGATTTGCTTTCTGAGATCATAGTCCCTATCAGTAGTAGAGACGGCTCTGATTGAGTGTCGGTCTTTACGCGCGGCCTGCTGGGCAGCCTCTATCTTATGTGCGTAGACTAGGGCAGATCCAATATCTTTGACATCGGCGAGTCTAAGTGTTTTCTGTATCTCCGGATCCCTCACACTATCGATGAAGTGATGGAGAGCCAGATCTTGACGTGTCTCAGCTGGGCAGTCCGAAAATGCTAGATGGGAAAGTCGCTGAATATCGGCAGCCAATTCTTGAAGACTTTCACCCGCTTTTTGATAGCGGGACTTTAACTGTAGTCTGCTATATTCTTTAGTGCACTTATCTCCAAACCGCAGCTCAAGCGCACTCGATAGGGCTTGGAAATCGTGCCTCTGCTCCTCCGGAAGCGTCTCGAGGATGTCAGCCGCGTCTCCTCTTAAAGAAGCCGCCAGGTGAAAAGCTTGGGCTCGGGGATTCCATCCATTAGCTTCCGCTACCATCATAAACTGGGTCTTGTATACTTGCCAGGATGATTTCCCATCAAATGTTGAGAGTTTAATATTGGCTAGGGAAGGCACAAATGTCACGTTGGGTTCCTCATGTTTGTTTGATATTTGCTTCTCCAAGCTTTCAATCTTCTTATTCATATTGTCTAATGCTTCTTCAACGTTTTCTTCTATCTCCAGAACTTTAGTTTCAACTGAAGTTACCTTAACTTCCATTGCATTCATCTTCTCCTGAATGATATTGGAGAATTCTTCTTTAACACTTACAATGTCCTTCTTAAGTTCCTCCTGTCCAGATTTTATCTCTTTCATCATCTCGGTTTTAATCTCTTCTTGTCCAGCTTTCATCTCTTCTTGTCTAGCTTTCATCTCTTCTTGTCTAGCTTTCATCTCTTCTTGTCTAGCTTTCATCTCTTCTTGTCTAGCTTTCATCTCTTCTTGTCCAGCTTTCATCTCTTCTTGTCCAGCTTTCATCTCGGCCATCTGCTCCGCTAATTTTTCGAGAAGACTTTTCATTAAATCCATATCCATTTTTCTTGTGACACGCTGCATCAACTCTTCAATCCCGATTCTGACACCAGTTGTACCGAGCTCCACGGGTTCGTGTCGATTGAGAGTTGAATAAAGCAACCACTTAATGAACACAAGACTTTTATTCGTAAAAATCTCACTAGATAAACGAAATTCCCGCTGTAACAATCACAATTATACAGCTACAATTCGTCGGATACAATAAGAAACAGCTTCTAATCACAGGTCTCAAATACCTCAGACAGAGAACAACTAGCAGTCACAACTAATCGTCTTCACTAACTGACTGTCTACACAAAACTCTACTCTTCCATGTCGGGCTGCGGTATTTATACCTGACTTGGCGGAGAAATCTACCAATTTCGCCAAGGTTCTGGAAGCTTCTAGGCTATCTCGAAAAATATTGGTCCTAGAGCTTAGGTGATGGATGTTTCCAGAAGTATCGATTTCTCGCCAAGTCGCCAAAAATCTCGCCAACCGTCGCCAAGAATCTCGCCAACTGTCGCCAAGTCGCCAAATCATTAGGAAATCCGCTTTTAAGCTACAACACGTCTAAATACCGCAATTTTTGCCCAAAATGTGAGAATTTCTGATCTGTCTGAGATATTTTACGACAAATATAATCATTATTTACAAATTTGTAACAACACATAATCCGCGGATTATATACAGGAAAATATGGTAGTTTAGCAATATCAGCGTAGCAGAAATTTATGCAATTTGCCATTTTTTTCTCTTATTTTCACAGGCACAACTCTTGCAGTGTATCAAGAACAGAAACACAATAGAAAAAAATTAATGTTGCAATAAGGCCAAATAGTTTGTCTTCCAATCAATCATAGAATTGTTAGCCAAATGGTTAGCTCTCTTGTCTTTAGTTAAATAGTTTGTGGTTCAAATCCCACTTTGGGTTCAGATGTTTTTTGTTTCGGAATCCTTTTTAAAATGATCTCAGTTTAATTATTCCTTGTGTGCAAAAAATGACTGTTATGCCCCAAAAAATAAACTATCAATCATATTAACTATTTTTTACCTTGTACACCCTCTCTTCTCGTGTGACTAAACAAATGTCAATAAAACAAGTTAAAAAAAGCATAAATAAGGGATACTTGTGTTATTCTTTTCTTTTGAATTATTCCAAACAAAAGTCAATATGTATAAGTAACAATGATTTTTTGCATTGGGTCATAATGACCCAACTGATACATTAATTTTAAATTGCAAAATCTTCCTTCAAAACGCAAATAGCGATAAATCCCTCTAAGAGTGCATATTTATATTTACAGTGTCAAGAAGTTTCATAAAATATCACAATACTGTATTCTTTTTATCAGCATATAGATTTTATTTTGACTTAAATATAGCCTAATGGAACAGCAGGGCTGGAAAGGAAAAAAGTATTCTAAATTTGCATTCATTATAAAACTTTAAATTTTTTAATTATTCATTAATGTTTGATGCATATCATTTAAGTTACACTTATTGAGAGATTTTTTAAGTATTAAGCTTATATTTTTGTAAGACTATACTTAGCAAAAACATTGCCCATAAGGAAAAAATTATCCTTTAGTAAAAAAAAAATTCCTATATTAATCCAGCATAAAATGATTTTGAATCTTGGAACATTATTAAAATTATTTTTGTTTGCTAATTGTTCATTATCTTTTAGTATAAAGAGGCATTTATGAAAGCACACCCTGATTTCAAATGGTATAAACTGCCTACCCCACCTGCTAGAACATTAGTTACACGGCCATCAAATAGAACTACACAACCAAGTGAAAAGAATTCCACAAGTTCTGAAAATTGTGGTATAACACTTGGGAAGTTAGTGGGTGAGTAGCTTCAAAATTCCTAGGTTCTTTTAAGAAATAAAACATTTTTCTTCTGGAGATAATAAGTGAAGACTAATAAATGATTCAAAATACAAAGACAGTTGAAATAAATTTTAAATGCTAGCATTTAATAATGGAAATTCAAAATATTATTGTTTATACAAATATATCTACTTTATAAGCATTGTATAAAAAATAACAGATAGAAAAATAGTTTTCCTTGAAATTATATTTTGGGTGTCAGTATTTTAACTTGAGGATATATTACTTTAAAAATGCTGGAAAGTGATGTTTCTGCTTAAAATTTTTGGGATTGATTCTTTTATGGAATTTAGTACTACTGGTATGGTGTGGATGTGGAGAGAAGGGTTCCAACGCAAGTGTGACCTTCCCACCTGTACATCTTTCAAACTTACAATTTCCTTGGTGACAGGCGAGTATTCCAAACCTGTTAACCTTACGTACCGTTGGAGGCTTGCTTGCACCATTGTGCATGTATGAATGGAATTTAGTGAAGTTACTTAAGTGTATATTTTTGTGTATTCATTTGATAAATTTTAAATGGCCTAAAATAAATATTCTGCTTGTTTTTCTAAAATTCTAGTTTTGATTGTTAAAATTCTAGTTTTAGTTTTGATTGCATAAATAATATAAATCCTTAAAATTTTATTATAAATGAAAACCACTGGAGAAACAATATTTTTGTGATGTAAATAATATTGGTTCTAAATTAGTAAGTAAACAAAAAATATTTATAGTGAAATATTTTCAGTTATATATAAAATCTTATTAATTTATGAAAATGGTTTTGACCTCAGCATTAAAATATTCAAATAATTATTTAAATATTATGTTACTATTAAGTATTTTCCATCGCAATGCTGAAATATTTTAATTGGGCTATAATTGTCTCGGTCATTTTTTTAAATTTGACTATTTTTACCTTCAGAAACATTAACCTTATTCTCTATTTGAAACACTTTAATAGGCTTGCAGATGTAATATTCTTGGTACTGTTTAGGCAACAAACTGTGTCATATCCAACTGAAAAAAATTTATACTTTTTCTTGAAGAATTTAATGATCGGCAGATCCATGTTTTTTAATCATGTCTGATATTTTTGAGTAAAAATAGACAGTTATAATTGTTTAATGAAATAATTGGTTTTTTGTTATTAAAATATTAAGATAGCTAACTTTGCTTTATTTCAGATTTGAGTTTCAAGCTTATTTCCAGTTTTTAAATTCTATTACTAAGTCCATTTTGAGAAATAATTTGAATAATGTAATGAGTATTTGGCTATATTTTTTTTATATTTAAATAGATGATGAACAATTGGGAGGCCTAAGTTCTTTGATAAATACCTCTACTTCAGGGCAACTTTCTGTGAGTGCAGAGAATATTACATTGTATAACTCATCAATGGCTTACAAAGGAGTAGAAGACATTTCTAAGCCTCCTAAGAAAAGATATTTAATTAATGGCGAGTTTCAGTCTCATTCTGATTCATCTCCTGATGACGGGCAAGATTACCAAATGCAGGATTCATGCTCTACTTTATTAGAATTTGCTGAGGTAAAGGATATTTTCTTTTTTGTTGTAAATAAGTTAATAGGAAGTATTCTTTGTTAAAAATATCTTTTCATTCTGTGTAATTAATTTAAATACATTAAATTTGTTTTAATAGTTACTTTTTATTTTTGCATATTCCTGTATTTAATCTGCAGATTAGGTATTAAAAGAGTTACAAATTTTGCTGTGTCTATTATACAAAACCACGAATTATCTGTTAAAAACATTTTGCATCATAAAAAGCTTACAATAATGTTTTGAAAGAAATTCTGTTTATGTTTGTAAAATAAAAGATAATGGTGAAAGATTTCGCAACTCTACTGATGTATTTTTTTTATAACCGGTTTTTACCAATTATGTTCAAGAGCAAATTTGTTTCCTTGCAAGGTGTTCAAATTAGTTTATCGCACTTGATAATGAGATGAATCCAAATAGTATCAAACCAGATATTTTTCATACTAAATTTTTTTTATACAGCTTATTATATTTTTAATCATATATTGTGTTTATATTTTTTATGTGGCAGCATATTATAAACAATATATGATTTTGATTTTTGCTGAAATAATTGCCACAGATTATGCAATGCTTTTTTATTTGAAGGCCTTTTGAATAATATGCTGCTGTGGATTGCTGCACAGGAAAATATGGTACATAAATTGAAATGTATTATATTCCAGTAAGTAACAAGGCAAATATTTTTTTCTTTAATATGTTTCAAACTAACAATGACATGCTTTAAGTTGATCTGGTGGCGTAAGGTGGAACAGAAGACTAATTGATAGACTAGGATGTCTACAAAGACTGGCCTGTCTCTGCATTACGGGAGCCATGTCCACCACACCAACTAGAGCATTGAAGGTTGTGTTGGATCTGACTGCCTTAGACATCTTCATCTGCAGCACTGCCAGAATGACTGCATACAAAATGAAGCTGCAAAACCACTGGTACGACCAGCCTGTTGCCAAAGAGCACAGGGGCATTACCAGGAAAATTCAAGATCCTTCTTTCCTGATGACCTCTGACATCATGGAAAAATCATACATGTTTGATAGGACATTTGAAATAGTTTTTCCAACTAGAGACGAATGGGATAACAACATGTTTGAAACTAAAACAGGAGATCTAATCTGGTACACAGATGGATCACTGAAGAACAGCCTCTCAGGACTGGGAGTATGTGGCGGGTCACCAAGAATCAGCCTGTCTGTAAGTCTTGGGCGATACGCTACGGTCTTCCAGGCAGAAGTTTTGGCCATTATCCACTGTCTGGGACTAAATATGAGGAAGGGCTACTACGGTAAGCGGATTCTCATTTTTAGTGACAGTCAAGCCGCTTTAAAAACGCTTAATTCTTTCGAAATCAAATCTAAAATGATTTTGGAAACCTTACAGAACTGGCAACTAGAAACAAGATGATCCTTGTATGTGTGCCAGGACACAAAGGTAATGAAAGGGCTGATGAGCTTGCTAAACAAGGATTGTCTTTTGTTCCCATTGGTGCAGAACCTTTTTTGTGGGATCAATTTGAAGACCGCAAAAACCAATGTTCTTAGATGGGAAAGACGGAAGATGTATGAAGCTTGGCTCAACACTCCTGGTCAAACCCATGCTAAAAGTATGATCTGTGGATCATCAGCGAGGTTTGCCTCTGAAATTCTTAGATGCTCTAGGCAGAAGATACGTTTAATTGTAGACTTCATAACTGGGCACTACTATTTCAGGAAACACCTCCATAAAATGGGACTGTTTCAGCAAGACCCTATCTGCAGGAAATGTCATATGCAAGAGGAAACGGCCAAGCATATCATTTACGAATGCGAGGCTGTTGCCCTCCCTAGATTAACTTCTTCAGGCATTATCCATACAAGAGTTACACCTAGACTCCATTAAAGGGTTATCGGACTTTATTAATAAAGTGGGTGACCCGAGTAACTGGAACTAGGAAACATTGGATTTAGATTTAATGGTACAAAATGCTGATTAAAGCAGAGGTGCCAATGACATACAAACCCAATCTTAAGAAGAAGTTGCTTCAAAATTAACTTTAAAACAAAAGTGAAATTTAATGTTGTATAAGTGCTACTTTTTGAAGAGACAGATATCTATCTTTTAAAAATTTTAAAAAAGAAATTTCCTAAAATGATAATTTTAGACAAGAGAATTCAGAATAATTCAAAATTTCTAAAAACTAGATTTTTCAATTTTAAAGAGTTTTTATTCTTGAATTAAAATTTTCCAAAATTATGGTTTAGAAAAATTGATATCTAAGATTTTTGCATTAGTGATAATGTTTAAATAAGTAACTACAAATTTAATATCTGCCAATGTTTCTAACTTATAGTTTTTACTAGAGATTCATTTATCATCTTCAGTACATAATTTGGTTATATAGCCGTGATTAAATCACCTATGACATCATCGTTTAAAATCTGCAAGCTAATTATTTGAGTTGCCAATTTTACGGAAGTTGAATTAGACAGGCTATAGAAAATGTGTGTTGTTTTGTTTATTGGAAATTATAAAAATAGACTGTTTTCTAAATAATTTTTAAAAAATGACACTGAATGATTATGTGTAAAAGATTTGAATGGTGTTTATATAGCAAGTAGTATAGAAATTGACTTCCTGGATTTGTTTTAATAAAGAAATAATTAACATTGTAACAGTTAAAATTTATTGTTATTGTGATTTGTGGGACCTTTAAATTTTTGTCTTTTTTTTAATATTTGCTGGATAATGGTTTCATGAAATGAATATATGATAACTTGCATTTTAAATTAAAAATATTTTTGCTCTAGAACTATTAAATATTACAATAGCAATTTTTTTCAGTGAGAATTCTATATTGTTTGAGCATTTGTCGTAAATGAAATTAAAAATTTGAGTTTTATTAATAAAATTTAAATTTTTTATAGCCTTACTTATTTCTACATTTTTAGTAAAGTGTCACAAAGAATATCAATACTATTCATATTTACATCTATTTGATCCCTAAGATGAAAAAATTATATTAAATTAAGCTACAGGTGCAATTCATCGAAATTATAAATGCTCCATTCTAACTCATTGTGAGATTTTTTATTTAATATTCACAGAGGTTTTTGAAATTTCACTTCAGATAAAGAAATTTTGCATTAAGAACAAAAACTGCAATTACTGAGTTTGATTTCATTTCTGCAGATTTTCTTAAAATCTAGAATATCTTACTTTTGAAAATATTCCAAAAGCTAGTAATAGATAATACATAATGAATGAAATACTGCTCCCTTTTATATGAATCTACCAATGAGCCATTTTACATGAATCTACCACTACCACCGGTGAGCCCACCGCTGCTTAAATTTTTGGATTGGTTGATGGGAGTCACATAATTCCTTAAAATTTACTGTAATTTCCTGTAGATAATTTGCAGCGCTGTATTATCCTCAAGACCTTTTTTTAAAATTTTTTTAAGTAAAAGAAAGCGGCATATAATCAGCGGCAATTTTTATAACAAATAGTCAAAAATATATACTGTTGATAATTTGATGCCAAATAAAGTTAAAAAAACATCCACCATGTAATAAAAGTATAATAAATTTATAATGAAAATGATCTTTTTGGATCCATTTCAACACAAAGTGTGATAAACTGAGATGAAAGCAAGACATCAGTCAACATCTGTGAAGATTCTGGTAAAACTTATTGATTTTTGGTTTTTAGTAACTTTTAAACATGGTTTGACAAATTTTTAAAAAATTTGTTTCATTAATTATTCAATGAAAGGAATGGATTGTTTTTGAACTGCACATTGAATACATTTTCTCTTTTGTACCGCTCATGCTTTGTTTTTCACTTTAATGTAACACGTTTGTTGCCACTTCTTTTACTTGTCTTTCCTATAACTTTTAGTTGAAAATTTGCTCTCTAACTTAATAGTTTTCGCTTCCACATTACGATATACGAATTTGAATGTTTTAAGGTCAAAACAGAATGTGAAAAGACATTGGCCAATTACAATTGTAATATTGTTCCAACCATTGGAACCAATTTCGTTCTTGAACACAATTGGACAATGCTGATTATAGTTGAAATAAGTCAACTGAGTCATGCCGCCGTCTGTTATTTTATTAAACATTAATTGCATTTCTTCCAGAACTTTATTGTAAACTTTCTTGATGAAGAATGTTTTTTTTATCTGATTATCCACATGGCAGCGTATATGATATGCAAAACAAATTTTGAAATTTTTTAACATGCAATCTGCGGATTATATACAGGAAAATACGGTAATTTTTTATTTATTTGATTGTTTTGATGAATATCTAGAATTATTTTCTTTCCTGCTGTAATTTTTGTTTTAAAGAAAACATGAAGAATATGAACCTTAGTATTTCTTTACATTGAAAAATTTTAGCCTGAACATTTTTAGACTTAAAACTTTTTACACATTGTGCATAATTTTTTCTCAAGATTACTAGGTTTTTACACTTTTATTGATAGTATAGAATATTTTACGTTTCTTTTGTTAACAGAAGACGGGTGTTAAAATAATAATTTTAAAGATTTTATTTTCAAGAAAAAATGTTATCTAGGAAAATATTTTTTTTTTTTAACCCTTTAGCGGTTAGGGAAAGTAGCAGTTTTCGCTTACTTAATTCGCGCTGTACTGCGACTAAACAGCAGTCGAAATTCGCAGCTGTTTTCCTCCGCCGTTCTTCCGAAAATGTCACCCTTCTGTGGCGATGGGGTGGATAGCTCACCTCGCGCGTTTTATAAAATTCTTAAAGTACTTTTAATACATAAATACCAGTTTTTAAGTACTTTAAAATAATTAATAAATGATAATTTGTAAATAGTAAATTATAAATGACAATAACCAATTTTATAAATAATAATCGTTAAATATAAATACAAGTTTATACAAATATTAAATTGAAAAGTCTAAATAAATACAACTAATGTAAAACACTAATGTTGATATATTATGAACAAAGTCGTCATCAGATTCAAAACTAGATAAGCTTTCTGTATCATAATCATAATCATCGTCATAATCAATATCATTTAACTTTCGCTTTTGAGCCATTTTTCTCTTTACAAACACTCAAAATACACGCCAAAATGGCTATATAAACAACAAGGTAAAAATATAAACAACTTCAATCATTATGAAAAGAAATTCATGGAACCCGTACTAAACTAACTAAATTTGCGAGTAGGATTGGTTTGTAACATTATCAATGCAAAATAATATTGGCGAACGAGCTCAGCTCGTCAGCGCGCATCGGGGAAAATTTAACTACGCGAGCAGAACTCGTTTCCAACCTTTTCGGTCGAAAACACGCTGCCGAGCGGAACTCGTTTGCGCACATTATGAAGCACGATTCGATTGCGAGCTCAGCTCGTTCATAACCATCAAAGGGTTAAAAAGTCTTATAACACATGTTTTTGCCGTATTTATTTACTATACTGTTCTTACTCTCTTAATGTATGAACCAGAGCAGGATTCTTCATTTTAACTAATGTGCTAGACTGATTCAATTAGACAGTTATTTCTTGGGCACTCTATAGTGAATGTTAACTTTTTAATTTTGTTTTAACATGTGTTGTTAATATTTTTTGAGAAATGTCAAAAAGTAAGATAAAAAATTTTATTTTCACTCTCTTTAAAAGTAGTCTTAAATTTCTATCTATCAAAGCATCCTCAAAATTAGTGTACATGCAATTTAATATGTTGCATGCAATTCACTTTGATGTTTTGCAACTTTTTAAAATTCAAGGTGTGTACAAGAAGCAAAATTGTTTAAATACTTCTAAAATGGACATTTATTTTTAAAGTGATACCCTAGAAGTTACTTGGTCAGAATGACTTCCTTTTTGATAGAGCATTATATATTAATCAGCATTGCTAATCATGCTATTCCTCGTTGTAGGAAAATATTAACATAAAAATATGTCTTGCTTATAATGTTATTGTTTTATATTTTTAATTTGTATTATATTTTTAAAATCATTCATTCTGAAAGTTTATTTATTTTTAAAAGAATTCTTATTACTTATTTAAAAGATAATTTAAGAAAAATATTAGATTTTAACTCTGTAGTTGACTGCTTAATAGCCCAAGACAATTTATAATTTTAATGTTGTAATGAACCATACTCATATAAAACATGTAATTAAAGTTTTAAAATAAGATATAGTTTTTAATCAGTATTGCTTTGTCCAATTTGTGTGGGTTCAATTAAATCTGTTTCTATGCCTTATGAAAATAAAATTTATTATTTATATATCTTATTAATATAAATTTATTACAATCTAATTAATTTAGTTATGCTTTACAGATATGTACTAGTAATGCTGTTCGTGAAAGTGCATCTATTGCTTTGAATTCTGTTGACAATGACCAAGCATTATCTTCCCTGAAATCATATGAGTCATCTCCATCAAGAAATATGTTCTCTTCTGTGTCTGCCAATTCATCTGAACCATTAGTTAAATTCAGTACTCAGAAACATGGAAGAACTGAAAACTTGCCATTAACATCTAGTGTCAAATTGCAAAATAACAAGTGTGATAAAACTGAAACAACTTTTTTCGCACAAGAACAACCTCTTGATTTGTGTAAAAATAAAAGTAAAGATGACATTTGTGTAAATAGTAAAACTATTACTACAAGCCATCAGCAGCTTATTGAACATTTTGTGGACAAGTTTTTATGTGCGAAGCCTATGCCTCCAAGTAATTACAGCTCAGAATTTTTTGATCCTGTACTTTCTAAATTGTTTTCCAATAAACCTGTTGATGTTCCTTGTTCTGAAAGCAAAGTGAATCATTCTTTTACTTTATCTGTTGCCATTGAATCTGCTGTAGATAAAGCATATAGTTCTGATAATGGAAGATCTTGTTCAAATGTAACAGCATATAATGCTGCCGAATGTATCAAAAATGACAACTCTGAATTTGATATTCCACTGAAAGTTGGTGCTTATGAAAACACTTTTAAAAAAGATAAAAATGTTGCCAAATACAATGAACAAAGTTCTGATAGAGGCTCTCCCTCAACTACAGACACTAAAAGCAAACAAATAACTGACTCTTTATATCCAGAAACTAAAAGCTTTCCCTCAGTAACAGCTTCCAGCAAAGTTAAAAAGCAAGAAGTTTCTGAATCAGATATCCCTGAGTCTAGTAGTAAATATTTTTGTAAATTAATGTCTCCCCCTAAGAAATCCAGTGTTTGGTGTAATCTTTTTATGAATGAGCAGTTGAGCAAGAATGATGCCAAAGGTGTTACAAGTATCCCTAATTCTGTAACTACTGATTTTCAGTCACCTGCTAGGAGAAGTTCTCAACGAACTTGTAAAGGCAGACGATATCAAGCTCTTATTACTGAAGGTTTATTACAGTCTTCAAAGGAACGTAAGCAAAGTAACAGTAAGAAAGCCTCACCTTCTAATAATAAAGCAAAGACTAAAGTAGATTCAATCATTGAAAACCACATTTTTACTGCTCCTAAAAAAAAGAAGAAAAGAGACTCTAAAAGCCGATCTATAAAAGAGCAAGAAGTAAATGAAAGGTATTGATTGCCAAATGTTTTTAAAGTAAAAAAAAAAAAATATGAGTATGTATATGAAGTAGCCTTTAATAATTTATATTTGATTAGAAATGATTAAAAACCAAGGCCTTCTAAAGATTTTTATGGAAAATTATCAGCATAATCTACTATTAAGCTTTATTAAAATTTCACGTCAAGAATATTAAAAAAATTTAAAACTAGATTTCAAAATATTAAAGCAAGTGTTCATTTATAAAATTTAGTGGTAGAAATGGCAAGCATTTTGTCAACTTCCATAATTTCAATTTTTTTAAAAACTACTCATTCATAATATTTGATATTAAATTTTTGAATATTGACTGAGTTGTAGTAAACTACTAAACTACTTGTAATAATTTATGTGAGAATGCTACCCTTAAAACACGTTTTTAGTTACAAAAATGTTTATATTTATGTTTTATATCAATATTTGTCATTTGTGTTGAAAAATATTTTTTCTATATTTGACAAACAAAATATTCAGATTTTGGTATGACAGTAGTTGAAAATCATCCAAATTGTTTTCGTGCAGTGTGTATAAGTAATTCTTTAAGAAATTTGAGCATGAATTTATTTATATTTTAATGTAAGATTTAATGACACCTCAACAGCTACAAAGTTTTTTCTTAATAATCATTTTCCAGTATGGATTACAATTTGTTAAAATTATAATCCATACTTAATGATTACTATGCAGGAGATCATGCAATTTATTTCAATTATTTTATTTGCTTTGTAAATGCTGATCCTCATGTGCAAAGATAACTGTTGAGAAAAAAGCAAACTGAAATTTGCTATCAAATTTAAAACCTGATAGTTCTTGAAAAATTGAGAATTATTTTTCTGCACGTCTTGAATAGCAAAGATCAAATATGGAATCTATAGACTTCAAAAGTAAAGTATTTTATTGATGCATTTTACATAACAAAAGAAATAATATCATTAAAATAATAAGCTCTACCATTTTTCTTTTTAAATATAACAATAAATGTGAAATTTAAAAAATTTAAACTCCTAATATTTAAGAATTGAAAGCATACCATGTTTCTTTATAAATCTTTTTGTAATTTTTGCAGTAAATTCTCTCTCTCTCTCTCTTTTTTTCTTATTTTATTTCAAATTCTTTTGCATAGACCATTTTTCTTTTTCGTTACCAGAAAAATTAATACCTAGTAGTACATTTCTGCCTTAATATTTAATTCTGCTCTGAAAACTTTCAGTTTTATCTTTGTATGCATTTTAATTATGGAATAATATTAAAAATCACACTTGTTTCTCTTGTACATTGAGTTTGATTTATTATATTTCCATTTTTGAAACCTGACACTCAGTTTGTTAATTCCCATTTCAGATATGGATATATTTGTAATTGTGTCAGAACAAACTCTTATAAACAATTCATCCAACCCATATGTCTTCATTGAATCTTGTGTATAAAAGGCAGTAATTGTGCAACTAACATCAAAATATCAATTTGGATTCTTTTCACTTTGAAATTGAAAATATCTATTTATATAATTTTTCTACCTAATAATGCATTTAGTAATTAGTTTTGGTTTTATTTCTGCTCTAGCTTTGTTTTTGCAATACCTGTAATATCAGCAACCAAATATTATATATTTATGTGAATTTACCCATAAATTTTTAAGAATCTTTTCCATCCTCATAACTTTTTTTAACTTATGCTTTGGCAATGTCAAAACGTTGAAAAATATTTTTAATCATTTATAGAATGTACTGTATTTTTTTCTTGTATATAATCCGTAGATTATATGTTTAAAAAAGTTTTGAAGTTTTTTATTGTTGTTACTTTTCCCCTTAGTGTAAAAAAAGCCTACACCAGGTCCAAAAGGCCTTGACGTACAAGTTTTGTATAGATTATATACTGCTCAACCCACAACTGCCTCTAAGAGGTGCCTAGACAAGTAAGAAAGTGAGCAAGACTAACAGAGTTGAAACAGGAACAAGGAGGGAAAATTCTCTCCCCGTTAAGGAACGTTAAACTTTTTAAGTGGTCACTTCTAAATCTTGTCATGGCAGGCTGAAGAGGCCAAAGGAAGGATTGTTTACAGCATGCCAGTGATGTACCAGAAGGAGACGTGAGCGGTTTCTGTTTGTTTATGGAGTGGATTTCTGAGGGAGTAAGCTAATTTAAATTAATGGGCGGCAGATAAAAACCACATTTGGCAAGCGTATCTGCTGTCTCATTTCCATTTACCCCAACATTCTATGCAATCCACTATAGGCATATAGATATTTTTTGACCTATCTCATACATCATATATTTTAATGCAGAGTTTTTGAAATACAGAATAGCACTTTTGCTGTCAGTCAGAACCCAGATGCTATTTTCGTCAGTGGTCAGGGCATAATCAAGAGCTACACCAATAGCTATGATTTCAAATCTAAAAATTGGGTAGAAATCATGATTTCTGATGCTGAATCTACCTTCTTACTCATTATTTTCCTCAATATTGCTAACAAATACTCCACTCCCTGCTCTACTGTCATCAAATTTCCTGCCACCTATGTAGATGACTAAGGCCTCAGAGGGAATAAAAGAATGTTTTGAAAAGTCTGGATGGTTCACCTGTTTACTGGAATAGGACATCAGATTTTCACCGAAACTGATATTCATAAGAGACTGTATGGGGCAAACAGCTAACAGTAGTCAAAGGGACATCTTTGAAATCCACAATACTCTCTTTCCACAAATACGTAAGTGAGGTGTCTCTCTTCAAATGTTGGTTATTTTTCCAATTTAAAACATAGTTGGAGGTCCTTTTAAAATTCCCAAGACTTGTCAGCTTATTAAAGTATCTAAAAGAATTTATCCTAAATCTCATGGTCAGAGGTATAATATCAGCCTCGTGGAGGACCACTTCACTAGGGTAATTGTTCATTAATCCTGTGATTATTCTTGTTCCACTAAGTTGAACTCTATCCAAAATCCTTAAATTAGAGACAGAAGCTGTTTGGAATATCTGGTAACCATACTCAAATATTGGATGAATAAGAGAACTATATGTATGTTTGAAAGTGAAAGCATCAACTCCAGTCTCTACCCGAAATAAAAAAAATCAGTCTTTTTTTCTTGGTCCAATTCATACCAGTGTATAAAAAGGGATTGGAAAAACAACAATCTTAACTTTTATATTGTAATGTAAATTCACTGAGAATATTTGAAAGTTTTTTAATCAAATTCATTTTTCATCTTAGGGTAAACTATATTAATGTTTGTTCTTATTTATGGTATTTAATTTTGTTAGTTTAGATAAACACATAAACACTTAAATTTAAAATATCAAAACTGATAACTTATTTATTTGAGTTGTATGTCCTTAAGAATTTTGTAAAATTCATCTGCTTTGAACCTTTTCATATCTATTCTGGAAAATGTATAATATTTATTAATATATATGAAAAACGTGTTTCATGCATATTAATAAGTATTATCTAAAAAAAGAAAATAACCGTTTTTAATTTTTGAATTTTAAATTATGGCGAATATAAGTTTGCATTAATTAATTTGAGTTAGTGATACTAACAATTTTTACTTTTAATTATTATCAAGTGTTGTAATTATATTAACATTTTTTATTTATTAAAATATGTTCGTAAATGGTAAATTAATTGATAAGTGCTTCATATTAAAATATGTATTTTATACATTGTTTTTCAATTTCAACATTCTAGCTTTGTTTTTAGTAATCCCTTAACTTACCTTTACTTAGTTTTCCTTTGTCATAACTGTTCCTTAATATTTCTTTATTCATAACATGCAATTTAATTTTCAAGAATTAATTTCTTTTCTAAATTAATATATTACTTTTCATCATATTTTGAAGCTTTTTTATAATAAGTAGACAGTTTGTTTCATGAACTTAAAAAAAAAATAATTATGGAAGAGATATATTTCTGACAGCCGAAGAATATTGAAAATAATCTCTTTTTTGTAGCTTATTTAATCTGGATGAAAAAATAGCTTCCTTACCAAAATGTAGTTTTGAGCATTTAAATAAAAAAAAGAAATTTATATTAGAAGCAAGTATGAATACTACTAAACAGAAAAAAGGAAATATTGAATGTTCTACCTCATCTATTAACTCTTTCACACCATCTGATATTTCTGAATGGGCCTCAATATCTTCTAGTGGAAAATATAAGACTGGGTATGCACATTTATATATTTTTAATTATTTTCTTTTTAACTGCTTTTATTAACCATGTTTGTTGCATGTTTTCATAAAACCAACATTTTCAAATTAATAAAACTAATTTTCCCTTCATTACTTGCAATTTTTTTTAATTTTTAGAAGTTAGTTTGAGCTATAATTTTTTTTAAATTTCAAATATTGTTGGATTTCCTTGTACTTTACAATATGTTATAATTATCTTAAAATATTTTAGCTTTTTCATGTAACTGATAAATTAGTTTTCAAAGTAATCACCGCCTAAGATTAGGGAACTGTGCGAAGAATAAAGTAAGCCAAGCCTGGGATGAATTGCAGCAAACAGGCTTAACGGTTCACAATGCATTCACATCGCGTGATTCTTGTTTTATAACGTACAGTGATCGCGCGTATCATGCACGAAATTTCCATTTGCTTGCAACCCTTGAAGCATTTAAGGAGTGAATTTGTTTGGTTACAATTTATAAATTTGTTAAGTTAATGTTCTTGATATTGGTCTTTGCATTTTTTTAAAGTTATATTATTTGGAATTTTTGAAAAATATATTGCTTGGAAGTTTTAAAATATTATTTCGTTTTTTTGAAAGGTATATTGTTTGTAATTGTTTCAAAGTTATATTATTTGGAATTTTTGTTTGGTCAGCCATTAAGAGATTTGTGCAAGGTTCTAATCATGTATCTAGTCTGTTTGATTCACATCTTGAGTATATATGGCAAAGAAATCATAAAAAACACTATAGAAGAATTCATTGAAGCAATTCTTCTTTAGCATAACAACCTATTACAGGTCTTAGCTGCCCTTACAGCATGCCTTTTCCAGCCCCTGTCCAGAGCGACACTTTGCCAGTTCCTAATTTTCAGTACCTTGAGGTCATTTTCAGTGTCAATAAGCCATCTTGCTGGTAGTCTTCCACGGGCACGGGATCCTTCGGGGGTTCTTAAATGCTGATATTCTAGTAGGGTTGTATTCCATGGCCAAACCATCTTGTCCTATTACTTCTGATAATCTGGGTAATCTGGGGCTGGTTATACAGCCTATACAATTCAAAATTATATCTGGTTCGCCAGCAACCCTGTTCCTGTACAGGCCTATAGATAGTTCTTAATACCTTCCTTTCAAAGGTTTCCAGGGTTGGCTGTATAACATTTAATGTCCTAGTATAGCAGCACGAGTAGTATGAGTGTATTATACATTCTCAGTTTTGTTTTTCTGCTGATAAGTTTTTATCTTAGTTGCTTTTTCAGCCCAAAAAAGTATTTATTAGTTGATTTGATTCTGTTGGTGATTTCAGCTTATTTTTATCATTAATAATTGTTCTGACTTATTTGAAGTTGAAGCAATTAAAACTGTTTATTTTCCAACTGGTTGTGACAATGGCAAACTAATGATTAGGTTAGTTACTTTACTTTTCATTAAAATTGTTGTTGTATGAAATGTTTTATGTATATGTATATATTCACAGAGTGGTAGCATTGATTAATTGAAACAATAGATTTTATAAAAGTGTAAGTTTGCATAAGTAAATACTCTTTAAGTAAGTTTTATTCCGTGTTTCACTTTAGTGTTTTGTTGTGCCGTACTGAAATTTTTTAAAGTGGGTGTCGCTGCCGAGTTAATTAAAATTTAAGTTTTAATAAATATGCAATTTGTTTACATTAGAAATTTAGCTTTTTACCTGGTTGTAACTGTAGCAGGTAGCACTACACTGAATTTTTTTTCTTTTTTGTTAAAGGTGGGTGCCCCTGCCTGGTTAGTTAAAATTTGAGCTTTAATAAAATATGCAAACTGTCTAGCTAGAAATTTAGTTTTATTGCACATATGTGAACGTTTGTAGTAATGCTTTGTTTATATTTGTTTTTTTACTATGTAATCTTTGTGGGAAATAAGTTTCTAGTTATTAACATTTTAATATTTCTATAATAAGTAAATATAATGAAATGTTTGGAATTTAAAATACCACAGGATTGCAAAGTTAAGTTTGAATGTGATCAGTAACTGGATATTGTGCATAGTGACATAATTTAGGTTGGGGAGAAAGCTGTGCAGTGCTTGGCATGAAAATTGGAAGTCACACGAAACCTGCAAACCTGGTCTTTTACTGTAACCACAATTTTTTGGAAAATGTTAACATTTGATTTCGTGAATTTTTTACAATTTTGCTAGTCAATTTATTAATAGTTGTATGAAATTTAAAGTTGAGATATAATTAGATAATTTTAGATTTTAAAAGTATTAAATGATAAAAAATTTGGAAAGCATAATAAGTAAATTTTGAAATTAAAATTAAAACATAGGGTGAAAATGGTTATATTTTAGGTACTTTATTTCAATGCTAAATCATAAATACCTGTCAAAATACCCACCATAATCACATTATGTTTTGAAATAAAATTTAAAAAGAAAAACATTAATACATTGTTTCATACATGATAATTTTGTTGCTTTTCATGTGTAAGCTGCTGAAGAAATGCTACTTATATTTTTAGTTCTTTTCTGAATTTATTGCTTTCTGCCAAAGAGAAATGCAATGAAATAGTTCATAAAATTGATAAAATAGGGCCTAACACATATTTTTCTAACTGTACTCTATGAATAAAGTACTATCAGAAAAAATTTAGTGTTTACTGTGTAAGAAGTACATTAAAAGTAAAATTTCTTCTTAAAAACAATTCTTACTTACATTTTACTGATGAAAAATCAAAAAAAAAATTTTATTTCAAAGCATTTTTAAAAGCACTTTTTTGACACAGTAAATTATTTAACTTTTTTTTTATTCAAGAAAGTAGCAAAAAGTTTAAGCTGTAGCACTGCATCCTTTTCTTTTTTGATATGTGAAATCTCTTTTTCATTCTCATTTATTATGTTTCTACTCATTTAATAATCCAGCAGATTTTATATCTAAGTCAATTTTCAAAGAGTTCAAAGTTTCAAAAACTTCTGGCAACAGGGTTTTTTGTCGAAGTTCATGCATGAGTAATTTAACTTCATTCAAGTCATCAGATAAATGTCTTTTACTTTCCATAGTTAATGTGGCAATAAAGACTGTATATGTAGACGAGTTTACCTCATTCTACCTAGCTTGAGGGTAGTGCTGAAGAAAGACTAATACAATGAGGACAAATTTAAGAACAACCATAAGCTTCAAGTGCAACAGCACCATATGAAACAGCATATCCACAGAGATTTCCAGATGACCAACCAATAATTAATTCATTAAGTTTAAACATTATATACAGTTATAGGTTTTAAGCTCTAATAAGATAAACACAAGCAGTTCAGAGATTAATTTTTGAAGTTGACTGATATTTGAAGGTTTTTTTTTTCCATTTTTCCAATGCAAGTCAAAGACTAATTAGTTTACATAATTTTCCTTGCTTTATTTTTGTTTTGCAACATGAATGTTTAATGTCAAACTAGTGCTAACAATGAATCTATTCATTTAAAAATTTTTAAAGTTAATACTCTATGTAGAATTGGTTGCCATTAATTTATCTAAACAAATTCAATTCTGTTGATAAACTGATGACATGCTTAAGGGAAGGCTATAAATTGAGACTAACATTTGATTTTGCATAGTATGTTCTTTGCTTACAATAATTTTTATAAGCTATGTACATATCTATGAAAACTCTTAAATATATTTCATCACATTGATGCAAGCTTGCATATTGCTTATGCAAACTTTTTTATTTTTAACTCTTATTCATATTTTAATTAAATTATTTAAATGTCTGTTGTAGTAGCTATTGAATATTATATATTAGCAGGTTAATATTGTCTTAAGATTATATATTAGCAAATACATTTCATTTTTACACATGCTACATGATTTTCACTAATGCTGTCTGTGTCAATGTCAACTTGAAACAATTTTGCAAAAGAGTCACAGCAAGTAAAATATTAAATTTGTCCTGCAGAAATGTTATTATTTTACTATGATTTTGAATATTATTAGAAAATTAAATATTAATATACATTTTTGTATATTTTAAATAGTTTTAATAAGGATATTTGAATATAAATATCGAATAATTTTTAAGTTTTTTAATTAGTAAGACTTGGCGAGTTGTTGTGGGTTATTGCGTTTTTATCATTTTGAATTTTCTCATTTTGCATTATTGATCTTTATACTTTTTTCCATGATGTGTTTTAATTTGCCATTTTAAAATTATCACTTTCTTTCCATATGTGAATTCATGGTGGGAATCGAGACAACAGTTTGGCGACATAATGATTCATTTCATTGTTTACATAATTTTTTAAATTTTACATCAAATGTTACACACATACTAGCATGTTGCTGGTAAATATTCGTAATCGGAATAATCGGCAAATTCAATCTTTTTTTTTATTTGACACTATTTTTGTTTCAAAATTAGTATTTATTTTCAGGCAAAAGTGATTAAAGAAAATTATTTTGTTTGTAGCCACGTTTTTTTTTTGTCATCTATCTATATTAATTATTGCTTTATTTATTGGCTTTTATTGTGTACAAATGATGATTCAATTTGAAATGCAGATATTGGATATAATTATTCAAAACTCACCACCTATTATTTAAGGTGCAAAGTTAAGATGTCCATTTCTTGTCAAATCATTTGTGTCGAGAAAACTGAGTTAAAATGTGTATTTACATTATAATCTTATTTATATTAGGTATATCTTAATTTTCACTCAGTATCAAATAAATCAAATAATATTAAAGAATACAGCCAAAACTGACTAGCAACCCTACGCAATTTAAGCTTTGTAAAAAAATGTTGACGATTTTTAACTGACAGAGAAGTGAGGAAGTTACTGTTCCTTTTTTAATAAATGGTCACGAAATTATATATAAAGGAAAGTATATTGAGGCAAAATATAAAAAGCTGTTACTGAACACTTTGTTTAGTGGTTTTATGATACCGTTATTAATAGTACTGTGTTTCTTGTATTGTTGGGCAGAGGAACTGACATATCTCAAGTGGTGTGATAAATAATGAAACATTTATCAAAATTTTACAATTGACTGGAAGAATCATTTGAGGTTTGTTTGTTCTCTAGATTTAGCTCAAAATCCGAAAGGACAAATTAATGGTCCTGGAAAAATACTTGAAATTATTCTTATGACAAGAGTTTGTTCTATGCCGAGAAAATAACTCTGGCAGGGTACTTCTAACACTATAGTTATTTGGCATGTTAGGTATTGAAAGCAGTGAGTGTTTTCTTGTTTAGGTTCTGAATCGAGAATCAAGCATATTAATATAAATGAGTGTTGACCATGTAGTTGAAGAGTGACAATTTATTCAGAAATTGATCCTCCTAGTATGCTTATGCCAAATTATTCTCAGATTTTATTGATATTTTTATTAGGGTATTTAAATTAGAGTATTTAAATATGCTTAGTAATAGCTATAGAATATTTTCTTATGATTATAGATTAGCAAATTTTATTCAAATTTTTACCCATGTTATGTAATTTACACTAATGTTGGCTTTCTAATGTCAACCTTAAAAAATTTTGCTAAGTTGTCTCAGCAAGCATAGTATCAAATTTCTGCAGCTGAAATATTATATTAATATGAATGCTGAAGGGAAATTATAAATTTATGTATATATTTTTTACATTCTAGATAATTTTTATTTATGAGAAAATTATCCTGGCATATGTGTACTTAGGAGTTTATTATAACTGTTCTGATAAAGAGTATTTTAGCAACAAACATTCATATTGACAATATATTTCTTATAGAATGCACTGTTTTATTTCAAAATGAATGATGAGGAATTTTATTATCAAGATTAATAATGATCATTATACTATCAAGTAATAATTATTGTTAAATTTTTCTGAAACTGATGTGAAATTTACTACAAACTTTTTTTTAATGTTTTAGAGCAATTTAATTAAGATTTTTTGAAGCTTGTTTTACCATATACTTCAATGGCAATGATGTCATTCAATCTTATAATCTGCTTGTTGAAATGATCTAGTTATAATTTTTTGTCCTGTAATTCCATGCATAGATTTATAAGTGCATTGTGCCTGATTTGTTAATTTGTTAGAGTGATATTAACAATTGAGAGAGTATTGTTGCATGTAAAGTTCACTTGCTGTCTGCAACAAATGAATTGGGTCACAAATATTTGCACTATTGTTTCTGTGATGTCTGGTGATGATGAACTTGTATAAATTGTCCCTGTTATTTAAATATCTGATTGCAGTAAAGGAATAGTTAGACTGAAACTTGATGTTGGATCAGCAAGGATGTGGGTTGGTTTCAAACAATCAGCACTGATCAAAGATTCCCTACCATTATTGTCATTGATGTAATGTTAAGGAATATTCTCTTTCATTTGAAACAGGATGTCATGAACATTTAGGGGAGCTTTAACTCTCATTCCTCTCCTCTCATAAATATTTGTATACATTTAAGTAATGATAGGTGCACAAACTAGATCATATTGCGAGCAGGTGTAGGTACCACTTAACCAGATTAAAGTATTACTTCATGCTTAGATAAATGGGAAAATTTCTTGTAAGTGTATTTTATGCTGTTTCTCAATCGAAGAAGTAATTAACAAGTTGTCAAGGTATGATATTCAATGATCTAAACTTGATGAACATAATATTGAAATGCTTTAACTATGTTATGCAAACCAAAGGTCATGAATACATATTTAAATAAGCCCTATGGAGTCATAACATCAATTTGATAATATCCTCAGAGTTTACTGGAATTTGGTAATGTGCATGCTTGATCTGTGGTCGAAAAACTTGTTTGTTATGGGAGTTCTACATGCTATCTTTAGCTTGTGGACATGGGTAGGGATCACGAATAGTGTTAAAAACTACGGTAGTCACTGCAAGGACACCCTTCACCATTTTATTTTTTTTAGAAATGGCATGGGCTTGTCCATGCTCTTTTTGATTGTCAAATGATATACTTAGTGGTAAGGATTTTAAATTTCTTCCTTGTGATTTTAAATAAATCTGGAGATAGATGTTTAGTTTTTTATAAGACTGGTGGTTGCTTTGTTTCAGTGTAGTTAAACATTGTGTACATTAGGTTCAATAAATTGGGTGAGCTTCAAAAAATTATTTAATCTTGAAAAAAAAAATTGTAATTGGAAATTGCAATTAAAATTGCTATTTTTAGTATCTTTTACCAAAATCTTCCCAAGATAAGATTAATGATCTCATTTTTCATGTAACAAATAACTTATGAGAAAATCATCATCAATGATGAGTTATTACGTATCAGCAATAACAAACAACCATGTAAAAGGTCAGTGGAGATTTAAGTCAAGATGCAATTTTGTTTCATGCCAAAAGAAACAAATTTATGATCTATTTCCTTCATATACTTGATGGTTGAGCTGCTTGCAGGATGAATAATTTGTTAAGGCAAATAAATCAGCCCCAAATAACGTATTTTCCCTTATATAATCCACAGTTGTGTCTTATCCTCTAGAACTTTTTTCGAGTAAAAGAAAAAATGAGTGATGAAACATCTCATAACACAGCAGAATGTAAAATGCTAAAAAAGTGTTCTTCTGAGCAAATTAATTTGATTTTGAATGTAACTGCTCAAAATTGATTATAGCTGAAATAAGTCATTTGATTCATGGTGCCATCTGTTATTCATTTTATAAAATAGAAATGATTTTTCATAACTTTATTATAAGCTTTTCTGATAGAGAATGTTTTGTCAGATTATCCATGGAGGTATATGATATGCACAACTAATTTCCAAAATTTTTTAACACATAACCAGTAGATTTTTAATATACAGAAAAATACAGTATATTGCTTGTTATTGTTAACCTATAGGAGGCTATGTATTTGCTATCAAAAATAAATCGTTTAAGCAATCACCTTTCTAATTTCCCTGATCCTAAAAATTCCATAGAGATATGAAATTTCTGGCATCTCTATTAAACTTCTTTTGTAAAAACATTTATTTTAGTATCATGAGATATTTTCGTGCAATTATTTGAATTGCCCATTTTAAATATTTTTACTTTGCATTGGGACAAGAATTTCTTTGCATAGTTATTAGTGAAGTAACAAGTTAATTCCTCTGTTTGTTTCTCTAATCTCACAAACTGTGAACCATTGTTTTGGACTGGTGTTCAGAGCCTGCATATTAAGAACTTATTAATGTTTGAATTCTATGAGTTAATGATATGAGTCTGCTCAGATTTTCGCGAAGTGAAGAAAGAATAGATTTTATATTACTGGGCAATCTGCTCATCCACAAAGAATCTTATTAATCAAATTCAAGATCTGGCTAATAAGAATATTTTTATTAGCCAGACAGTTTTTGACCTTATTAATAATAAGACCATTCTTTTTGTAATAAAATATTTTAGGTTTGATTCTGTGGTTACTATCAAACAAATAGAGATAAAATAATGATTTTTTTTTGTTTACTTACTTATGTTTCAAGCTGGCTACTTAGAACTTTCATGTTTATTATTATGAATCTTACTATTTGTTTAAAGTTTTTTCCAATAGGAATTTGTGAGAATCTTTAAAATTAGCTTCTGTTGATAAATTATGATTATTTTTTAATAATTTTTCTCAAAGTTCATAAATTAATGAAGCATTGTTGAAAATATATAATAGATGATTTTATTATCAGCAGAGTGTTCATTATTGATATAATGCTGTTTGCATTACAAATGACTATTTCAAACCTATTTGTATTGTGTCATATGTGTATGCTGAAAAAATATTTTTAACTTTCATATTTTTTTTATTTTTTACTTTGTGTAATTAGTAATATTTTCTTTTGACAGAAATTTTGATCTTGAAAAACAAATTGCATCACTTCCAAAATGCAATTTCGATTTATTGAGCAAGAAAAAGAAAAAGGAAGGTTAAATAAAGTAAGAAAGTTTATATATATAAATATAGCGCATAAAATGTAAGTATGACTAAAAACTACTTTGATTTAAAATTGTGCAAATTTATCGTTATTACTTCATCAGTTTGTTTGTATGGGTTAAGCTTTGTTTGTAATCAAATTATTGTTAAATTTAAAAAAATCATGGAAATAATTTAAATGGAAATAGTATTTCAAGTATTTTTTAGTATATCAAAAGTAAAATCAAGTATAAATTTTATTTTTGTCATTAAAATACAATTTTTGCATTATGAATTTTTGTTATCAATAGTGTCTTCAACTATAAATTATTGATGGAAAATTTTAACTTTTTCTTCTACATACTCCATAATCTTCTATATTAATTTTGGACATCTTTTAAATTTTATTGTTTAAGGAGTATGGTTGTCCTATAATCTCTTTGGGTTTGTTTTAAAGTATATGAGATTTTTTTAAATGTGTATTTCATTTATTAAATGTTAGCATTTCTTTATTTTGCGGATAAAAAAAGGTTATATATTCCCTTCCTCATTATTAAAATTTATTATTCATTCTTATAAAAGAATTATTAATTGGAAATCTTTGTATGAAATATTAAACAACTTTTTGTTTCATTTGTAGTTTATATATTAAATATTAATATTTTTATATAGATAAATTAACACTGATAAAAATTAAGGTTGTGATGCTCATTTGTTGAAAAGTTTTTCTGTAAATTATGATTTTAATAGAAATAATGTATTTATAATTTTTTCCCATATTTTTTGCTGTATTTTTGAATTGTAAAGAAATTTTTATTATCATGTGGATAATGATTAATTTTTTTCCAGTTTGTAATATTTAGCTAATTTACACCTTAAAAAAGCACAATACTTTAATCCTATTCATAATAAAAAAGGACAAACTAAAAATTATTGATACTGAAAGTTTTTTTTAGTGTTGTATTTTTAAATTTATGCCAAAAGTTTTATTTTAGAATTTTTAAACTTAATATTTCTTTAACATGCTATTTATTAATATAATATTTAAGCAAATGTTATGACACTTAGATGTGAAGTAAATAAATTCAACAGTCATATTCAACATTTGTTTTACAATTTCACTAAATAAAGAAACCTTTATTGATTGCTTCCTAAAGAAATCGTTACACTAGCATTCTTCCCCATACCTAGCCCATAATAAAAGAAATTGTGTTATATAAATTTTATTCTTCCGCTTTGTTAGAAAGTGCAGTTGTAGAAAATACTTCATGCTAAGCATATAAACTAGAAAAAATTGTATGCATAAAGTTTTATTTTTCTAATTAAAACATTTTAATAGCTGTGTTATAATATTATTTTATTTGCATTTTCATTTTTATTAATTATTGAAGAATGTTTTATAAACTTTAACAGATTTCAGAATGAATTGAGTTTTCTAGTTGATGCCGAAATTGATTTTTCTATACCTCATTTTTGTTTTTTTCATCTTTTATGCTGATTTTAATTTTTAATAGAATTTTAATCTAATTTAACTTTTAAATATTGAAAAATTGAAAGTAAAATTATTCTCCAATAGTTTTACAATTATACTTGGTTATCCTACTTTTGTTCGGTTCAACTGTTCGTGTGTTGGAATCCCACTTTAGGCTTGGATATTTATAATGGTTTGGAATTCACTATAAACCTAACGTCCAGTTTAGGTAGCTTTTGTGTGCAGAAAATGACCAAGCAACAAGCAAACAAACCTGTTTTTGTTCTACAAATTTATCAATATTTGGAAACATAGTTAATGACTTCTAAAAAATATTGTCAAGTGATACTATTATTTTTCATTGAATTTAAACTTATGAACTATCTATGTGTATATATTTTTGGCATCCAGGTTTCTTTATTTCAATGTTGAACCCAGATTTGTGTTGTTGACTTCTTTTTATATGTACTTATTTGCATCATTTATCTTAGTGTTATTTTTAGTATTGAGATCTTGTATCTTAATATAACTTGTGTTGTTTTAGTCAGTCTTTTTGCTATTATATATGTGTGCAATTCCTTTCATTTTTGTGTAATATATTTAATGACCAGCCGAACACATTCAATTTGTGCTTTGTAATGTCTTTTATATTTGAATGAAACATCTTATTTTTTATTTGATACAATGACCAAGTTTTTTAAACACAAAATAAAAAAGTTTAAAATTTATTGATTAGAAAATTACATTTAATGAATTAATATGCTAAAGAGATTGTTTTATGTATTGGAATACAATTATACGTACATTATTTTAAATGTATTTCTTGTAATCTTAGAAATATCAGAGATTGTAAATGACATGATTATATTAGTAACCTTAAACTTGTTAGTATATAATCTGTTTATTCACAGAATCTTTCATATTTCACGAAAATATGAGTTTTCGATAGGCTTGTTAGAGGTATGTGCTGAAGTTATTTTATCTTTTGTGCTAGTCAAGAAATGACTTGAAATTTTTATGGTGAAATTCACGAAATTAAATAATGTAGCATGCAAAGGCTTTTAAAATATACTAAGTAACAAATAACAAGATCAAGACCATTTTTGTATTGAGGTTTTTTATGCATGTAACATGTCAGTACTTCTTTTCTTCCTTGTTCTTGCATTTAATATAAAAACAAATGAGAGCTATAGTTTATACAGACAATTCTTACTTTTCTTCATAAAATAGATTTTTGATTTTGTATTTAAATTCTAGTCATTTTGTATTCAGTGTGTCATGTTTAACCTGAAAGATAATAAAAAAGTACTACAATGCTATTTTTTGATATTCAAAGAATATCTCAAAATTTATTCTAAAGAAGAGAAGAGTGTAAACTATTATTTAATTATTTTATGTTAATTATTTAAGTTGTGATACATGCTTCATATTGGCACCCTCTTAATTATGCTTGTTGAATTTTTTTCAATCTAAATTGAAACTGAATGGTCAGAATTTTTGCTTTGTTGTTCAGCTCAATACTTACAGATACGATATCCTCCTAGGATGAATATATTTAAGGTGGCTCAAAATTCACATTAAATGTTACACCATATAGGATTTTGTCCTCATAAGGCAAAACTAACTGTGTACAAATATTTTCCTGATTTTTAGCCATTGTCTGCCAGTTTACCAAATTCTATATTCATTTTACTGAGTCTGGAAAAAATGCTATTTTCATATCAGAACATATAAATTTAAAATTCATTGCAATATTATCAATGCTTACTACATTTTGTAAAAAAAATCCTTATTAAAGAGATCTTTTTATGTATATTAAATCCTAGGTAAAATATTGTACTCTTAAAATATATATTTATAATCAATTTTATGAGGTACAGAAATGTGTAAATATAATTTATTTGTATAATGAAATATTTATTTTTATATAACTATTCTAGACACATCATTAAGAGAATACATTTTAAATTTTAAAACATTTTGTATAATCTAATATCTGTATCATATTAACAAAATCAAAAATTTTATTAATTTTTTTTATTTATTATTCATTTTTACAGAATGTTTTTAAATTATTATATTTAAAGTAAAATTATTTTTTAATCTGCCTTAAATTTTTGAATATTGAATTTTTAATTACTTTCAAAGTTTAAGTTGGATTTTATTGTAGAAAATATTAGAAATTCAAATTTTAAAAATATACTACCTGCTCTTGAAGATAATTTAATTGTAAATGTTCTTAAATTTTTGTTTCAGAATTAGCTCTCTGTTGACAAGATACCTGATCAAAATTACCTCCAGTGTTACTTCATTTTATACCAAGTTTCAAATCTTTGGTTTTTTTTCAATGATAAATTTTTGCTGATATTCAGGTTATGGCGCTTAGAAGTCATGAAAAAGAACTTAATCGCATTGCTATGTTTAAGTGATCTTCTTAGTTCAAATATATATTTTTATCATCTAAAGAATTAAAAAAAATATTTGTGGAGGGCATTGTTAAAATATTGTAACTTTTACATTCTATTCATTGGAATTTGATATTGTTAATTAAAAATTGTATGTTAACAAATGGATAAAAATGCTAACTGGAAAAGAGTTTTAAGCCGAAGAATTGTGTTGTAAAACTAAAAACTCTGGTATAAAAATGTTATTTTATTAATTTATAACGACAGATATTTTTTATAATTTTTCCATATATTAATTTCTAAAGTTCATTATTATTAATAAGTACAATTTTTAATTAATCCACGTTTCTATAAATGTTTGAGTGCAATACATAGCTGTGTAGTACATATTATATTAAGTTGATAATAGAGAGAAAAAATTGTGTCAAGTGACAAATATGTAACTACACCTCTCTAAATATGTTATTTAGTGTATTAGTGAACATTATTAGGGATTAAAGCAATCAATATATATGTTTTCAAATGTACTAAAATTTTTCAAAAACATTTAAAAGAGTATTACATTTGTTTTAAAAAAAATAAGTGGCAGTATTTGTAAAATGCAAATTTTGTGTACATAACATTACATGTCTCAGAAATGCAGTGCAATGCAATGCTTTCTTTTCTTAGTGTCAGTGTCCAATATAATTGATGTTTTTATGTTATGTGTGTTGAATTCTCTCAAATTAGGTGAAGGAAGAGAAATTGGAATGCATGTGTTTATATATATTTATCAGTATAATATTTATATTTGTTTCTTGATTTATACAGACATTTTTTGAATATTTTTATTTACATTGCATAAACTTTTAATCTTCTATTACTTTTAAATATTAAGTTAAGGAGAGGCAAAACAAATATTTTAGATCTCAGATTCTTATCAGAATTTAAACTACCTTCCAAATATGGTGCTAATTATGCTCTATTAAATATTAATGAATATTGTAAAGTAATAAGAATAATTAATAATTATATTGCAAAATTATGCTCACAGTTAAAATCTCATATTTTTCCTGTGGTTCCCTCATAAAAATGAATTTTCTTACATAATTATTATACTAAGAAAATTATTTTGATTTACTTAAAACATTTTATATATTTTTCAACCTGTTTTTACTTCAGTTTAGATTTTTACTTCAAAACATGGTTGAATTTTAAAATAAAATGTAATATTATTTATCAAAACTTTTATTTCATTGCATTCACATATATAATTTAATTAATGTAAATTCAGTATGCTTCTGTTTAATTATCTCTAATAAATCAAGACAAAAAAGAGGTTTGGTCTGTCATGTCTGCACATTTATTGAATGCTCGATTTTGAAGTCCACATTTTTTTTAGTGCAATTTATCTATATAAAATATAAAATAGCGTAAAAGGAAATCTACACAAATTATCATTTCAAATACTGTCAAATAAAAATTAAAATCTGTGATTTTAGGAATATATTCTAGGCATAACAGTTTATTTCATACAACTTTGCATTGTACTAAATTTTAGTGAATTGTAGTAATTTATTCTTTAAAAAGATTTTCAAATTTTTTATATTTGTATATTTAAATTAATGAATTTTGATTCATGTAATGCAAAAATTTTTGCGTGTCTCAATATTGAGAATACAAAAATTGATAAAATCATACGACTTGGTGCGGTTCAGCTCAATTTCAAAATTTTGCACACTGTGCAGTACAACTTTCCGGCCAACATAAATTCAACAATTTTGTGCATTTTTTTAAAATTAATATTAAAATTTTACAGTCAAAATCTGACTTGTAACACAAAGAAACAAAACTGTGCATTCACCTACTTTATATTTCTAATCGTAATAATTACCTGATATTGTGAATTTTCTTTTCGTGTTTATTTTTTGTATGGGCATGATAGTGAAATTGAATAGAGTGCATTCAAAATATAGAGGTTAGATCTTCCTTTAAATGGCCAAATTTTAAATTAAAAATCCTTTCTTGTGTCAGTTTTCATCACGAACTATATTTTTTACTATGATACCGTATCACTTGTAATTCTCAAACTTTTATTCCTTTCAGTAACTGAACTTAAGCAGAAAGAAAAGCACAGGAATTCTGTACTTTCATCCTACTATTGTTCAATTCTTTTTCTTTAGAAAACCACATTCCAACTTTAAAATTTCCTAGTCATTTATTCTAACATAATTATCAAACTGCTGCCATAATTGTTAAATGTTTTGTTTCTCAGCGATATGTAAATGTGGTTCTTGAATCAGTGACATGGTCGATATTGCTTAGCTAATATAAAAAGAGTTATTTATTACTAAGAAAACAATTTTTTTTAAAAAATGACTGTTTTAATAAGTAATATAAATGTTAGATCTTTTTTTTTATTGAGGGCTCTTTCAATTAATCTGTTACCCTTCTCCCATCACCATTGTCATTCACCAATAATATTTTCTCTCTTTCATGTTTTATCTTCATGGTGCATCTCTGAACATGATAGAATGTTAGCTTAAAATATATTTTTTGAATAAAATTTGAATACCAATCAAAAAAAATTGGGATGTTTTCTGTAAAATAATGTTTGTTCTACAAAACTATTTGGTACACCTCTATGAGATAGCACTTAAAGCATGAAGGATCCCATTGTTCCCCCCTTCAGTATGCTACTGACTGGTTGAAGAATCGACTGCACTGGACAGAAAATAAACAGTTGATGGCATTGAAGAATTCTTATATACTATTTTCATTGTCTTCATATATATATTTCAATGTATGATTGGATGTTCCCCTTTAAACTGCGTCCCTGTCTAATTCATCCTAGTTTGCAGAGGATGACAAATGGCAAGCAAACAAAACAATGCGAATTTTCTAGTAAAACATTCATATTCCTATTTTTAACTATAAAAAGTAAACACTTTTTGATTCGCTAGAATTCCTCCAAACACACCTCTCTACTAAACTTGATTCTTTTCAACTTCAAATCATATTGCACTTATCTTCACTTTCGTGCATATACAGTTCCATTAATACTTCTTTACAAAAATTCATTCATTCTGTCAATTTAGCCAAATCCAAGATATTTGTAATGAAATCATCCATACAACCTCTTGCCTTTATTACAATCATTATGAAGATAACACTGATTTCAAATTTTATTTCCTCAAACCAAGAATTCCTTGAGATATTTTTTTTTTTACCCAATGTCTAGTCAGCTTCCATTCATCACTTAAATCTGTTGCCTCCCTTTTAGGGGACAACATAGAATTATTTAATATTATATTTGGCTGCCTTAAACAGACCAGCTTCTAATTGTGTCATGTGCTAAGTGTGAGGCTTTTTGAACCTCACACTTAGCACATTAATTCCTAGTTTGTGAAATATCAGTTTGTAGTTAATTAAATTGAGTAGCATCAGTAATGTAACATCACAGTTTATCTGACTATTGCTTCATATATTTTATTGTTTCTTCAGAATCTGCAGCATCTTTATCCGCTTTTCACTTTTTAGAAGTGTGTATGCATAATTCATAAATTTAAGTGTAAATATTTTTTTTAAATTATTAACACATAAATTTATCAGTTCTGCATTCACATTTTAATGTGGTTATTAATGGTTACCATGCATTTCAGTATGCAAAACAACGTTGCATGAACTCTTTTCTGAACTTTTAAGGGCTTATACTGAATTTGGAATTTCATGTTTTTATAATTTTCTTTTAAGGCATTATTGATGTTAACAGATGAGGTGATCAGAATAGGTGCTTTTACAACTCATTACACCAGAGTTACTTTTTTGGGTATACCTATTCGCATTATTTGAAATCTCAGTTTACAACTAATTAAATTACTGTTATTAGTAACAGCTGTAGTGAAACATTGCAGTTCATCTGAGCAGATTTTTTTGTGATTGTATATCTATACAAGATTGTTGTAAGATAATTCAGAAGTTATTTAATATCATGCTTAGTTTCCTTAAATATTACAGCTTCTAATTGTATTATGTGCTAAGTGCTGGAGGCCTTTTTATTACTCCACAGATTTCTCTTTTGGACACACAAATTCATAGTATGTAAACTCTCAGTTTGTAGCTGATTAAATTAAATGGAAACAATGTATTATACATCTGAGTAGATTTCTTGTACTGCTTTTACAAAATCCTTAGCATTCATATCGGTTTTTCCTCTTCTAGGCTTGACATTATTCTCACAAGTTTTTGAGTTAATCATTCCAAGTGGCTATTAATGATTGCAGTGCATTTCTGTGTGAAAGGCAGTATTGGATGAACTCATTTCTGAACTTTTTGTATTAAGGGCTTATTAATCAAAAAATTTTGTATTTTTAATTAACTGTCTTTTCATTGGCATAATTGATGATTAACTGATTACATAAGATTTCTTTATTGACTTTTGTCTGGTTTAATCTCTACAAGTTTTTTAGTAAGATTATCCAGGAATGATTTAATGTTATGCTTAGTTTCCTTAAACATTCCTGTTTCTAATTGTGTTCTGTGTCAAATATTCAAGACCTTTTTAGAACTGTTCCAAAGAGTTATTTTATTTAATGTTTTATATGAATTTGTAGTTTGAGAAATTTTATTTTGTAGCTAATTAAAATGTAGTAATATTTCATAACACAGTTATGGTTAGCAGTGATAATGTAACATTGCAGTTTATCTGAGCAGAATATTTGCTCTGCTTTTTCAGAATCATCAGTATCCATATCAGTTTTTTGCTTTGTAAGTAAAATTATTCATACATAAATTTAAAAGTTGAGGAAAAACACATTCGATTTTTAAGGAATTTCATCATGCAAATTTCTTCCGCTGTTAAACTTCCTGTTATTTGTTTTATTCTCATTAGCTTCAACGTCAACTCCCATGCTACGTGTGTTTTTACTTTCATGCACACACATTTCTATTGATACTTCTTCACAAAAACTCATCTATTCAGTCTGTTTAACCAAATCCATGTCATTCGTAATCAAGTCTTGCATACAGCTTCACCCACATTACAGTCTAAAATAGTATATTTATTTAAAATTTTATATTCTCAAACCAAGTATTTCTTTACTTGATTCCATTCCCTTGCACCTTCTTACATATCCTTTCCATCTTGCAAAATTATGTCTTTCCCACACTTCACACACATGTATTCTTATTAACAAATTTAACTCACATACATCAAACAAAAATTTTCTTACTCTCCTCATGTTCCAAATTAAGTATAAAAAATAAATAAGCAATTTTAATTTTTCTTCTGAGGATACAAACTCACTATCATGCATCTCAAGTACTAAAAATGCTAAATTTCATTTTTAAAAATATAAGTAAACTTAAAAATAGCGAATTTAAATTTAATCTAAACTCTAATTTCTGTTGATCAATGAAAACAAGTTATGTATTATAACTTTAGTAATAATTATAGTAAATCCCACACACCTCATAAGTTAGATGGGTTATTAAAACTCCAACCTGATTCTCAGATATTGGAATATTTTTCAGAATCCCAGATATTAATATGTCGATCATAATTCATCAAATGAAAGAATCTATTCTTGTGCAGATATCTACTGGTTTGGTACATTTTGAACCTGCACCAGGTGGTAGGGTTTAGTCAAAAATTTATTATTTTAAAGTATTTAAATAATTTTTGTTAAGTCAGTGACTTCATGAAACTTTCCAGAACTGATCTGAGCTATTCATAAGCATACAGAAATTAAAAATTGATTTAGTAATTTTTCGGAAATACTTTCATTTGCTTTTTCAGAAACTATTTTTGAAATTTTATTCACATATTTTTTTCAATTTCTTTGAGCCGAGCTGGCAGCCGAATGGTAAGCGCTCTTGCCTTCGGTTCAGCAGTTTGTAGGTTCGAATCCCACCTTGGGTATGGATGTTTGTAGTGGTTCGCAATCCACTTTAAACTGTAGGTCCCGATCTAATTAGCCCTTGTGTGCAAAAAATGACCGTTGAGCGACAAACAAACCAAACAAACAAACCAATCAATTTCTTTGATTAAACATAAATTAAATTTTAGGCAAAACTTTTGTAAAGAAATGTATCTAAATATTTAAGAAATTTTTGCTCTAAAGTATTTGTTTTAGAATTAGCATTTTATATTTTTTCCAAACAATTTTCCTGTTGCAAATTCTACAAAGAATGAACTTTTTATTTGATGTTAGTTTCTGAAATTCAGATTTAGATTTAAATGAAATATATTTTTTTATTAGTTTTATTTATTTCATCATTTGTCAAAAAGTTATTAGAAGTTTATTTAAAACATGAGCTTTTGTGCTTTTTTAATCAAAATTCTTAATTTTTTATTTCATTTCAGCATTTATTTTAACGCTTTCAAAATGACATGTCTGTATATAATCAAAAATTAATTCACATATATGTAAAATCAAACAAATGAGTATTTCCTTGTTCCTATTTTTGTTTATTTTGTAAGATGATGTTACATTTTGTTGCTCTGAAATTATTGTAGCTTATTTTAACTTGACTGCATAAAAATATTTATTTTTCATTCTTGTGTTATCTATCTGTATTGTATATTTCTGTTAATAACTATTTTGTGTTAGGGCTCCTGAACTTTTACCTTATTTAATTATTACATTCTCATTTCAAAAATCTTTTTCAGAATTTTTTGTTTTATTATCATGTAAAATTTTGCCTCCAATTTAACTTTTATTTAGAAGCTGTGACATATATTTTTCTGAATATGGTACAAATGTAATTCTAAATATTGAGATATGTACATGCAAATACTGAGTGTATGAAGTGAATTTTTATTTATTTATTTATTATTATTATTTTTTTGAATTTATTTTATGTATTATCTATATGCATGTAGCCAAATATGTTAAGTATACCAGCTTTTTAATTTCTCAGAATTTCCTTAAAGTGTAGAATGAGAATAGATAAACATTAATTAAAAAGTAATTACAAAACCTGTGTACTGTGCAGTTCTATTATTTCTCGACTCCCTTATCATGCAACTAAGGTGCCATTATTCATTTCAGTGTTAGTATCTACGAACTGTGTAACTTCTTATTTAGTAATCACAGTTTTGGTTTAGTCATTTCTTGTACAGATAGCAGTGTATGAGAATAATGACAGATTATATATTTCAGTTTACTAGTCAGTCTTAACTCATAAGTTTTATGGTAAGAAAAATTAAATATATTAGGTTTCTCTATTTTTTCCTTATTTGAATATACATAAAAAGTAGTTGTGATAGTATAATTCTGGAAACTATCAATTTTTTTGTTTTTAGAATTAAAAGAAATTTCAATATGTTTCAGTCTTCCATCCATATCCACGTGTGTTTATATAATAGTTTTCAATCAATGCGCAGCACAGTTTGGGAGCCTTTTTTGTGCAAGTGTATTTATTTTTGTAAGGTTCATCATTTAGTCACATTAACAATGTATGATCAAGATATCTGTTTGAAAAAAGAAATTGTTATTTATGTATAATTGTGAATTTTGTATTGTGTGATTTTTTAAAGAATGCATACATCTGTGAGTTTTTATTATTGATCATGCTAAAGTTTAAAACAATTGTTTTATATGTTACCAATATTTATGTTATAATTTATTGACACAGATCAAAATTAGTGTATTTAGTTTTATTATCCTTGTGTTTCATATTTACCATATTATATATTAAAATATATCATTGAAATTTTATGAACTTCTTATAATTTTTATTTGATCTACTTGTTTTCATCCGTTTATATATATTTATATTCCAGTTATTAATTAATAAAACAATACACTTTCATTGTGAAAAATAAACATAGTGCAATATGAAAATAAACTCAAATTTAATTAGACTATTTCTTCTACAAAAAATCTTAAATTTGACAGTTGAATATTCTTCATTAAGAATTATGGATTTGTGTGATGTTTAATCTTTTATGTTAAGAGCATTCAACATAACAGTTGCTTTCTAACATTCCAGTACCGGTTTATTTGTTATTATTGCTGAATTTATATTTATTGTTATGCAGAGCTTTTGAATTTTTTATAACAATTTTCAACAAAAATATAGTGCATTTTAAACATTGAAAGTATTCTCATTAGTATTTTAATTTTATGTGTATAGTATTTATAAGTTTATGCCAAGAATTTTTATTGAATTACATGTATATATTAACCTAAATGTAATGCAATGTTTAATGTAATTTAATTTGTTGGAATTGTGAATGATTAAAATTTATTTATAATCAAAGGATTTGTTTCTTGATGTTTTTTATTTTAAATATTTTATATATTCATATGAACTTTTTGTTACAATTTTATGAAATATGCTAGGCATAAAATTTAAAAAATTGTCATTTAACATAATTTTATGCATTTTTTCAAGTTGTGTTTCTCGTATTACTTAACACACGAGTCTTAATTTTTTTATTTTTATAATTTGTACACAATTACAAGTCCTTATAAATCGTTAATCAATGTCACCTGTCTTTCGAGCAAACGTTTAACTATTCTTTATGGAAATTATTTTTCAGCTAAGTGTACTAATACCTTTCACATAAAATCTATATTATCCAGAATTAATGTTGCCAATCTTAAACATTTTTTGCATATACATAAAACTGGTTTTAGACGGCTAATGTAATATCTCTCTGATTTTGAAATGTAGATGTACCTGTCTTTCATATTTCAAATTTTGTGCTTGAAAAATAATTTTAAAATTTAGGTTTTTTTTTCTTTCTTAAAAATTTCAAAAGTATCCATCTTACACCCCATTAAATCATGATCTAGAGATCAGTATGTTATCTTTCCAAAATTGATGATTATGTAAATTACCTATCACTTTCAAAATGGTGTTATTTAATAACAGATCTTTAAATATCTCAGCGCAGCTATACAGAGTTGACGATTTATTGCTTTAGTTGGCTTATTTATTTTTAACGTCAGTAATAGCACATTGATTGGAACAGTTATGAGGGAACGGAGTGTTATCAGAAGAAAGTTCATTATTCAAAGAACCAATTTTTATACCAGAACAAAATGCTGTTTGACAACAGTTCGTTTTTCAGTAACGAAAAATTATTCGAGAACAGCTCGTTATTCTAAGAACTCCTGTTGTGTAATAACAAAGTGTTACTTGATAACAGCTCGTTTTCATTATTTCTAGAATGTTGGTGTACGTCATATTGCTGGACAACATTTTGATCCTTTGAAATCCATATTTCACATATTGATTTATTGAGGGAGACTTGGTTTTTGATATTCTTCGCATTTGTTTTGTTCAAGTGGAGCTCACAATCGATTCAAAATGAAAAAAAAATGAATTTGTTTAAAAAAAAAAAGAATTGCGTGTTTTTCTTTTTTTGATATGAAATTACTTGTGAATAAAATATTTTCCATAGATATAAGTTGTATCGTTTGAAAAATGATTGATATGTTAGAAATAAGGCCTAATTAAGGAAATTCCGATACTATTATTATAAAAGTAAAGATTTTATTCATTCTTTAAAAATTATTGTTTGTTAAAAAATCTTGACTAAATGAATTGTTTTAATAAAGTCCTAAATATAATTTTATCTATATTTTTTGTTATTTTAATTTTTTTATATAAATTTTTGAAGTAATTTTTATAGTATATATATTTATTAATATATTAAATATATATTAATTAATAAAATAAAATTCTAATTTTATTATAATCTTAATTTTATATTTATTATAACATTGATATTAAAATGTATATATTTTAATATAAATGTCATAGTAAAATATATTATATGGATTAAATTTGAAACTCACAGGGAAAATTGTATATATCAAATATAATAGTAATAACAAAAAATTTAGTGAGTTTCTTCTTTTGGTTTTATCTGATATATAATGAGTAATAAGTTTTTGCATTAAAAATAAAATTGAAAGTATAGCAACTCCCCATTGTTTTTAACATGCTTCTAAAAAAATTTTTCCTTTCCTCGTAGTTATATCTAAAAATTAAATATAACAATTATTTTTAAGAAATATTTTTTTTAAAAAATGGAAGTCATTGATATAAAATGTAAAAGGATGTATACATAAATTATAATTATTTTATTGAACAAATTTACTTTATCACTAAAGGCTTTTTTATATTTTTACTCATAAAAGTATTTATGTTGAAAACTGGCACATTTATCTTCAAAGTGGAAGGTCTTAAATTCAATACTGTCTTTTGTTAAAAATAAACCATGATTTTTTTTTTTTAAACTTCGTTGAAAATTTTTCGAAATGTGCTTATGAGAGTTTTTTTGAGTGTTCTTCCTTTTCACATGCAAATCAGGATAAAACAGAATTTTTTTTTTCCAAAAAAAATGTATCCTTTATGAATGTCACATGCCTTACAACATCTTAGTTACCACAAAATTAAGTAATGGTGCTCAATATTAAATAAATGACTGATAGGTAATAGAATAATGTAATTTTTAAGTTTTTTTAGATCAAAATGAAGAAAATAATTTTAAAATTTATCTAAACAATTTTTAAGTGTACAAAGTGCTTTTCTTTTTTATGAAAAATATGCTTTCTTTAAAAAAAGCAAAATTTTCAAAACAAAAGAATAGCAACTGCTTTCAAAGAGTTGATTGAAAGGTCTAAATAAAATTATTACAATATTAATTACTGTTCATAGAATTCCAAAATTAAAACTTATGTCAATAAAACATGCTTGATAGTTAATTTAATTAATAGCAAATTTAGTAATGTTCTAAGCTAAATACTTCATTTGTACCTTGTTATACACTTAAATTATTTGCGTCATGATGAAGTGTTTATCTTTATATGAATTTTTAAAGAAAATAGAAGAGACTGGAAATTGCTGGGACGTATAACATTATCTGTAAAAAATAACTAATGGAAAATTGAATCAATAAATTGAAATAACTTGTCTGTGTGTAAACATTTTTAAAATCTTATAAAGTGATTTTAATAAAAGCACAATAGTTTATGTTTTATAAAAAATACATGCTACATATATAGTAAAGATAAATTTTTATGAAAGTATTATAAATTCTAATTTAACATATATATACTTAATATTGCATTTGTTAAATAACATTTTTTTAAAAAAATAACTCATCGTTATTTGAATTTTAAAACTCTAAGTAAGAAATTAAAGAACGAAGGATCGTTTTCCTGAGGGTAATTTAAAAAGACAGAAATTAATAAAAACATAATTATGCCTACAATCATAGACCTAGACACTATAATTGCAGCAAACAGGTACACGCGCGAAAAACAGTCGCTTCAACAATTTAGTACATGCTTCTCACACACGTGTATATTACATATTTTAAATTAAGATGAGTTGAAGAGCCTTCAAAATTATTTCACAAATAAAAACTATTTAACTTTAATTATAAAACTATTAACAGAAATTGTAATTATTTTACGTAAATGAATTTTAATAAATTATATTTTCAACAGATCAATTAATAGCAAAATATTCTCAGAGGGTAGAAGAAACTCATCAAATTAGTAGGAACACCATGATATTTATTTCTTATGCTGAGGTTGAGGGAAAAGTAGGAATATATTTCCTGCAGTAAGTTTTTCTTCGAAAACCCTGGCTAAATATGAATTAATGATTTAGTAGTATCTCTAAGAAAAACTCTCCTCCAGAAGGAGATTTCTACGATTTACATAGAAAGAAAAAAAGGAGTTTGACCAGTTGTCTTGTGAATCTTAGGGTTCAAGCATTCTCCCCCCCCCAAAAAAAAACAGTCCTTTATAAATTAGCTTCCGAAATACTATTTTTCAGTTTAAATGTCGCCAATAACAGTTCGTATTACTCGCCGAAAAACATTAAACCAATAAAATAACTGGACACAAAATAAATCATAACTGTTATTTTTAGACCAATCGACATAAAATAACAGTTTTCCTTACTTTGAAACCAATGAGCGTTTATCGATTCTTTCATTGTTATATAACTGTTATATGTTAAAAATATAAGTTGTAACATGTTATTGAAAAATATTCAACTGGCACATCCCAAGTAAAATATGCACCGTTTTATTCTATAAGTTGTTGCTATTTTAAAGGTAACTTTATAATGCCTCTTAAAAATCTTGCTCCCTATTGGTGAAAAACTCTAGAACTCTATTTTCCAAATATTCTGAGGCCAATTTTTATCACTAAGAAAGCTTTGCAATGCAAGCATTTCACTGTTCTTTGCCCATGATCGTTTTCACCCAGTTGTCATATGTGATCCATTCCTCATCACTAGTTACCAAACATTTCTACCATGGGTCAGTTTCATTCCATTTGACCCAGACTTAATTGTTGGAAATCCCATTCTTTATGTTTTACTTGAGTTAGTTTATAGTCCATCCAAACATGAAGTTTTTTATGAATTTATTTTTAATCCAGCTTTGAAGAAACGGCTTAAAACTGTTTTACCGTCGATCTGTAGCTCCTGGACGATGCTACGACTTGCTAACATGCTGATCAATTTTAATTATTTGTGAGTTTATAGACACTTTTTAGAGCAATTACTTGTGCGAAGGGCAACCTTTGACATCAAAAATACTAGAATGGAATCTACGAAATCAAAATTGCATGCAATTGTCTGTTATATTATCGGAACCATAGACATAATCATAGCTTCAGCCACCTGGCTTGTAATTTCACTTTTATCAGAAAAAAAGCAAAATGTCCCGAATTTTCTCTTTGTTGATCCCTTTTTTAACTCAACTGAATGGATCAAGCAAACCGCTAAATATTTTCGGTACGAAATGTCATCTTAACGAGCATAAATATGAAATTGATATTTTGCAAGCTACATCAGTGACTGCAACTACGAGCAATATAGTGGGGAGATTATAATCTCTTTCTTTCCCCTACCTAATATATTTGTGATTATTTGTTTCGCACAAATGTCAAAGGTAAATAATTTAGCCTTTATTTCTGATATAAAAATCTGCAAAAACTTAGTTGTGTATAAATTTAAATTTAAAATCTATTATTTTTCTAAATTTGATTATTTTGTAAATTTTTTTCATTTGGAAGACAATAAGAAAGAAATAACGTTAGGTAAATATTACTTCAATAATATATTCAGGTTGCTTTATAATAATAATTTTTCATTTTGACTACCAAATATAGATCTAGAGAAAAACTAGTTTTTTTCTCCTAAAAACAATAAAAAATACTAATATCAAATTATAAATTTTATGTTGCTAAATCAGTGTTTAACATCATATAACGTAAAATCATTTTCTGATTTATAAATGTAAACATCCGTATTCATTCATCCAAAAGAAGGTTTTTGACATGGTGTTGTAAGTGTTCAACTATTATTTATTAAATTGAATTAAAGTAGCAAACATTATATTAAATACAAAACAACAAGTATAGAAACGCAAGGTTAAAAATTCACTTCTGAGTTTTACAATGCTAAAGTGCACAACTCACTTTAGTTCATTTCATAAAAGTGCAGATTATTATTATATCAGTTCAGTTCAAATAATATTTGGTTCGTTAGCGAGGAAGTCGCCATATTCATTCATCCAAAAGAAAGTATTTAAAAATCATGGAACTAATATACCAAGATAAAATTAAATTTATAATCATTAAATATTTTTTAAGATTAATTTTTAAAAATATTTTAAAAGCTATAAAATTTCATTGAAAATAGATCTCTGATCCGAATAAATCATAAAAACAAACAATGTAAATGAAAAATATAACCCATTTAATCCTATATCTTATAATATCCTTACCATTTATTTCCTTTAACATTTTACATATTATCGTTATTTCGAATGTCATTATTTTACATACCAAAACTATTTCTTTTGGTAATGCAAACGAATAACTTTTAAAAATAATTTAAAACTTGTGTTATCTAGGTACCATAAGAAGCTATGAAGAAATTGTTCTTTTACAGAGAATAAAATGTTCATGTTGTGTTAGAACTAATAACTATTCTATTTAATAGTTTCCGTAAAATAAGAAATCATTAAATTCTGTAATAAACAAACTTTTCTAATATATGCTGCTTTATTTTTAGTTAATTTTTGACGATTCTCTCTCCCAGTTTATCCCATAATTTAAGATTGTAAACAGTAAAGCCATTGCATTAGATTTAGCTAAACATATTATGGTAATTTTTTATTCGACAAATATTTCTTTTTTTGCGGGATTTATTTCTGAATACTTTTTTAATGATTTATTTTGGTAGTTGAAATACATTACTTTATTAATGATAATTAATGATATTAATGATCTTTTGATAATTAAATTACATTAAAATAACTAGAAAACAATATAACGTTCAATTATATCTTATAATTTCATTTAGTCTTATTATATGTTATGTTTATTAAATATGTTTCAGGAGAATCTTTAGTAGAAATCATTTTAGAGTGTAATGATGCCCTTAATTTTGTGCTTGAATCTTTAATTATATAGATTTTACCTTTTGTTTTCCCTATAGGTTTCAAAATAAATCTGACAAAGTATTATACATTAAACCGACCAATGGCGGAGAGGTCAGCGTCCCTTACTTTGAAGCAGTAGGTATCTGGTTCAGGCATGGATCAGCTTCAGTTAAAAACTATGCCATATTTACATAAGAAGTTTTTAGCATCGACAATGTGTGTCCACATTTTAAAATAAAGTTCTTACTGATTTACTTTTTAAATTTTATGAAATTGAATTGATTTATTGTTTTACCTACATATACAATCTTGGTGGAAATTGTGGAAATTTTTTGAAATTTTTATGATTTCTTCAAACTTTGCGTGCTTATGGAATATATTAGTTTCTTCTTAAATGTTCAAATGTTTTGGTATCCAATTAAAGAAATTTTAATGTATAGATTTTAATTAAATACACTCTTATACTTATATTACACGCTCTTATATTAAAAAAAGCAAACATAATTTGTCATGAATGCTGAAGTTTAATGAAAAAAACGCACTAGTCAATCGCAATTACAAATGTCAGTAACTAAACCAAAAGTATGTTCTGATTTGTTAAAGCGCTATTTCACTGGAAGAAATTTTATAGAAGGATGCATGTTAATTTAACTAAAGAAAAATGTTTTTTTTAAAATATTTTTTATCCTTTTTTACAGCAAAGAATTTAAAACAATGCGTTTAATTCAAGCCGACTAAAGACTTGCAAATCGAAGCAGTAAGAGGTAATAGTCTTTTATGCTATAACTGTAAATCAAGTTGGTTGGTCAGTGACATCATTTGATGTTCGAAAATTGTGCTTATGTTATGAAAAAACTAAACCAGTGAAAAATAAAATAAGGCAATATTTAAGAATCGGAAGAATGCTTAAGTGCAACTGATGGTAGAATAATAAAAAAAGATATGCCTGAAAGGTATAATTTCTTCAGATGCTGTTAGATGTAAAATGAAGGCAAAATGTATTTCATTTAATTCAAGAACAATAAGGAGATTGTCAGGTTTGGGACTAAAAGGCAGAATTCCAAAAAAATACCATATACAAATTTTAAGCAACGCAAAATTCGAATCTAGTAGGTAAAAAATTATACTAAGCCGCCAGAAAATCAGTGGAAATAAATAATTTGGAGCGACGAGAGTAATGTATCGCTCTTTGGTAGTGATATGCGAAAATATGTGAGAAATGAAGTGGGGAAAGATCTACATGCTGGTTATATTAAAGCAACTTCAAAGAACCTAACAAAATTTCATGATTTGAATATGTATATCTGCAGTTGATGGGAAGTACAGGGTGATCTTTTTTAAAGTGACAGTGTTTGGAGCGCTCTGCAGCGACATCTAATGGCCGGAATGGCGCCAAACTTGGTATTCAGACTAATCAAGACACGGGAAAAATGATTCCAAAAAATTTAGTTCCAAAAATCGCCAGTAGGTCAGTTTGTGGCGCTTTTCAATGTATAAAATGTAAGAAAAGAGAAATACTGACACATACAATCGTACAATTAAATTATTAATGTTCATTTATTACATTAACTTCCCCGGTGAGGAATTACACCACATTCCATGTGAGCTTCGTTCTTAGAAATAACACCGTGCATTCTGCGTACAGCGTTCCCCACAGCCGAACGTAACATGTCCCGAGGAATATTCCGCACTGTCTTTGTTATGTTGTCCTTTAGAATAGACAAATTTGCTACCCCACCAAAATAAACGCATGTTCCGGTAACGTGAGCGACATGGCCACTGGAGCTCGTTTACTACAGCTGAGATTATTTGTCGGAGCTGTCTACTACTTGCATTTATAGCCCCTATTACTGGCACTGTCATCGAACAATATTTGCATTTTGCTTTGATACCTGTGTTTTATGCTAATTTTCGTTATTGTAAACTACAGCAGTGCCACTAAATGCCCTAGCGGTGACTTTTAAACTAAAACTTTTTTATGGAATTTTTTTCCCATGTCTTGATTAGTCTGAATACCAAGTTTGGTGTCATTTCGGCTACAGGATGCTCCAAACACTGTCACTTTAAAAAGGATCACCCTGTACATTCAAGTGATTGACGGCACTCTGAATACAAAAAAAAAAAAAAAAAAAAACACATCGATATTATTCTGGAACCAAAATTGGTACTTTCCATTAGGGATCTTTTCTTCTCCGATAAAGGACCGTTTGTCTTTCAGAAGGATTCAGTACCATACCGTACGGCAAAAATGTGCAAAGAATATAAATTTATAGTTTTAGTTCCCTGGTCAAAAAACAGCCTTGATCCGAATCGTATTTAAAATATATGAATACGTTGGAAAGTCCTTATAAATGAAAAATAAGTCCATCAAATAAAACGAAACTTTTTAAGGCTATTGTTATTTTTTGGCTTCATGTGATTTAGAATGATGAAATAAAGCAAAATTTTCCTCAATTAAAAGATGCTATGAAGCTTTTCTAGTGTAAATTTTTGTTAAACAAATAATTTAATTCTATTTGATTAAAGTAATTTCTACATTAAATTGATATATAAACATTTGTATTTAAATGAAACTTAACGTATTCTGTAACCACACGCAAAGTAAAAAAACAAATATTTAAACAAATGTCCACAATTTTGACCACCATTGTATGTATATATATATGTAAAATCATAAATTAAAAAAAAGCTAAACCTGTGGCACGACAGCTCATATGTGGGCCAAGGCCTACAGTACCCATATCTATCTTCATCACCAAAGACCCTGAGGTGCTATGCCCCTGTTAGGTAGTCAGTCTAACGCAAAACCCCCAGTGTTCAGTTCCCAAGCATGCTTGGTGCTCTGTTTATTGACCCACTGAAGAGATGAAAGTCTGAGTCAACCTTTCCCAGCTCGCGGATCAAACCTTAGATCTGTGCTTAAGGAGCTAGAAGCTCTACCACTACCCACGCCGAGCTGGCAGCCGAATGGCTAGCGCTCTTGCCTTCGGTTCAACAGTTCGTGGGTTCGAATCCCACCTTGGGCATGGATGTTTGTAGTGGTTCGGAATCCACTTTAAACCGTAGGTCCCGGTCTAATTAGCCCTCGTGTGCAAAAAATGACCGTTGAGCGACAAACAAACCAAACCTACCACTACCCACCGGGTTTCATATATACAATCCTACAAACAGAAAAATTGAAGATAACAAATTATCAGCATATAAGAACAAAGTAAACATAAAATATCAAATAAGTATATTGCCACAGAAATATAAAATTTATTAAAATTAATTCCTAGTAAAACCACGATTTATAAACACTAAAATCACAGTACTGAGTAAATGTAAAACAGACTATGTATTATTAACACTGTATGCCAACACTCTTTGATGACGCTGGCTATTTTGTATCTTAATTCCATACGTATGTTCATTTTGCTCTCTATTTTAAATTTGAGTTTCATTTGCATTTTATTATTCTCTTTTGCCTTTAAATCTTTGTATTTCTACTGTATATTTTAAATTTCCAAAAATTTTAATTTTTTAATGTATTTTCATAATTTTACTTTTAGCTGTTATTGTACTTAGTGAATTGCATTTCTTACATTTTTTAAAAATTTCTGAGTACTCATCGTTTTTAAACCATTTTGAAAAGGAATAAACAATGTAATTCAATAAAAAATGAGAAGAATCTTTATTTTTAATTATTAGAAGATATTTTTATAAAAAAATTTCAGAAATAAAATTTAGAAAAACTGATAACCACAGCTATTAGCTTATATTTAAAGTATTTTTATAAAGGGTTTTGAAAAGTAAGAAAGTTTAAAAGATTGTAAAATTTAATAATAAAAGCTTCTTTTGTAACTATAATTTTTAATAATTATTTATTTGATTTTTGGTTTCTAGCTTTATACCGTTTTGTATTAAATATTCCAGATTCACAAATTATACGCTGCAGATATATTTTGATACATAATTCACAACGATTCATTCTTTTTTTTAAAGCATGCAAGATTTTAGAAATATAAGAATCTTGTTTTCTGACAACTTCAGTTTGATAGCCCCATTATCTTGATTTTCAAGCAACAGAGCATTTCTCAAAGTATCAAAGTTGATTTCATTCATTTCTCCTTCACAATGATCCTAATATTATCCAATGTGTTTTGAAATCTATATCTTATAAAGAGCTTGTTTTAAAAGTCCACAAGTTCATAGGAGAAAAGTTTGGTGAATTGAGTGGGATGCGTTTAAAGGAAATAGTTTCAATTCCGATTTCATTTCTCCTTTTTTCGAAAAATTGACAGAAAATTTAGTGGTATGGCTTGTAGCTTTATCATGATAGAACTCAACATAGAAATATGGTCTCGACAAAAGGATAGAATTTATTCTTAGAAAATAGGTGTTAAAATGTATTTAAGATAGTAATCAGAATAAATGTTCACTTTTTTTTCTTATTTTCCTATTTTAAATATTCTGCTAAGAGAGAATCCATTAATAACGTTAAAACCTTTATTAAAATTTTCCTTTTTTCATTTGAACCTATATTTAATTATTTTTCTCTTCATTCATTGCAATAAAAAATCAATCGTTTTTATTGCAATCAGAAAAGCACATCCAAATCCCATCTACTGAAATTATATATGTACATTTTTCACCTGTCAAAAATAATTTTTATTCAACAATCTGCGTATAGTCTTACACTGGAAAACATATTAGAGCGTTAGGTGATGAACATCATGATTTTAATCTTGATTAGATTTTATAATTTTGTTCACAGTTCTTGCAGAGATATTTAAGGGTATTGTGATAGCACACTTTAGAGAGTTATGGATTTTCTTTTAACAGTATGATATGCGACTTTAGATTTAATGTGAGGTGTAAGTACCTTTTTTTATAAAGCAGAAGTGTTTTGCTTTTTGCCAGGTTGTGCAAACTTTGACGTCTCTTTCCATTTTCTTATTAATAATGTTACTTATTTTACGCATAAAAATATCTTCGCATCTCTTTTTTGATAATTGAAAAAGAGATGCAAATAAGGCATTAAAAACATCTTTTTCTGGATTCAAATAGTTAGTAATATTCCACAATTTTAAATTTCTTTGACAATAAATTTTTATAATCACACAATGTAATCTATTATTTATAGGTCGATTTTAAGCAGTAACAACTGAAATTAAAAGGACATACCAGGTTATGTTTAAAATTGAGACATGCATTTCAATACCATTTTTCTTTTCCCTAAAAATTATAACTACTTTTTCTATAATAGGATGAATCTATATTACCTTCACACACACACACACACACACACACACACACACACACACACACACACACACACACACACACACACACACACACACACACACACACACACACACACACACACACACACACACACACACACACACACACACACACACACACACACACACACACACACACACACACACACACACACACACACACACACACACACACACACACACACACACACACACACACACACACACACACACACACACACACACACACACACACACACACACACACACACACACACACACACACACACACTTTGCAAATAAACATTTAATTTATCCATTTATTGTGTTGACAAGTGATGTGTTGGAGGATTACATATACACATACAATACAGTAACATTTGATATGGTAAATAAATATATAAAGATCAAATTTACATATAGAGAGGGACGCAATTTTTGGTTTGAAACTACGTATCCCACAATCTCCCATTAAAAAACTTAAAGTAGATACAACAATGTGTGATATTAGAAATAGAATCAAATTTGTATATAATATAATTTTATAAAGAATGACTCAGTATTACCTTGTGTTTATAGTAAGAAAATCACTATGTAATGGCTAAGCTCCTTGATAATCCGAGCCATTTTCCGAAATTAGAAATTTTTCGAGAGCCGCAATTAAATACGTAATTAAAAGGTATTAAAATTTTTTTTACAGAAATTATACTTATTAACATCATATAAATAAATGTATAAAATATATGTATTTGATTTAAATATTAAAAACTTAACACACATTTCTTTTACTTCTCTAATTTAGAGATGAATTGGTGACAGTATTTCTTAGTAATCCTTCGATATGTTGGTTAGCTACTACTGATGGTTGTTTCCATTTCACGAATTTTAAAGAGGAATAAGAGGATTCACACAAGTATGTTGCTCCAAATATTGAAATAGTTCGAAAAGCAACCTTTTTTAATTCAGAATACTTCGATTCTGGTACAAATTTCCAAAATTCAGTAATCAACGTCGATTTACATTTTAATTGTAGAGCCTGATCTACTCTCGAGTACATTTATCGAGAGCTACAAATAATCTTTCAAAGAGCTACATGTGGCTCGCGAGCCGCAGGTTGTTCACCCCTGCACTATGTTACTGTTATTACTACAATGTTACAGATATTTTCTGAAGCACTGCCATTTCTAAAGACACATTTTATGATTTAAGTATATTTAATGAAAAATTAATAAATTCTTTTCAAAAAGTAAAAAATAGTACATCTTTTCATCTAACAGATTTTGTTATTGTAATCAGTAGTTCTACATATGCCTGCCATCTTAGTTAAAATCTTCATTTATTACTATAAATTCAGCAAACGTTCTATTTCCGTAATTATGATTATGCTTAGTTAGGAATTAGGTTTCAATTGCTTATTAGTTTTGAATTCAAATATTATGTTCCATTTTTATAATTTTAGTTTTTATGTTGTTGAACAGCGAGTAAAAAAAATCCTTTTTCTCTTATTTGTGTTCTTCGCATCTGCGTGTTTTATGCTTACACCACCATGGCATCCTTTTCCCGTAATCGTGTGATATGCACTGGTACAATCGCTTCGTCCACTTGAGAAATAGTGTTTCGATGAGAGCATAGTCAAAACAGGTGGGCCTTTTCAACACCCTCACAACTGTCTAAATTCATTTTCCCATCCGGCATTTTTGTATAGTTTCGAGTCACTTAGATTTCTCGGTCTCATCTGAAAATTAGTAAACTTTTAGCTGTTATATCCTGTACACACACGCGTATAAATGTGGACAAAAAAACTAATATTTTATAAGATATATTTTCACCCTTTTATTTATTGTCAGAAATGAGAAGACAGATTAAAATGTTGGGAGAATATTTTATAAAAACATTTTGTTAAATTTTCTTTGTAAAGAGTTAATTTATAGGATTTTTTGAGGATTTTTTTATGGATATTTATATAAAGTGATATAAGAAGAAACCTAGTCTCGGCAGATCATTAGTTGGACTAATATTGCAAAACAAACTTTACTAAAGTAGCTTCTATTTGCTTAAACAAGATGTATGCTCTATAAAGATACCATGTGTTGAAAATAAGGTAGAATAACGAATATGGGGAATGTTTGGATATAACGGGTGACGAGTTTAGAACAGGTAATTAGTAATGAGAATTGATTCAGTTTGTAGATATTGTATATGTTTTGGTCTTTGATAAAAAATTTAACTTATAAAATAAAAATTGCGAAAATCTATCTGAAAATGGCCAAGAAGTGTTGAAAATTAAAATTGTATAAACAAAAGTTGACATGTACTCTTGTTCTGAAACAGTAAAGTCATGTACTAAGGGTAAGTAAAGTGAATTAATTTGCTTCTAGGTCTTATTTTGTGTATCATCAGTCATCAATATTTCTAGTATTTTTTATGTATTTTAATATAAGAGATCATTGTTGTTTCATGCCGAGAGTTATTGAAATATATATATATATATATATATATATATATATATATATATATATATATATATATATATATATATATATATATATATATATATATAGAATAAAGAGTGGCTTGGAAGACAGTTATACTTCTTTTTGCCTTATTTTTATACGGCGTATCTATGCGTGATTTTATCAGAAAATTCTTAATGATCACTAAAAAGTAATCTTTTTATTTAAATATTTCTATTGTTAATAGAGTGAATTTGAATAGCTATTTTTATTATTCAAAATCATATTTACTTTCAAGTAAAATGTTAAAAGAGCTTTTCAATCTCTAAATTTAATTCTTTTTTCTCACTTGCATGCGATTTCCATGATTTACTGAGAAATTTCTGTATCAAATAAAATACCCTTCAAATGCAAATTGCCAATAATTTTGTCTGCAATTTTTATTTTAAGGGATTTTATTTCATAAATACATTAATATTTGCCTTTCTAATAATGCCTTTTCTAATAATGCCTAATAAGACCTTTCTTAATATATTAATTTCTCTATTATATAAAATAAATTAATATAAATATAATTTCTTTTAACAAAATAAATTGTTGAATTATATATTTATTTTTATTTATTCTCTCTTTTCAAGCATTAAATTACGAAAGCATGAAGAGAGAATTCGTTTACAGAAACTAAATCAAGTATGAGCTTTTCTTAAGCGAAAATAATTTATGCAATTATTTGCCCACATAATGTTGAAGGAATCTAATTAATGAAAAGGAAACTTGTAGAGGAATTGTTGTACAATATTCTTAATGATTTCATATTCTAATTTTATTTTTAAAAATGTGTTATATGTTGTGTTTAATTTTTTTTCCATATTTAAATAACATTTTTCCTGTCTAAACATCTGACAAGCATGTTTCTGAGTCAATACACCCTTTCATTTTGCTTATTAGAATTATAAAGTAAAAGTAAATAGCTAAGTTTAATCTTAAACTTTTTGGCACGTTATTTTTATTTCCATCCAATTTTATCAAGATATCATTTTTCATTCAACAACATAAAAAATGTTAAATTCACAGAAATATTAAATAATAATTTCACTTAAGTTGCTAACATTGATGCTTGAAAAGATAATTTTACGAGCAAGAAATAATGACGTAAGCATTAAATGCTTTTTGGTGTTTCCATTACAACTTCAATACTATTTCGTAATGCACTTAAATTGATACAAACTTTTATGTTAAGGGATCATTTTCAGCAAATACATATTACGTTAAACTATGAATCAGAAAAGTATGTCATTAGTGTCTTTTTTATATATGAATAAAAACTTTTTGTAGCTCAATTCAACAGAATTCTAATCGTTTGAATATTTTATTATGAAAATGAGCGATTGCACAGATTTTTAATTAACTTCATATAATCGCATTTAGAATGAAATATTGCGTATGAAATTTTAATAGAAATGCATGGTTATTTGGATCTTACTTTTAATGACTGGTAAAATAAAAAAAACTATTTTAATAATTTTTAAGTGTATCTCATTTAGAGTGCTTAAAGTAGTCTGGTTGTGGTAGAAATTGAATCCAATGAATAGAATCTCCTTTTACCTGCGGAAATAGGAACTGTAAGTAGAGGTTTCAGAACGCAGGTGGTAATTAATTGCTATTCTTAACTGTGACTACTTCTTTGCTGATTGGTGGATTAGTTTGTAAGGAAAAAAACTGAATCTCGTGATCAAGTGGGATGATAACGAAAATTAGTTCCCTCAAAGTTTAAAAACTTTTGAAATGGAATTGACAAAGTTACGCGGAAAGTTGAGTATCGAATTTAAAATATACTTCTTAAATTAATGAACTAATTAGCACATTGCACACGTAATAGGTGGATGCTTATGTGAAAAGGCTGTGCAGAGCTTAACAAAAGCTTCAGAATTTTCCCATCTATTTTTTGGAGTGGGCTAAAGCAACATAAGCCGCAGTTGAAGGGTCATTCTGAAAGGGATTTCCTTTAGCAGTGAATATTAATACGGAATGAATAAATGCACAAAGTATAACTCATCAAGTTGTGCCTTTAATAAATAATGACAGCTTTAATCATGCACTACTAAGGGGAGCAAGTCAATAAAAGAATTTAGTCTTCGGTATATACTTCATGTATTTGATATACTTTATAATCTTAGGTTTAAGTTTTAATAAAAATATCTGCATGAAGTTAACACCATTGAGGGTAAAAAGTTTCTGCTGTAAAAGTATTTTTCGGCATGATTAATTAGTTCAGTATTTTTTCAAAAGATGGAGCATAATTGATGATACTTAATGTTCAATAATGACAATACGTGATACACAGAATAAACATGGCAGATTATATAATTTAGAAAAGTTGAATCTTCGGGTAATGACTTAAAATTTATTTCTTATAGCATTTCAAGAGTATTGAAAAATAATCGTTAAAAAATTTATAATGCTTTAATATCTAATTTGATTTCGATTTTGAAGTGGAAATAATTCATTGGTTCCCTTAAGTGAAAGTGAATAGTATTGCTTAATACACATGTTTGTTAACAGAAAACTAGAGTATAAAGAGATTAAAGAAGTATTTGTTTCAAATTATAAATTAATTTTCATGTCTGAAATTATTTCTTTTATTATAATAACATGTATTCGATAAAGTATCGAATACTTTATCGAATACATGTAATAAATTCACAAACATTTTAAAATTTTGGGTCACGCTATTTTTTGATTACAAGGTAATATTTTATAATAAGTATCACCGTTTACTACTATAAAGAAGTACGTTAGAAATATTTTTGTATTTCCGTGAAATTTTTGTGTAAAATATGATATGTTTGATGCAATTTTTTTACAAAAACACTGACAGAAATGTCTGAGTTTTTTTGTGCTTAAAAAATTGTATTCTGAATTAAAATAGCAATAATTTACTTTAAATTTTTTCTTACTCTTTGAATATTTAGTATGGAACTATAAACTAAAATTTCTTTCAGCTGTATAAGAAAATTTGACTTTTTTATGTTAACTTTTCATTTCAATAAAAAAAGTATGAAAACTTGGATTACTGCTTCATTTTGCTTATATAAGTATGTAGAAAAATATTATTATTATATATTCGCTTACACACACACAAACAGTTCTTGAAATAATTAACGATTCACATGAGAGTAACAATTTTCATTACTATCAAAGTAATTAATTCATAGTAGATATGATTTTGGAAGAATTTTGGTGTGATTTCTCAATTTTTTTTCATTCTCTCATTCTTTATATTCATGTTTATTATTATTATTTTATTTTGTTGACATAAGTATGTAAAATATTATTGTTGTTTATTCACCTACTAAACAAACGAATACCTAAAATAATTTATGATTCACATGACAACTAAAATTTTCATGACTACTGAAAAATAACTCGCAGTAGCTATGATTTTGGGAGAATTTAGTTTCTTTTTTCGATTTAAGTTTGATTTAAGTAGAGATTTATAAGAGATTATAAGAACAGAGAGTTTGCTAACAAAAATTACAAGACTAAAACGAAAGCGTAAATTTATTAACTCAATATTTACACATACACTTTTATATATGTATATGTATTCACATTATCAAACTTGTGAGATATATAATTAAAATTATGGTATTCAACAAAACAAAAGGTAATAAAATGAAACGAAATTAGAATATGTAATAAAAATTTCATAAAAAGGTAAAAATTTTACCTTTTTAACAAAGGTAAGAGTTATTCATTTGTGTATCATGTTTATGTAATGAAATTAACCATATAAAATTAGCCAAGTAAACTATGGGAAGGTCTTAATATATATATATATATGTTCTCGTGTCTCTAACATTCCCACACTAAACTGTGCCGAATTTGTATCCTTAGTCTTTACTTGATTATAATTTAATGAACAAGGTTCTTATTCTCATTTTTAAAATCCTTATTTTAAAATTTAAATAAATATTGAGTATCAAATTTGTACTTAGAATGTTAACGTGTATGCATTTTATTCTCTCATATTCTTATCGTTAAATAATGTCTCCAAGTTTAAGTCTCAAAGAAAAAATAGTTAAAAATTACATTAGAATCTTGTCTTTCTTTAACATAGTATTATTTTATAAATATAATTAATAGAATTTGTGAATTTTATCGATTTGCATTACATTAAGTATCATAAGTTATTAATTTTGATTTTTAAAATTTATTTTGAATTTTCAATTTAATAAAATGTTTCTGAAAAATGGATTTAATGTATTAAAAATTAAACCTGAAATCTGCTGCTTATAATTTAGCAAGATTTTACTTTATAGAATATCTCTCAGTAACATACGTTTGGCAATTTTTCTAATTATTCTGATTTTACTAATTTTTTTATCATGAGAAGTTTTTTTTTTTTAAAAAAATATTTATGCTTGAGAATATTCTTGCTCATAATGATATTTTCACACAAATATGAAATTTGTTGAATAAGAATTCTTGTTCTCTTAAAAAATAATGATATAACTTCAAAATATTGTACTTTTTATAGTTAAGCGAAAAATTATATACGAACATTTGATTGGTAGTTTAATCAAATTATTTAATAAAGAAAACTATTCTCAATAAACAGATTTTTATTTATATAAATTAATTTTTGATTTAAATTATTAAAACTGAAAAAATTCTAAAAATTATGTAACTAAAAGGTACTTCTTTGAGAGAAATTTATTTATGCTAAATTGAGGTACATTGCACTTCAGTAAAAGGAATAATTTTTAAAAGATAATATGCAAAGCTAATTTGTTATTTAGAAGAAGAATTTTATACATTGTTTTTAGGGTAAATCAAAAACACAGGATAAGACTTTGAGTTGTATAATTTTTAAAATACGTATGGGAAATATATACTTAAGTAATACTAACTTAATTAAATAAATGCAACGACTCATAATATTTGATTTTGCTTATTATCCTCAACGAAGTTGTTACTTCATAAGATCTGAATCAAAATAACTAATAAAATTTATTGTAAAATTTCTAGTTTAAATTATTTTTAATGAAAAGCAGATTCTTGTCTATTTTTCTTCATGTTTTTAAAAAGCCTAAGAAATGAACATTCAGAAATTACAGTTACAAGAGAATTTGCGTTTAATTTTAATTAAATAAACAAATAGTTTCATTATTATTTGGTATATTAGGATAAACATTTTTGTACCACCTTTCAATATCTAATATTTTAAAATTATTTTCTTAAGTATGCCTATTGACTAGAAGCTCGATTATTATTTTTCCATCTAATTTTGAACCATTTCTTGAAATGTCTTGTTTCCATTTTATTAAAATATTTCAATGTGTCTCATTGTGAATAATTCATTAATTTTTATTAAATTTGCTTAGTTTATTGTTTAAGAAATAAATTTATGTTATTGCAAAGATTTTTAATAATTGTTAAAATTTTACTTATCTGCATAAGAATTTACTTTTTACTTGTATTACAAATTATGAGAATTTTTAAAGGTTTCTTTAAAACTGCCAATATTAAAAAAAAAAAAACAATGACATATTTCTACAAAATTTAAAACAGTGATATCATCATAGAATCGCCATGTGTGCTCCTAGCGGAGTTCCCGATTTTTGACTTTTCAAAGCGTAAATTCCTCTTTATTACAATTTAATAAGGAAGTACTGGGGGAAGGGGGTCAATTGATCCCTTGTCACGTGATCTCGAACCATCCATCTTCGTCATTGTCATCACAGCTTTAGCTAAAACAATGAACCCCTTGAATTAATTGAACACTGCTCTGGAAAGGCTGGATTTCTCTTCCCCAATGTTTTATTCATAACGATAAAGCTTAAATAATGGACAGTGTTTTAAGTGGCAATATGAAACGCCTGACACATTCTAATTAGGCGAAGAGAAAGTTCAAAGTCATTTCATGAAATTTTCTCTAAAACTGCCACTGTTTCGTTTCGATGCATCTCTTTAATTTATTGACTCAGTTTTTTGTAGAAAAATTACTTTTAATTTACCATTGGTGCCAACCCAACCAAAGGTTGGACATTCAGTTTTAAGGAATTATTAATGCATAAAATATTTACTTAATGATTAATAGTAATGATTGGAATTACATCTGTTTCTTTCTTAAAAATCTTTCTTTAAGAATCTCTGTAAATTACAAATCTTTCACCATTAAGAACTTTTTTAAAACTGGTTGTATTAAAATATAATGTTAAAATCTTAATTCTCATTATATTTTACATTCCATTTCTACCGAAGATTTGCATCAGTTTAAAATTTTATTTAAAATGTTGAAACTAGAAAAAATTTGAATCCATACAAACTTCGTTTTTAAGCAAAAAAAAAAAAAAAAAGGGTTTTGAGATTTAATATTGAATTACTGATACTTTCTAGTTTTAAAATTGTGATAAACATTTTTTCGTCTTGAAAAAAAAATAATAATTTATATTAGAATATATTAGTAACCAAACTTTAATTTTTTTCAGAATTTTATTGTTTGAAAAATAGGTTAAGAAATCAGAATGAGACATTCAAATTATAAATACAGTGTTACATTTCGTATTTACAATGTTGAGTTGTTGTTGTCTTGTGCCAGCTAGGCTGGCAATATGGGGTGTGCTGCTCCACTTTACCAACTGAACCATATTTTGGAGAGGAGTCTGACTTCCTCAGTACGCACATGCCATAGGTACCCGTTTATAGGGTAGGCAACCATTCATACAAAGAAAGGACAATGACAGGATAAATTGAGTGAGAAAGTATATCCATGCCCGAAGTGGGATTCGAACCCAGGATCTCCCTATCCGCAGTCAGGCACTCTGACCACTAGACAGGGTGGGCGGCTACAATGTTGAGTAAAAATGTGTTTAATACTTGTATTTATTTCATTTTTAATTGCATCCTTTATTTATATTTATTTTAATAAATGTATCTGTAACTTTTAAAAACTAGTAGTATTTTGATTGAGTGATAAAAAAAAATTCTTTCTTATTATTGCTTCTTATTGTGCAAAAAGGTATAGAATGACGGCAAATGGAAAATCTTAAATTCATGTTGTGCAAAACTTTTTAATGTTTTGATGACATGTAATGCGTTCGGTTTTCTTGAAGCCTTTTTCGTAAGTTGTTGATACTTTTTATATTTAATATATATATATATATATATATATATATATATATATATATATATATATATATATATATAAAGGTTGAACCTAGGACATTTTCTCAAAAGTGCGTGGTGGTTTTGTTTCTAGATTGCGATGAGTCTTATAAAGTGAAGATTTGGACTTAAAGTCATACTGCACAAATCTTTTGTGAGATTTCAATGCCCTCTACGTTGTCTTCTGGTTAGACGTTATTCAGCATAGTTATATATAAAAATCGAAAGCTATGAAATTTCCTGACAAACTTAAATGGTATTTTTGCAAAAAAAAAAAAAAAAAACATTTCGTTGTTTTATATTGGTTGATATTAAATCCCTTCGCTTAAACAGTTTTTTTTTCAATAGAAATACTTAAATAGTTATTGGAATAATCTTAATTTAATAAATTATTCTATTGCTAAGAAATTAGTCAGATTCATCTCAATAATTTTCTATATTTACTTTGTTAAATCATGAAAAATTATACATCTGGTTAATAAGAATTCTTATAAGTGAATAAACTATAAGCTGTACCCAATCGTGAGCAATACTACTGATACATAAAATGTACTTTTCTTTCTCTTAGAGCAACAATCTATATACATTTATATAATCGTATCTCTTTGAATATACAAATAAAATAATTTTTAATTTGGAGCTTCACTGATAAAAATAAAAAAAATGTTTTGCATAAAAGTGAAATTAAAGTATTATAAAAATTTAATATGAGAAATTGAATTAAAAACTTTTTCATTCATTTTTTAACATAATTTTTATAATATAAAAATAAAATAAGTTTTATTTCTGAGTCTCGACGAGAAAAGTTAAAAATGTTTTAGATAAAAAGGAAAGATATTAAAATCAAATTAATTTGTTATAACGAAATTGTATTAGAAGCTTCTCCATTCATTTTTTTATCATTAAACATAGTAAAATTATTTTTTCTGTACACTATGAGTTGATTGCTGAGTTGATAACAGGGATATAATAAAGAAATGTTATTGTGTAACATAAGGTGCTTTAGATGCATTCATATCATCAAGCAAATTAATGTGGAATTGTGAAAAAATATTTTGCGCGTACACATGCACAAACACATGCTCATGCTGATACACAGAGAGAACGATGAAAAAATACTTTAATTAATAATTTTTACGAAAGGTTAATTTAGAAAAAGTTTTTCCTGCTTTTTTGTGCTTTTTTATGTGTTTTTTCAGAAATGCGTTTTGTCGAGAAAAAATAGTTCAGTAAATTTATCTCGGTGATTAAACTTTCTTAATTGATTTTCCATGGAAATTATTTTTGCAACACATTAGAGCTTAAGTTTTTAAGAAAGTGCATACTGTTGTTCCTAATGCTAAGAAATAATGTTTATTCGTATAAAATTAAAAATATTTTTCGTCACATTTTAATAAGAAAATAGCGAGAAATCTTCAGTTTAGTTTTTTAATTCTTCTTTACTTCATTACAAGTGAAATCTGGTGTTTAAAATTACCAGTGAAAGAAAACCAGATTTTTAATTTTATGTTTTAATTTTTCTAATCTTGAATTTCATTTTTAAACTATTTATTATTTTATGGTTTACTTGAAAAAATATCCATTTCTCTATGTGCGTGTTAACAATAACATTATTATATTACAATTTTAAATTATACAGTTTATAAATTAGCACGTCCTCTAGCATTTTTGTGATTAGTTTAGATACATTATTTGTGTATTACAATTTATTGCTATAATTTTATATTTGAAATACATTTACATGTGAATAGAGCTTACTACAATGCTTTGATACAGATATTTCAAAATTTCAAATTGTATTAATAATACGCATTTATTAAAGATAAATTTTATAATACATGGGGAAAGTATTTTTAAATATTAACTTTTAATATGAGATTCCTATTTTTGAATAAGTTCGATTGTTTTTTTATTCATATTATTTAAAAAATCAAAAAAGAGCAAGGAAAAACTATGTCGAATTAATTTCAGATTAACATAATCTTAGAAAACAGATTATCATCATATTTTCAAATAAGCTACCTGAAAATAAATTTTTTTAATATACTTACATCCCAGTAAGCAAAATATGTGTTTTTCATTCTAACTCAGAGCTTTTTATTAATTACCTGTGATTGTTTTGGCGATTTACATATTTAATCACTGTAAAGATATTAATATAATCAATTATCTGTTGCAAGAATGCCTTACTTGGAAAATGTATGCTGAATATATTTCGAAAATATATTTTTGAAAAAGCAATTTATCCTTTATTTGATATTACTTCCACATAGAAATAAAAAAATAATTACTACCTTAAAATTTCATATGTAAAATATCTTAAAAAGAACCCATTCACATATTTAAGAAAATCCATATTCAATTGCTTGGATATCTATGGGAAAAGAGAAAGATAAAAATTTAAACTGTCATATTAGGCTTTTGTAAGTGTCTTGTTTGCGGTGGTTTCCTAAGTGAGATGTTAAAAAATGATGGATGATGCCTCAGAGGATAGTATCAGAACCCATAAAATATAACTGATGGTCGATGCAGGTAAAGAATTATTCAGAATCGATTAGTAGATTTCTTTTCAAGAATTTTATTGAGTATACGAATACTAAAATACTGAATTTTTTCCTATCTCAAGTATTTCAAGAGACAAGGAAATTTTTTCAAAACTGGAATTTTTTATAGGCTTGCTCAGATAATACTATTGTTATTATCACGTATTGTCATATACGTGTTAAATTACGAAATTTTATAGTGTGAATCCAATATATTTTATTATTTATTTATTTAAAATTATTTTTTCGAGAAACGAATTACTGACTTTTTCTTAACTCTAGAGTTCTAGCGGTATATTTTTTGTTAATGAACTCTTGCCTTCTTATCAAAATATGAAAATCAATTGTTTCTTCACCTGTGAGAAAATTCAATTAAATTTAAATGAAAAGTTGTCTCGTTTATCTTAATTCCCATACATATCTTAACTACAACTTTTTGAAAAATTTTGAAAGATAATAATTTTAAGAAATTTTTATTTAAGAAATTAAAAAATTTTTCTGAATTTCCTGAATTTTTCTTAACTTAAGAGTTCTAGTAATATATATTTTGTTAATGAACTCTTGGATTCATATCAAAATATGAAAATCAATTGTTTGTCTATGAAAAATTTAGTTAAATTTATATAAAAAGCTGTCTTTTATATTCACATACATATCAAAACTTCAACTTTTCAGAAATTGTTAAAGAATAATAATTCCTTATACGCGCGCGTTAAATAATATATGTTATCTTGAATTAATTTACAATTTTTATTGAACTTATGACATGTTGACATTTTTATTTGTGGTTTATAAGACTACTTAAAATTATTTCGGAATTGAGTTGTTTTTGAACATTTTCTGACGATCGGATATTTTAATCACTCCAATAATGCATGTTTCTCAATAGATTCTTTTGTGTTGATTGGTGAATAAAAACATCATAACTCTTAAAAAAAGATTATTTTTTGCTTGATATATTTTGAAAATTTTATTAAATTATATATTCACAGGATTTATTTGGTATCTGTTCAAGCTTTCATGAAACCATTTTTTATTACTTACTTTATTAGAGGGCGCTCCGTGGCTGAGTGGTCAAAGGCATCACTGCTAATCGCTTGAGAGCGTAGGAGTGTGGGTTCGATTTCCACAGTGGCCCTGGGTGTTTTCTTCGTTATTTTTCTGTGTTTGTACACCTGTCATTGTGCTATTTGTCCTAATATCGACGAAGACTTACAAGCAGATCTCAAGAATCAAGCATACAAGTCTGAATATATGTAATGTAATAAATAAAAAATACTTTATTAGATTGCGGTGGCCATACCCTACTCCACCACAACTCCCGACTTGACGTGCCAACCTGGCGGCACGGAAAAACTAACTTTATGCACCTATGTAAATTACTCAACCTTGCTTGGAAATTGTAACTGCATTGTAACTAACTGATTAAATAATCTTGTAATGTGTACAGGTATTCCTATAGCACGCACTTCAACTCCTACTGCAAATTAAAGTTTGCTCAATTTTATGGAGTAATATTCTATTCACCATTTTCGTCGTTATATAAAATTTCCGACTTACGACATCTAAATCACTGCACTGGTGACCCGGACAGTTTTACTACGTTGCAATAATGTCTGTCGCTGGAGGAATCTCGATGACTCTTACCTACTTCAAGTGTCTAAGGAGAAGGAAAACCTAAAAACTGCAGTACCTTCACCAAAGGTAATATATTATTATCTGTTTCAAATTTTCTGACAGGCAGTTTTTTACGTCGCTGTTATAATGCCAAACGATGGGGCGGAGACTGATATAGCTAGAGTAAGCCTAAAACTACCCCCTTCTGGGATAAACATCCCGTGATATGGTTTGCGAGTATAGAGGCACAGTTTATAACTTCTGGTATTACACAGGACTCAACTAAATATTATTCAGTGATTTCAGGCTTAACTTCGGATATTTTAAATTACGTTAGTGGTATAGTGATCACGCCACCT
>CM075854.1:31112256-31132256 GCA_037975125.1 Latrodectus hesperus
TGAAAACTTCTTATCTATATGAACTTAAAATTCTAATCTAAATCAAAATATTTCATATTTATAAAAATACTTACATTTTGTTCTTCATAAGCAATTGTTCTGTACAGTGAAGTCGAAAATGTTCTACAGTAAAGTTATGTTTTTCATTTAATTGAAATTTTGAACGGGGATAGATTTTTACAAAATGGTCTGATTAAAGCTTCTCTGCTCATTGGTAAATTACATACTATGTGTTTTTGTAAAATAAACAAATATTTTTTAAAAAGGACAACAAATTTATCACTTTTGTTAACTTCGCAATATGTAGCCAAGCTTGATCCAATATAGGTTGCCAAGCTTGTTGAAATATGGGTTGTCAAGCTTATTTTAATATAGGCAACCGAGCTTGGTTCTATCTTGGCAGCCTAGATTGGTTCAATATAATAAAATATTGATTATCTAAGACTAGACCAATCTAGGCCACCAATAATGGACCTACATAACGACAGAATTAGCCAATATTGGTCCAAGATAATTAATCTACTTACAACGGTGCCCACAGGCTCGAATCCTACCATCATAGATTTGTAAGCAAAACGAGGTTCGTCAGTACATAGAATGTTGCTGCATTCCGTTGTCCATGTCCACGTTCATCGGACCATTAGTAGCGCAAATCCCTGTGGTTTTGAGTCAAAGAAAAAAGACGCCAATGAATGTTTTGCAGATATATCATTCAGCTACAAATGACGCCGAATGGTATGAGCAGACACAGATTGCTGGATAAACGATTGAATCTGTTGTGCTATAATTCTTAATGTGTCTTAGTGATCTATCAGTCTCATGCACATATTATATCTATCATCAGTTGCAGTGATGCAAAGGAGTGGGGTTGATCACTCCCTCGGATTCATTTCCTTCTGCACCCAGAAATTAGAAATCCGCATCACACTTTCTTGATATCGTCTAACACAATCATCGATTTCTCCGAAGGATGATCCGCAATCGATGTAGGCTACTATTCTTGCTCTATGGAATTCAGAAACTTGCTCGAGAAACGGTCGATGTCCTTTACAAGTCATACTTAAAAAATACGAAACGCATGATTAAACATACGAAATAAAATAATTGTATTTTAAATCGGAAATCTTTTCTCCCCCTTTATTATAACTTGATTGTGCTTTGTATAGCAATGTTAATTCTTTGCGTGCTTCCATCAGGGTGTTGCATTTTGGGTGCTCGCAGTGTATACATATATGCATACATATACACATACATACATAAATACACACACACACACACACACACACACACACACACACACACACACACACACACACACACACACACACACACACACACACACACACACACACACACACACACACACACACACACACATATATATATGTATAACAAAATATATTTTCAGTAATAAGTGGATTTAAAATCAGTGTTTAATTTAATTTATATATTTAATGTTGCAATATTTTGTATCATCATTTTTCTTAAATCTTATGTATTTAAGTAATTTTTCTAAATTTGATTGTATAAATTGAGCCAGTGTGAATGAAATGAGAAGTGCTTAGAAGAAAATCCAAATATTATTAACAAAGAAATTTTGAAATGTTTGCCTATTAATCGAGTAAATAAATCAATTTGACGGTGCTGCTTTTATGTATAGTGATTTGTTCAAGAACGCATTTCATTAAAACTTTTTCATAATATAGTTTATTTAAAAAAAAATTCTTTTACTTTGAATATATTGTTGGTGTGCCTCAAGAAAATCACTTTAATAATTTTTTCCTTGAAATATGTATCGTAAATATTTTAAGATAATTTTAAATGTATTTTGTTTAATGGAATAAGTTCTTAAAAATAAGGAAATATTTTTAGAAGTACATTAATCAAATTATTATTTATTAAATAAAAAAATAAAAATTTGAATTGAAAATTTAAGCATTTGTTATTTTAAAAATAGTTGTAATAAATCTCTTTTTGCTTATAAAAGCTGATGTATTGAGATGTGGGATTTATTTAATCTCTAGAAAATAAAGAATGAAAAATTATTTCTTAACACTCTTTTAATAACCCTTAATATTATTCCTAATTTGTAACAGACATATAATACAAAATTGATCTTAATTAAAAAGTTGTATATTGATGTCACTTATTTCAAAGTAATTTTCATTGATCTATCTTGAAGCAAGACCATATTCTAAATTTTGAAAACATATATTATGTGCCTTTTTTTGCTTATTGTGTGTGTGTGATCATTTTTTTGTAAAATTATAATTTATAGAATTTTGTGATACTCTTAACTTTAATATCTTAAAACTTTCTTTTATAAAATCATTAACTTTTTCATCATAGAGGCAAATATTTTTTTTTGTAGTTTTTGTTGATTATTAAGAATCATACACACATTAGTTTGTAGAAATAACAACAAGAAATTTATTTTATGGTAAATTTATGAACTTTGTATAGAATTATAGTTTAGTGTTATAGTTAGTACTGAATTATAGAATTATAATTCAGTTTTAGTTAGAAAAATTAATAATTTTTCATGATTAAAAAATTAATTGCATTAAAAAAATTAAAAATGAATTTTTATGTATTAACTAGTTATAATAACACTACGAGATGATACATGAAATTCTCCATTAGAAAAATGTATACAACTTTGTTTATTGGAATAAATATATGTGCACACCAAAACAAATCCACACCAAATCCTAAATTTAAAAAATCTTTTTTAGACGTAGCTGATCAATAAAAAATTATAAATATTAGTTTTTGTTCAATGATTTATTCACTCAAAATATTTAGAAATCACTTCTTAAGGCCTAGGCAGATAAGGGATACTTTTATATTGAAGAGTCATTAAATTTATAATGTACACTAAATACTCTTGAACTATCACATTACTTATATATATTTTTTTATTTAGCTTTTAGCTTCAATATGTAATAAAAAAATTAAGAATCTAGAAGTACTTTAAATATGTGTTTTTTTCAATAGAAGTACTTGTGTGTGTGTGATAAATAGAATGTAAATAAGCATCACATGATTTCTGGTTTTACAGCTCTAAACAGAAAGCATAGATTTACAGTTAGAACTTATATCGCTTCCTATAATAACACAAATTGTTACATGTGAGTATTGACAGTAGTATAAAGAATAGATAATAAACAACATGAGAGAAAGATATTTGACTATACGTTTTTGTTACGTTTTGTAAGACGTAAAACTATAAAAACGTAATTTTTTTGATTTTTAAATAATGTATATTATACTGCGAGCTCTTCTACATTTTTTTAATATACAACAATTTAATAAATATACTTTTTACATCACATTTACTAGATAGTTATTCTTGAAATCTATCTCTATGCTGTGTAGGGAAATTTATTCTGTGCAAACGAATATTTAAATTGATTATTCAGGAAATTAATGTAAATTACATTGGAAGTTAAAATGTAATTTAAGGACATTAATCTAAACTTTAATAGGAAAAAGAGAATCATGTGAATATTCTTTTGTGATTGATCATATATTTTAAAAAATAATTATATAAAAAGTTGAAACAGTAAAAGCAGCACAGTTCTCGATAAACGTGTAAAGGAAATTTTCTAAAGCTATAACTTTATGCAGTAAACATTTTTTTTATCATTTTTCATTCGTGTTTAATGATTACAATGTATAAAATTTAGATAATTTCTCAAAACTATGGCGATTTTTTTATCAGCTTCTATAAAAATGTCAACGAGATAAATAAGCATTTGCGTGTTTAATAGGTATTTAGGAAAACGCGATGATTATGAGAGCTATATGTATATATAAAGATTAATTATGATCGGAAGTTTAGCAACGTTTCGACCCCTTTTGAGACACTAATATATAATTATTTACTGTAAAGGTTGATAAACTTTGGAGGCTATATAAGTTAACAAAGTATAGTATGCATATTTAATAAGTTTAATTTTGTAAATAATTTTATTGAATATTCGGGGGGGGGTTGTCAAAGGCAATAATATAGTGTTTTAAAGTTAATATTTATTTTATACACTTATATAAATTTAATTTTATTGTAATTTTAGCTTTTTGAACTGAATTTTTAAATTTATTTAAGGAGAATTTATTTTTAAAACTGTTCTTAATTTGTATAAATATTAGAAATAAAAATATAAAAATATGGTATATAGTTAAGCCATTTAAAAATATTTAATAACTAAAAAGAAAATCTACATATTTCTGGAATATATATATATATATATATATATATATATATATATATATATATATATATATATATATATATATATATATATATATATATATATATATATATATATATATATATATATATATATACATGTACAATAAATGAACAATCACGTCCTTATATTTTTACTTTTATATTAAGAAGCATTTATCAGAAAGAAATATTCATTATATTAAATTAGTTTTTTATAACAAATGTATAAAAATAGATTTCTGTTTCACTCTGTTACAGCTTTTCATTTCAATTTTTTTTTTACTTTTGAGAAACACAGATAATTTTATCATTTTAATCTGGTGTCATTCATTATTTTAATCTTGTGTTTTCTCTGATTATTTTTTCCCCCAAAACTGTTTCGTAGGAAACTAAATAAATATATACTATGTACGTTCTTTTTTTGCAATTAAACAATCAATAGTATAGATGTTTACACTATACTGCTAATGAATGCTCTATAACTAACAGCAATGAATTCATAAATAATAGATTTTAATCTTATGCAAATGAATAACATATACATTAATTTATAATAGTCATGTATTATATGCATGTAGTGATTGAAGGTAATTGATGTACTTAAAAGTAGGAATTCTGAAAAACTTATGAAGTTTATTTCCTATTTTCATTTATTACAAAGTGATAGGGAATAAAAAGTATCACATTTTTTTAATATTAAATATACCGAATTACTTTAAAATAAGTTAATAAACTCAGCTTACAAGAAAAATTGTTGTTTGGTTATGCTGAAAAAGTGTAAGAACTTATGAAGCATATATATGGATATTAATTTGTATTTACTTTTGAATTGATATTTTGTTTCACAAACTATTTTAGAAGGGGAATCATATTTTAAATTCAAACAATTTTCTATTTAGAATGCGTGTGCTGATAAAGCATTTGATATTTTATGATCTATTATAAAAATTATTTCTATAATAAGTCTTCATATTTATTTCATATTATTTCAAAAAACTGAAATTATTTTGCAGAGTTAATGTTATCCCCAGTCTTTTGATAATATTTCTCTCAAAAGAAAAATCCTCTTTTTAAGACTGAACTAATATGAGTGCAATAATTACTTTAAATTTACTGCTCAAAATATAAATTAACGTAATTTATTGTTGAAAATACAATCCTTGAAAATTGTCTGTTTTACGTTTTCTCAGGAAATCTCTCTTCTCCAACAAATTTTCACATCTTCAAATCTTCTTCCTTCGAGGCATTAAAATCTCTTATATGTTAGAAGAAAAAAAATCCTTTCAGTTTTCTCCAAGTATTAGAATTGGAACAACAAATGACTTATGGCTTCTAATTTTATGACGACAATATTATAAGGCCTTTATTAATGACTAAAATCCGCTCATCTTATAGGGAAAGATATATATTTTTTTTCTGGGCGGAAACATTAATTTTCCGACCGGAGGTATGGAAATGAAGATTTATAGCTTGGGATAAAATATAGCAATCGTTTTCCGTCGATTACTTACTACTTAAATATAGGAAACGAAATTGGTTTGAAAGAAGCAATAAATCAAAAGTACTTCCTATTTGGCAACGGATTATTGAATGCTATTGAAATTAGTTAGAAGAGTTCCTATGCGCTTTTAGGTACTAGTGATACACTTGTAATGGGTCGTGATGTGGACATTTTTTTAATGATATGAATGAAATTCAAAATTGTATTGAATAATATGCTTGTAAAATATCATTAATGATTTCAATGATCATTGACTGTTGTAAATGTTAAGTTTATTGGTAATTTGAATATTAAAATTTAGTCATTTTTTCAATAACTAAAATTTTTTAATACATTTCTTTTAAATATTTTATTCCCATTGTTATATTAAAAACGAGCTGTTTTTTCTACAATGGCGTTTCTCTCAATCTATAAATATGTAAAATTTCCTTTACTTGATATTTGAACAATATCAAAAAATAAAATAATCCAAATAATATAAATTATTAAACGATTTTGTGAAAACATTCAAAAGAATATTTCTTTTGCAAATTTTTGCTGCGTTAGTTAATTTTTTAATTTGTTTTGATACGATGCATTTTTTCATGTGTTTAACATAAAAAAATCAATAAAATTATCATACAATAAATATAAAGCAGACATCAAGCTTTGCCTAATAAAGGAAGTATATGTAACATACTTAAATTTAATATCACTTTTTTCTTTCATTTGCAAGTAAGAAAATACACAGCTATATATGTGGCATTAACTAATGTAATTTATTTATTTTTATTGATGTATCTTTTGCATGTCATGTCTTAAACTAAAATATATTTCTTTAGAGTTTAAAGATAATAGATAGCTTGCCTATCAAATTTTACTTTTTCATTTTTAATCATAATCAGTTTAAAAATAAATTAAGAATACATTTTTTGTGCTTAGTAGAGCCTGTATTCTCTTTGGAAAATTTGATAAGATTAAAGTATCTGAAACTCCGATTAAAATTTATTTACTATTTTGGATACATAATATACGAATGATATAGTTAGGCCTTTTATTTTTTAATTTTTAGCCTCATTTAATTATTAATCAAGTATTCTGTATTGTGGAGTTTAGTGTAAAACATAGTCCTTACTATTTTTATATAAATAAGTATATTTAATATCTGAAATTATATATATATATACATAAAGTATGTATTTGCTCTTAAAATTTTAATCCTATAGTTTTGTAAAAAGAATTTACTGTCTACAATGCTATTTTAAGAATCTTTCTCCATTAATACACAAAAATAACAAAGATAAAAATGTTTTTTTTTTCAGAAATGTGAAGAAAAATAAATATATCTATTGAATTCAAGAAAATGTGATTTTTAAGAGAAATTTAAGTAATAAAATATTGAACAAGGTTTTTAGGTGATTATTAGGAAGGTATGGAATTTTATGACTTCTTATAATGACTTATTTAAATATTAGTATTTACGTTAGCTTAAGACCGATTTTGCTTTATGTTAAAAAATTTTTATTGTAATTACAGAATGCAAATTTCAGAATTATTATCAATGCTTATGGAAGATTCTTTGTTTGATTATGATCTCTCAGACGAGTATTTTTTACCACGTGCATTGTAAGAGAGTTACAAGACAATTTTGGGAATCTTATCAGAGTTCTATGAACTTATTACATAGAATGTGCAAATATTTTTTTGGCATTTTGGAGATTTCTATTAGAGACAGAAATTTGTAATTAATGTTTAAAATTTTGGGGTAAATAGTATTATTTTAATAAGGTTTGTTTTCAAATTATGATTTGTTTAGTATCCTATAAAAGCAGCAAATTTCATAGGGGATAAATGGAAAATCTTAAACATGTTCGATTGTTTTAAGACCGTCATTTAGAACAAAGAGTTGCTAAAATATGATTAATGTAAAATATTTTAGAACTCGTAATGCTTAAATAATACTAAATATATTTTTGATGTTAACTTTCAATTCTTATTATTTTTACAAATCAAACTGTTCACTAAAACACACCTTAATTTACCTTGTTAAAATACCTAAAAACTATTCCTTAAGAAATGAGAGTTAAGATTTACTTATTAAATAAGATATACAAGAAAAAGTATTAATTGGAGCTCATAAAAATTATGTAAAAGAATAGTCATATTTATGCTGAATGTTTTTTAGCAATTTACGTTAAAATACAATTTTTTACCAAAATAATTTATTGCATTGTCCTTCATTACATTATTTATGAGGTAATTCAAATGTAAAATAATTTTAAAAACTAAAATATTTATAAAATAATACATTATTACATTCATAATCAATTACAGTCTGTCTCACAAGTATTTTACTTATTTCAAGGGATATCGTATAAATTTAAGCATAACAACTTTAGAGAATCTATTTTTAAGTAATTAATCATTGTATTGTAATGAATTTTAAGAATTTAAATTAATTTCAAGGATGATAAGATTGCTGGATTTATCATTTGTGTTGAGTAGGGAATTTGTACAAGATGTATTGTAAATTACTCTTATAAGAGCGGTAGTATCTATGAATTTCATAAATTTATAAATATAAATGATTTACTGATCTCAATTAATTAAAATATAAGCTTTATCTAGCCTCGGCATAGAATTAAAGTAATTTAATCAAACTAAAAGAAACCATATCTCTTAATAAAAGCATTGCATGAATTTTAGAAAAACAGAATCTTTTGTTGTAGTACAGAGTTAGTAAAACATACAAAAAAATGGACATTAAAGGCTTTAAATATAATAGAATTTTTATTTTAATAAATAACTAAATATATAATATAGATTTTATTACCTTCTTATAACTTTTTCTGTCAATTACGAAAATATTTTCCAACAACTCTGCTCCTTCTTTGGCTTAGAACTCCATCGAAAAAATTAAATTTAATATTTTAAGTTAATTTATTTTCAGAGCATTTAAATATTCTTGTTAATTGCTGTAGTTGTAATATAGCTTTTGAGTCTTTTTTAAGTGTATATAACTGGAATAGAATTTCGGGGAAAATACATAGATATTGATCCTAATTTCACTATTCATCATATTTATAATTATCTCTCTTAATGCTCCCATTAGATTAAATTTGATGTCTTCGCTAATAATAGCCAGTCATTGATGATAGTGTACTTCTTAAGTTAACAAGTTTCCGGCTTAAGACTCAAAATTCACAAAAGAGTTTTACTTTTTATTAAGTTACTTAGAAAAGGATCCTTACTTTTTGAAGAGAAACAGGAGCCTGGGTTTGATAGTTTTCTTTGCGCAATTTCCCTCTGCGTATAATAAACAAATATTATAATGCATAAATTTTAGAGATAAAAATTCACGAAACACATTGCAGGTTTTCTTACCACTGTTTGGGATAAAACATGAAAATAAAATAAGTATTAAGTTTTTTGTAAGATCATTTTTATGCATTTTACATATGCGTACTTTTTTAACTACTGGACAGAAAAAGATAGTGAGAGATGAATATAAAACCATGGATGAAAAATAGATAGATTTAGCTAAGCATTTAAGTTAAAATATTCTGCCGTACCATGAAAAAAATAATCTGTATGATGTGAATTTTAATGAACAATTGATTATCAAAATGAGGGAAACACTTGTGAATAAAGTTGATATGTAAGAAAATGTTCGTAAGTATTAAGATATCATACGAGCTTCCTTGGTTTTTTTTTTTTTTAATGTCAATTGTACATATCATGACAGTGTGAAATAGCTTAGGTAAAATTGTATATATATCTTGAATTTTTTCAAAAGCGTGAAGTGTTAGACTTCAAAGATTTTCAAAAAGGTCTAATTATGGTCGCTGGCTTAATTAGAGCAGCTGTGAGCAGAATATCCAGGTTTTAGCATTATTAGGGGTATGTTGTTTTTTAGAATCATGAGAACTTACACACAGCGTTGCAAGACATGCTAAAAAAAGAAAAATAATGGACGGTAAAAGAATAATGGATGGTAAAGGAAGCTAAATGAAAGAAGCCAAATGGTAGTGAAGCAGGCTGTAATGTCTAAAAAAATCCAACTTAGTAACCACAGACTAATCATCATCGAGTTTCTCTAGTGTGAACAATTACACTTAGGTAGCACTTTCATATGCAGAACATTTACAGAAAACGAACAGCTTCCAAGCCATTTATTACAGATTTTAAAGTCAAGCGTTACCTACAGTGGTCACAAAACTTGGTTGATTGAATGGAAGACAGTTGTCTGGTCAAATAAAACATCTTTTCACCTTTTCTCACAACAGGGACGTGTGCATGTTTGGAGGGCACATGCACAAATGTTTGATTCTAATTGTCTCCTTTCAGTTGTCTAGCATGGAGTTGAATCTATCATGGTAAGAACATTCATATCGTGTTTTTATCGCTGATCCAATCGTATCACTGAAAGGAAGGATCACTGAGTAGAAATACACAGAAGTTTGACCTGATTAGGTCCAACCTTTGATGAAAGTTTTGTTTCGTCCAGGTGACAGAATTTTCCAAGATAACAAAGTTTTTATTCGCACAGCGAAGCTTACACAATCATGATTCGAAAAGAACGAGACTATTCAGACCAAGATATAATGTTGATCTAAACAGTACCCCGATCTCAATGTGATGAAGCCATTATAATCACTTTTATAGAGCGTTTAATCCTGAGCCGATATCCTCTAATGTCATCTATCCTGGAACTATCACAATATCTCAATGAAAAATGGGCCAATATTCCTCTAAATGCTATTCATCTCTTGAGTGATTCGTATTCCAACCGAATTCAAGCTTTATTAATATACAAAATTTTCTCATATGTATTATTGCAGAATTCCTATTAATCTAAGTTGTTTCTATTATTTTGATAATCATCTGTATATACTTTATTTCATGCACCTATTATTTATATCTTATACAATAGTTTCAAACATACGGAGCATCACGAGTTTGTATTCATTTATTAGTTTTTAAAATAAAGTTTATATAAAAGGTTTTCTGAAAATAATATTGAATATCCTTTTATTGGCACAGTATTTCGACTACTACGTACTTATTGTCCTTAGAGACTTTTTTGCTAGATTATTTTAATGCTAAAGTGGTTTTCATCCCAAAATGTATTCTTGATTTCTTAGAGATTTTAATAACAAAGCATATTTTATTTGAAAAGAAACTTCTGTTTGGATTTAGTTCCAAACAGTAATTAAAAAGTGATATTCTCCATAAATCTCTCAATTCTATTCAAAAAAGAATAAAAAATGTAAAAGACATCGATCGATGCCCCACGATTCGTATTCCCAGTGAAAATTCAAGATTATAAAAGAGAATTATTTAATGTTTTACATTAAAAATGCAAAGAAGATAGAAGATATTTTATGGGGAGTTGTTTTATCATCAGTTAATAACCTTAATATACAAAGTAGGGATTAATATTGAACACATGGAATTAATGTTTTTGTATGATCAGATTAATGTTTCGTATATGCCTTAGATAAACTAATTGTAACTTGAACAACAGAGAAAATTACGATACTATTTTTTTTAAAAAAGGTTAAAAAATAACACTCATTTTTTTCTTAGTATGATATCAAAGATCCTTTTAATAAAATTTCTATTTGAAATGGTATTAAAAGAAGACAATGATATCAAATGTTATTGAATTCAATAAAAGAGTTTAAGGATATCATTAGATTATAGTTTTTACAAAAAAGCTCAAAGAGACACCACAGGGAGTAAAATATAAAGCAATATTTTAAATAAACAAAACATGAAGACAGAGATTTAAAACGCTTTGTAATCGTTTTTCAAAATGAAATTATTGTTTAAATTATGGGAAACCACAATGATATTCATTTGGACATTAAGAATGAAAGATAGGATTATGAAAAGAACTTTAAAATTGATTTCTCTGCTCCAAAAATCCCCATTATTTAACCATCCTTGTTTCCAGATTTTAACTTCTTTGATAATTGCATATTACTCACGTATTTCTATATAAAATAAAATAAATATACTTGCATTATGTAAAAAAATGTTTGCAGTTTATCCTTTTTATTTACAACAGAAATAATTACTAATGTTTGGCAAGAAGACATTTTTATTTGTCAGGAGAGGGGAGCTTGATATTTCTTGATCCGTTAAGTTTTCTTTACAGTTAATGCGAATTTTTAATGTTTTTTTGTTTAAATTTATATTTTATAAATAAATTTGTAATATAAGATGGTATTACTTGTGGTATTATTGTATTTTAAATCACGTATAAAAGAAGCTTAGTTATCTCTAACAACTATAGCTTTCTTAACTTAATACTTTCAGTGTTTTAACTAACTTAATCAAACAACAAGAGCAACATTTCTGGTGACAGCATGTTCATAATATAGTATTGTACTCTAAGCAATTGTAATTGTATTCACTAATGGGTATTTTAAGAAATGCCAGTCTATAGTTTTATATAAGTATGACAAGAAAATATTATTACATAATCGCTTAGCAGAAAAACACATTTTATCCTTTCTTTTAGGAACAAAATACAGTTATGAAGTTTAACATAAACATAACTATTCAAAACTGTAAGCCAAAAAAACTGTTCTTCTTAGTCTAATGAACTGAAACATGAATTAATTTACTCAAACAAACTTTTAGTAACTTTAAGAAGAAGTAAATTTTGAGCACTGATTAATATTATAATGATATACATAAGATTTTGAATTTAAAGATTTTTTCGAGAAGTAACTGCTTTTATTTAAATTGTTGTTTTTGATTAATAAATTATTTCAAGAGAGTTATTTCTGATTAATAAGGGTAATTTTTTCTTATCTTTTCTGCATAGTTACATATTTTGAGAAAGTAGGCATTATCCTTGGATGATAGCAACATTAATTTTTATTATTTAAATTAAACTTTTATAATTTTAGTATGATTCTCGAATTTTCATATCATTAGAAATCATTAAAACTTTCATATTGGAAATATTTTAGTGAATTAGGTATTAGTATTTGATATTATATATATATATATTTCAGTATAAGGCAACATTTTCAAAAAATTGGAACTTCAAATTATATATTTATGGAGATATTTGGTTATAAATTTTTTAAATATTTTATCTCATTCATTATTTGCAAAATTTAGAGCAAAATAAGAACATTTTATTTCCTTGTAAATCCACTTATTTATATAGCATAACTTGAAATATTTAGGATTAAATTTTTCCAAATAAATTTAGAGAAAATTTAAAACTTTGTTTCTGATTTCCAAATATTGTTCATGTTGCCTGAAGAACTTTACAGAATTTTAAATTATTCACACAAAATGACAATGTTTTTCTAGCTAATTATACGAGGTTATTTAGATTTATTAAAAATATAAAATAAATCTATCAAAATAACTGTAGCTTTAAAGTAAATTTGGGAGAGATTTTTGACAATTTTGGGTATCTAAAAAGTTATTTTTTTAAATATCTTTCTATTTTCGTAATGTTTATGATGTAATCTAATAATCAAAGATCACACATTTAATTTCTCTTGAATTCCTAGCTCATTATCTTCTGTTTCAAGTAAAAATGTATAACAGTTTTATTTGAAATCAGATTTCATTCCACTGATAGTATAATGCATGCAAACGCAAACTCGTTGCTTTTTAAACTTTCTTTATTAATTAATAATGTTCCAGCAGCATTTAAGCTTTTTGGTGGGAAAAAGTTTTGCAAAAAAATTCTAAAACTATTATGAATTTATGACTAATGGTTTCAGAATGATTGTATGTGAAAGCGATAGAAATATTTGCCGTCAAAGAAACTACAAACTGGAATGTAAAGAACAGGAGAAATAGCTACTGTAGTTTTGGAACAAAAAACAACAAATGGACATAAAAGGGACAATATATGTACTGTATTAGGAAATTTGAAAAATTCATGTTCACTAGTGGAAGATGTTTTACAGAATGTATATTTTTATATGTGTGATATCATATTCCTGTGTAAAAATTCTTTTAGCTAATGCGGGGAAAACATTTTTTTTCTTTAATGTTTATTGTTCACATGAATGTAGATGGTTCATGATCTCTTGGCGAATTACAGGTAAATAAGGCTCATTTTTAACCGAATGGTTAACAATTTCGATTACGCAGTTAAACGGTAGCTGTGTGGTATGGCTTTAAATCGTTTTTCATTATTAAATTTACTCTAATTTTTAAGGAAATTACAAAATATAGAAGTAAATGCTTGGAAGTCATCATATAAGCACTGAATCAATGTTTTGATCATAAAATTGTCTGTTAAACAGAACTCTTCTTTAATTTACTGTACCTTGTTAGTAAAATTAAAATTTTTCTTCTTTATGAAAAATAATTATTTTTCTAAAATGTTCTTATAAATGTTTCTTTAAAAAGTGTGAGTTCAGGTAATGAAGCAAACTTAGCTTAGAATGTACTTCTGAATAAGCTGTTAGTTTCTTTTAATTACAGTTACATTTAGTTGTGTGATCACAGCTTATATCACCAATTCAGGTCGCTTACTCATTCAAAACATTTGGCGATTTTTAAATTGGTATTTATTTTGTAAGATTTGGGCTATGAATTTAAATTATTAAGATGAATAACATTGTTTTTGAATAATTTATTCTACCAATACTTCAAAATATTTGTGTGAGTTTTAGAGAGAGAGAGAGAGAGAGAGAAAGACGCGCACGTTTTATTTATAAACATGATTTAATATTTCAGGTAAAGATTAGGACTGCACATAAAAGCAGGCGTTTTCATTATTTATGGATAAGTGAAATTAAAAATATGTGAAGTTATATTTTTAATTATCAAATTCTTCTTGGGCATTCAGAATGTATAATTTCTATTTTGTTACGAAAATTTGCGAATTTTGCAGGATCTTTTAAATTTATTTGAAACTTTTATGAGAGTTTTGCTTGATGGAAACAGGATTTGTTTTTTTTATGATACTATGAAAACAAATTTCAGGAGAGAATCTTTAAGTATAAAGGTATTAATTTGTTAGTAATTGCTTAAAAATAAAGTAATTAATTATAAATTATTGTTCCTTAAAAATATGCACAAATTCTAACTTAAAATATTTATCTTAGTAAATCGGAATCTTACAGCCATGTAATTTCTACTTTAACATAAGTTTTAAATTTAACTTTTAGGCGATATTAACGATATTAAATACTAAGTGATTGCATGATTGCATAAAATAAGTTTACTTTTTATTATTTAAAATTATTATTTAGCAAACTTTATCAGTTTTGTTTCTGTATTTGATGCCATTAGAAAATCGTGATATAGAAAGTCAACATAAATTTAGTAATTTTAACTAATAAATTATAAACTTTAGAAGCATAACTAAATTTATAGATATTTTTAATAAATTATTTACATTATTTTGAGTCAAACTAAGCAGTATTCAACATTTTTCAATTTTTGATATACTAGAGGATTCTTTTAAAATATTATTTATAAAAAAATTTATTCTTTTAAAATATTTTATAAAACCAACAACGATGTTGATCCTTCAATCAATTCATTCTTTCTAAATTTTATTTAATATTATTTTCTACGAAATGAAATATTAAATTATTATAAAAACAAAAGTAAAATTATTATAACAAATATTCTAGGGAAGAGAACTGAAGGTACATAATTATATTTGTACCGTGAAATGCACTTAATGAAACTGAATATATATGATAACTTACCATATATCAATGATTATCATTGTTTAAATAATATTAATATTTAAGACTATCCAAATAGGAAATAGTAATAATAATGAATCATAACTGTAAACATAAATTTTTATCGATGGTGAATAGTAACATGTTAATTTTCACATAATAATATGTCTATAGCATTATATTCATCAATAAATAGTTTTATTTTTAGATGGAAACATTAATAATTTATCTATATATTCATAAATAATTTTTTAATAAAGAAAAAAACTGTAATCTAAGGAGTTATTCTACAAGATTTCTCAAGGTATATATAAAGAGCACACACAAAATAGAAACAAACACATTAGGATCTCTTTATGATCGTGTAAAATATATATTTGATGCAAATAAATTATTTAAAATCAGTTAAAATTGATAGCGTTAATAGTACTATTTTATTGTGAATTTTTAAAGTTATTTTGCTTCTGGGATCTTTTTCTATGGTTCATACTTTGCAGGACGATCCTTTTTAACATTAAATAAAATTCTTGAAAATAGTTATATCGATAAAAATTATTTAACAATGTGGCTTATAACATGAGTAATTGCCTTATAAACATGATTGTTTCTGAAAATTTTGAAAATATTTACATGTTATACCTAAGTACACACATAGAAAATTTTAATTTTTAAATGATCTTAAAAATAGTGCCAATCCAGATGATCAATAATTACACAGAAAGATATGGTCGTATGCCACTCTGAAGGGCAGAAAAGAGGAATATTAGAATTCCAGTATGAACTCACAACAGTGTTGGGAAAGCGAATGAATCATAACAAAAATTGCACTATAGGATTAATTGCTTAGTGAAAAACTAACAGTTAGTGCTCAAAATGCCTACCATTTGGGCTGTTGCATAGTTGACAGTGACGAAGCTACAACTGGTCTACTCTCGTATATTTCTGGTGTTTTAATTTTTTCTGTGTCGAGACAATCATTCTCGCCCCAAGATCTTCCTTTGAGTTCACATGCATATCGTATACTAAAGATTTTATATCCTTCAGAGGAAAAGGTCCAGTGAGTTAAGGTCCGTTGAGCTAGAAGACCAAGTCACAGGTTTTCCACGTCTGAGTTATCGTTCGGTATATGTGGCAATCAAGAAGTTAGGAACCGTAATGAAAAAATGTGCTAGAACTCCAGTATGCATATGCCATATGTCTAAGTGAGGTGCGAACAGTCTGCAATAAAATGGAAAGCGTGTTGTTCCAAGAAAATACCGTACGTATACTGGTTAAATAGTAATGTAATCCCCAAGGATACATGTCCAGTTGCTCACTGAAAATTTCTGCTGTTGTTGATGAGGAGTAGCGAAGTAGTGACTGCGGTAAAACCAAACGTGTTGATTGTTCATGTTGAAATATCTTCTGTGTTGATTGTCTCCTAATTACTAAATAATACTAATACAGGAAGTCATTCATTATTATTCTTCATCCCAAGCATCCAATGCACAAATTCTGCTCAGCAGGGATAATCATTTGTGTGCATAGAGTTCACTTTTTGCACGTGATAAATCATGCGTTACTCGTCTAAAATGATCACACCACTAAGTGAGATATCCATTTTGCATGTATGACTCACGTATTTCTGGAAGGATCTGGATCAAATATAGTCAAAACTACCTTTTACACTTTCGGCATTTTTACATTTCTCAAACGTTTTGTATTGCTTTTTTAGATGACAAGTCAACTGATTTCCCGTATTCGTCGATTTGCTTTGAAAATTATAGGATGACTTATAATACGATGAGTTAAAAACCACTGTTTGTTCAATCTTCGTGCTCCGGGTCCATTCCATTTTGATTTATTGTATGTGAGATGCATATCCGTAGATTCCTCGTACTTGTACTCCACCGTAACATTCACGAAAATTTAGGATGGTGCTATCAAGATAATACTTCAAGCGATGACGTTTGCTGTTTTTAAAAAGCAACTTTTGCTTTGATTGGCTTTCTCCGATACCAGCTAAGAACAAGATACTACTTTTCTTAGCGAATATTTGCATATCATAAGTTCTTAATAATTTAAGGAGATATGCTTGATAGGTAGGTACAAAATGACATTAGAGGTGATGACGTATAGTTTGATCACACAACATCCGCTTGTACACCTGGTCAACACATACACACATAACGGTGTAGGCAAATTCCGGTTAACGGGTTTAGAATAATCGCTCAGCACCAAGTGTCTCGTAATTTTGAGCTACGGTTAGGTGACTAGGTCACACCTGAGCTGGCCCTCTTTCTTCCTTATATATTTAGGGTAAGTACTTAGGACATCACTGATTAACATGGACACCCACAGAACGTCTTCAACTCACGAAGCTTTATCAATTTAGTGAGGGAGAATATGGTCAACCACTCAGTCACTGTCCGCAGTAAATGATGCTTCACTTTACTGATCTTAACAGGAAGCAGAGTAAAGCGTCTTAGTCACTGGATCTCTGTCTGGACAACACAGCAAAACATTGACAAGCACAAAGAATATTGAATCAGGTTGTCCGATAAGAATCGAACCCATTATCTTGTGGACCGAAAGCAGTTGGCGGTGATAAGTGAATACCTTGACCATCGAAGACCCTTGTTCTTGCTTGATGCTTTTCTACTTTTTCCTTTTCTGCCCCCAGAGTGAAAACCGACCTTATATTCTGCAGTGATTATTGCTCGTTTTGAAAGGCACTATTAGACTTCTTAATCTGTAAAAACGATTTAGAATCCTCCTGTAAAGATGTCAATTGTCTTGAAGTAATTTAATTTTCCTTTAGTTGAAACAAATGTTTATGTGTAAACCCTCTATAAAGCTTTAGGTATAATTTGTGGTAAATTTACAAGTTATTCAAAAAGATGAAAATATTTTACGGATGTTTTTAGGAATTCAATTTTTTTGTAAACTCAAGGTACAAAAGTACATATTTTGAATATTTATATTAAAAAATATATTTTTGTATCTTTATATTTTTTAGTAAAATAGCAAATGTAAAAATAAAAGACCAACAAAACTTTTGATAGTAAAATTTTTATCCCGTTTTGTATCAGGAAAAACTCAAAATGATTTCTTGTTTAAAAGAATTCTTATAATAATATAACATTTTTATGCATTTATGAGATTCGCACTTACATTCCTGGAATTATAAACGCTATTTTATAAATTCAGAAACTCATCAAATTTTTTTTGGTTACAAAATTTAGAATTTTCAGCCAAAATGAATGCGTTTCAGAAAATTTTGAAAAAAGTAGTAAAATAATTATTCTGTAAATTAAAAAAAATTCATATATAATCTTAATAAATTAAGGACTTATTCTTAATATTTTACTATGCATATGCAAAAATAAGGTATTTCTCCCTTTATTATTTACTTAATAGTGTAACATACATGAAAACAAACGATTCAAATATTATGAATTTTTCGAAAGATAACGAGAATAACGCTTCTGAAGTCAACTAGATGATGAGATATTCTACTTCAATTGCTTTCATTTTATTCTAATATAATAATTGAGAGAGAGAGAGAGAGAAGGAATATTAAAAATAAGTCTTTTTTAAGATGGGCTAAGCGCTGATTCACGATATCTCCAAATTAATCTTAAGTAATAGTATGAATGAGCTGAAAATTTAAAGGAACTGGATTAAAGTAAGTAGTTAAGGCTTGGATGATTAATTTTTACCTTTTCAATTCTGAACAAAGTCAAGAACGTAAAGGTTAACGCTGAAGCTATTACTCAAATATAAATATTTATAACAAATTGAAATAGTTTAGAATAAAAAAGAAAGTGAGACTAAAAATAGTAAAAAATAAAAATTTTCTATTAAAAAACACACACACATGATTTATTTGCATTTTCTTAGTATTCGAATGTTTTTAAAGATGTTTTCTTTACTTCTAAAGATATTAATTAGTAAATTATGAAGTGTAAAATAACATTCGTTCATTTGAGTCTTAGAAAAATGGAATCCTACTTATACCTTGACAAACATGAAACATTCATATTTTCTTTGCAATTTAATGTTTTTACTTCACTTGTAGAAAATCTATAAAAGTGACATTAAACCTGCTTGAAAACACATCATGTTATTAACAAAAAATATAAAACTTTTTTGAATTTTCAAATTGAATACTCAGTTCTATCAAAAGTTGCGGGATTTTTATAGAAATGTATGCCAAAAAAATATTATCCATCCATGTAATTATTTGTTGCAGTTAGAAATCTCTTCAAGCTTCTTACGACACAGAAAAATGAGTAAATATTTATTTTAATTACTTTATATATTATACGGTTTTTATATATTATACGCATAAGTGTTTTTCAAGACTAATGTTTGAATGAATCAATTTGCTTTGGTATTATTTGATATACTTTAAAAAGTGTCAGAATAGTTATTGTATTATTTCTTATAAATAAATTAATGTTATTTATTTCTGCACGTATTTCTTGATAAAAGAAAGCGAATTTAATTTCATTAAGTGGAGAAAGTTCTTGAATTTACTTACTTAGAGCAAACGTTTGATGTCTCCTTTCCGATATTGATGAAACAAATTGTTATTTTATGTAAATAGTTTTGC
>CM075854.1:31137256-31174756 GCA_037975125.1 Latrodectus hesperus
TATATATGGGGTAAATTGGAACAGCTCTAGGCTTGTTATGAAGAGTAAAACAATATTGTTAAGTCTGCTGAATCAAAAACTTCTCATTTCACTATCGACTTTGATTTTAGTATCCATACCCATGCAATAGCAACAATCAGCCTCGACAACTAAAAGCCCGTAAGATACTTCTTCTGATGAAGTGATGATGAAATTTACAGTATTAAAATTTATTCTTTTTACTTTCTTTGCTTTACTACTTTCCGGTGCACATGGGAACTTACCTCAAAGGAGCTGCTTCTGTGTCAAAGAGTTTATTGCCTCGTAACAAGAGCCACTTCCATTTCATAAATCACCTCTGATCGAAAGATTTGTTTCATAAAGTGACGTTAAGATTTTTTTCGAGTTAACCTGCTCTGATTAAAAGAAACTTCAGATGTTGTCAGAGACACAGATCAATTCATGACATTTTCTATTTGATTAAATGAAAATGGTAATGCCGGATTTTTAAATATAATGTTATTTATATAATATTTTGTTGAAAATAATTTGAATAATTCATACTTTTAAAGAAATTTTGGTGCTTCAACTTTTGGTTTTTCTTGGTCCAGGCCTGGACCGCGGTTCACCAGTTGCTGAGTGTTGCCCTATTAAATGAATGAAGACTGCATAAATGAAGCATTCTTCTCACGTTGTGCAGTAGTGGTTGTGATTGATTGTGAGACTTGTCAACTTGAAGAGTGTGGTTTTATTACTTGCTTATGGTAAGCCCATAACACACGTAATATCCATTTTTGTGATTTTCTCCAACTAAAAATAAGTTAGAACTCAGTGGTCTATAAAACGTTGCGTTATTTTTTAGGCTTAGTAATAATTTTATCACAACTTCAATACAAAATCCAGGGAATGCAATATATTATAAAGGAAGGCTATTTTTGCCTGATGTAAATCCTTAAAAAATGAGCACACATTTTATAAGAAAGCCTGATTTAGGGGTGGAAGGAAAAGTTTTTCTTTCAAATTAAATTAACTAAAAAATACTATAAAACAGATGGAGATGAAATTGTGCTGACATTTCTTTCAAATCAACTGCTTTGTGATTGCAAAGTTATCTATGTTTGAATTATTCATTCTGAAATACATCTATCTACATTTCTTAATCTTCTATGATACTTATTTACTCTTACTTTTAAAATGTTTCTTGTTATTCATTTGAATCATGAGGTTAAAATTATTTTTTTCTGAATTCATAAAAATGTATGAGGGATTCAAAAATACTTTATTTTGAAGAAATAAGTTCTTAACTAATAATTTTTACTTTATATTCGGGATTTTATTAGAGATTCATTTAAATATCATATTTAAAGTATTTGAATAAAAAATTATGGAATTGTACTCGCGAACGAGCAATATTTTCTTATTGATTCAATTAATAATTTATAAAACAAAAGTGAAATGTTTCTCAATCATGTCACTTATCTAAGACTATGACGAAAATGTCGAATTTATAACTACATATCTATTCTTATATGGAATATTTTTGTAATATCCATTAAGCAATTAAAGTACAGAAACGGTATAAGACTAATTCTGTTATTAACTCACATAATCATTATATTCGTTTCTTATGACTTAGAGATGATTATAGACAAATCTGTTCATGTTAAGAAAAAAATTATTTATTCAACAATTAAACTCAGACTGAATAAGCTTGAAAGCTTAAAAATTAATTATCGATTGTATTGAATATAAATTGTAAAAATATTCCTAAAGGCTTAAAATCTAAATTATTTCTGATGCTTATAATTTATATATATTTTTATCATTGACATTCTTGAAAACGATTCACTTAAAGTACAATGTTTCAAATATAAATGTTTTGCTTATACATAAGTTTATTTATGTTTAATTGCAAGTCTTTTATAATCAGCAATACATACAAATAATAGTTTCCAACCTAACTGTTTAAGTTTAAAATACATGCCTTAATGCATTCATTACGTGACATTCTCTAGGATGTTTTTTGTTAGATTATAATGAAGTAACTTAATATTTAAATATGCAAAAGAAAAAATAGATGTTATCAATGATGTTAAGTTTGACTGCTGCATTACAATGAGTAAATATCTTTCGTTGCATAAATAAGTAGAATTGGATAGTACAATATAATTTGTATTCTGATGAATAAACAATTAATCAAAATGCATCTAAGTTATAGAAAAATCTGATTATTTTGTTGAAATTATAATTTAACAACTTAATATGAAATAAAGAATTCACATGAGTGATTATTTGATATAGCATTATAAAAATACAAATTTTTGTTTTCTGTAAGAGTTATACGAAGCTTATAACTTAATAAACTAAAAATGAAACATATTTTAAAACTTTCTATTTTAATATGCACTTTTTATTTGATCGTAAAAACTAGACTTTTAAATATTATAATCATTCTTTTACTATAAGGGAACAAAAATGAAATGATATGGAGAAACATTAGTTTTTAATTATTTATTTTATAAATAAGAAAATTAAGTTAACGGAAATCACCCGATCACAGGACTATATTTAAGATATTCTTAGATTATGAAATTTTTAATATAGTAAATGATCACGAAACATGTTATTAAGCATTTAGTAAGGATATTAAATGGTAAATGTCGCTGGCACAATATTTCACAAAGTTATTGTAGTTAGCAATATTTCACTCTTGTTTAACAAATACTTGTAAATGAATTTTGATTTTTAGTGAATAATTTTGCTTTTAATATATATTTATAATTTCTGTCTCGAGATAGAATCTTATTTACGAGATAAAAATAATATAATTTATTTACTATTTCTATCTCGTAAATGAGATTACAGTCAATACACAGTGAGAATAATGATGCAATTATCTTCTAAATTGTATAACTTAAGCATCTTTTATTATGTTTATTGAAATTACTTAGTAAAACACATATTATCAGAATTTACTTCCATTTTACAATGAAAAAAATATTTTGTAAAGTTAGAAAATATACGAATTCGAAATTTTAAATTTCTCAGAGAAAAATTCGCTGATCAGATATCACCAGAGAAAACAAACTGAAAGTAGAATATCGAATAAAGTCAAGTCATATAACAATACGTTTTTCTCAATCTAAGACTAAAAGCAACAAATGTCCGAAATCTTTGCAATGTAGTTTAGGTCATTATAGGTTGGTCAAACCCATTCATTGGGGAATTGGGCTTCTGTTTTATGGGGATCCGTTGCATTTGCGTCTTTGGGGATGAGTTCAGGGGAAATAGGTCCATATTTTACGTTACACGTGAGGAAAACTTCGAATAAGTCTTTGTGGTTATCACATACCCATTTTATGTTACTTCGAACAGTTCTCAGCATAGAATCATGAAGTCAAACAAAAGATCTACACTGGGATATATTTCACAAGGTTATACATTTCCTAGCAAACTCTTAATTCTAAATATTTGTAATTACAAACTTTTCTGAAGAAAAGGAATGGATTTTTAAAGCATGCCATTTTAAATGTGAATATAATGTGTTATTTCTTAATGATGAAATTGTATTTCAATGTTTTGAACCATTTATAATAGTATTGTAAATATTCATTAATGCGATATGAATTTTAATAAAGAAAAATTATAATATCATAACTATATTATTTAAGCAAAATAGTTATAATATTATTACAAGCTTTTTCATTATGTTTTTATTTAATACTACGTGAGGCTGCTTATGATGTTAATTTATATATATTTATATGTATATATATATATATATATATATATATATATATATATATATATATATATATATATATATATATATATATATATATATATATGTATGTATATATATATGTATATATATATGTATATATATATATATGTATATATATATATATGTATATATATATGTATATATATATATATGTATATGTATATATGTATATGTATATATATATGTATATGTATATATATATATATATATATATATATATATATATATATATATATATATATATATATATATATATATATATATATATATATATATATATATATATATATATATATAATTTATTCACTAATTTGAAATTTGTTTCAAATTAAAAACTTTTCTAAGTAAAAGGAATGCAATATTTTGAGCATACTTTTTAAATATATCTATAAAATGTTGTTTTACTTCTTATTATTCTGGAATCGTGTATTTCAATACTTTTGAACTAGCCACATTAATTTGAAATAACAAACATATATATATATATATATATATATATATATATATATATATATATATACTGATTTTATGGTATCCTTCGTAATTCATATTATACACACTTTATATAAAACTGTAAGATAAAACACTTAAATCATTAAATTTCACGCAAAATTGTTGCCTAGATTTTAGTAAGGTGAATTTTTTTATTATCTTAATATGTTTTTCTGTAAGCAGAACAATCAGTTTTCTGTAAAACCTGATAAGAAGGAGTCTCTTTAGGTAAATGAAGGAAAAATAGCACAATGTGTAGCATATTAAATTCAAAAATAGTGTATAAATATTTTATTTGAATTCTCGTGAATTCTTTTTAAGAAATAGAATGAAAAATTTCAATGAAATATTCAGAGCTCAAGTAATTGACGTGTAATTGTTTTTAATAGCTGAATAAATAAGAAAAAATTTAAGTGCAGTAATGAAGGTATAACATTTGAAAACCAACTGATTTACTTAAGCAACTTACATAAATCCTTTTAATTGCTTATAATAATTTACAAAAAGAGAGCATATAGACTGACAAATTAACCAACTCTTCAAAAATTTAATCTTTCATACATGAATGATTACAAAAAAACAAAGATTAACATTATTCAAAACAGAAATTTTCAATTAACAATTTCTTTTTATTTATTTTTTTTGGAGGTCTCTTAGTAAAATCCTAGTTTTTAAAATTCCGATACATTCAAAACGGTTTATCAAAGGACAAAAATCAATTTGTGATAGGATTAAAATTGAATTTATGAACAAAATGTAACCAAAACCATATGAAATAAAATTTTTTAATCAATCCAATATCATTGAAATATTTCAATAAATCTTTGAATGAATGTTCAGGGAGAAAATAATAAACTAATATATCGTATCTATTAAATTTATTGAAAGATGCACTAGATCATAGCTCTAAAAATATTAATCATTAAAATTTTATTTAAAAATATTTTGTGTTTTCAGCATTTTTATCATTTTAGTTTCTAATATACTGATAAAAGGATTTTTAGTAATTGTTATAGAAAAATATATTTCATACGTAAAATATATTTCTTCATTGATCAGCTTCATTAAAGTCATTAGACAACTGTTGTTGAAATAATATTTTATTAATTTTTTTCAGTTTTAACTAGGATAGTGTTTGGTAAATCGTCAAAATGTAGCGATTGGCAAATAATTATATCACTTTATAATAAAGTTAAGCTTCATATAGTTAAATAGTTATTCAGAAAGTGATGCATTTTATACTTATATACTATTTTAGGGGAAGCCTTTGTGATTTATATGAGCTAAACAAAAGTAAATATATAAAGTGACTCAAAATAATTTAGTCTACCTTAATTTCTTGCACAAAGTATTGGCATCTAAAATATATAAGTCTTTATTAAATTTTATTCATCATATTCACAGTATGAGAATAATTTATTCTTAAATAAAGTAATATGTAGTACTCGAGAAAAGGTACAAAAGTTTTTAATACATATTAGAATTGCTTGAAAATATTTATCTGAATGTATTTTACAAAACCATTAATAGATGGCGCCACAGATATTAATATGAATTTCCTGTGCATAAAAAGTTTGAGAAGAATTTAAATTTCAGCTTGAAAAAATCGATTGTTTGAAGTCAAAATAACAGGAAGAAAATATAGATTAATTTTTAAAATTGGAGCATTAAACTATCTTACCATAAAAAACACATTTATTTTGCATATCAAATATGAAATTTGAAAATATTATTAAAACTCGATTTATTTACTTTCGCCATATTACTTGGAGTGAGGTTATATTGAAAAAATAGTTGAAGTGTTATTTTTATATTTCACTCATATATTTTAAATATACATATTTTTATAACATATTTTTATCTATACCATTCTCCAATAAATAAATAAATATATTAGAAAATCGTTTCGATAAAAATGATAATTGAAAAAATAATATTCATTACAAAACCTGAGTTTAGTAAGTAACATTTCGTAAATATGTAACGAGTTCCTTCCGACACAAAAAAATACATTTCTTTTTTTAAGAAATTGTAAAACATTGGGAATTATAGCGAATGTATTGACGAGACATACTCGTATAACTAAATTCTCGGTCGATCGATTTATATAAGTGTTTTTAAAATAATATAAAGAAAGAATAGCGATAGAAATTGATAAATATACAATTACTATTAATTGACTATGTTAATGTAATATTTGTAACTATGTAAATTGCGATTAACATTCATAATAATTCTAAGTACCATTTAAATTTGATCGTGAAATTCAGGTTATTTTATTAATATTTTAATGTAAAAAACCCTTGTAAACAATAAATTATTTTACTATAAATTACATTTCATATATATATACATATATTTAACATTCTGAAAGTTAATAATAGCTTCATCGCTTTTGTCTCTACTGTCAAATTTTGCATCCAATAACTAACTCGACCAGAACTTTTTGCTTAAAATGTACTTCAAATATTCGTTTCCACGATAGGAATCGAACCTACGAATCATTGACTTGGAGACTAGAATAATAAATATTCTGCTTAATGAACTTGCCCTTAAGGCCAATTTAGATTCTTTCACATAAATCATTGATATATTATAATTACCTAAACAAAACCCATAGCAATGATTCCCAAGCTTATGAGATATACTTCGAATGAATAAAAAAATTTCCAATACTAATTATAGTAGATTAGAAATGTAGTAATGAATCAATTTATAAATACATGGTTAATTTTTAAAAATTATTTTTTATATAATAATTACATTATAATTCCACTAAAAGATATGAATTATTTTTAACGAAATCCCCTAAAAATATTCATGACTTATCTTTCATTTACTTTTTATATTTAATTTCCCGTATACAATTATTCTTTCTCACCGTATTTGATGGAAAATGCATTATCCACTAATAAATATTTAGACATTCTTGAAAATAAGGTTATCTGCTGTCCTGATTTACGTCACGCCATTTGTTCTTAAATATCATGTAGGAAACAGCATTAGCTTTAGCTGCATGCAAGATGCCACGAGATTCTCAGCTCTTTGACTCCGAAACATCATAACTGTCGGATGTCATAGTAATGGCCTTTCCTTAAGGAACATTATCTAATGAGTTTCAAAATCGACAGTATCTTATGATTAAGAAATGAAGGGTGAGTGGTGATTGTCGGAATGGGCTTTGACCCAACAGACAAAAGGCATTAAAATATACAGACTGACGATTGTTGCTGAGAGGAATTGGGAAAAAATAGCTGCAAATCAATGGTTTACATATTCCAGAAGTTCTAACAAACATTAGGATTTGTTTCAATAAATAAGAATCCTGTTTCGCAATTGAGAACGTTTACATGGTTACCATGTTCGTTTTGCCGCAAATAAGTCTGATAAGAAAATCCAACCTCGGCATTCAGTTCAGGTTGGGCGAGATACGTCGAAATTGGACCGTAATTGAGCGGAAATAGGTTTTCTCGCATTACAAATACGGGTTCAAGCTCTATCAATCGGATGGCAGAGTCTGGAGAACACCTTTTGTCAGAGTGCATTGAATGTTTAGAGGAGGTGGAATTACGTGTGGGTATGTGTCTCTTGACCCCCTCAACACTTGATCTCAATTCATGGTAGACTCAACGCTGACTTCTAATCCACTATTCTAAACAACAATCTGTTTCCCACGCTGTGGCAATTTTATGGGTTGTATCATTGTTACTGAAACAACGACAGTGTCATTGTCATGTTTCGATATCTACCATGGATTGGTATGCTGACACTGGGGTGAACCGATTGTACTGGAGTTCCCAGAGCCCAGACATGAATCCTATAGAACATCTTTGGAATGCATTGGACCACCGAATTAAGAGGTGCCGCAACCGTTCAAAATGGGTGAAAGACTTTGCATATCTTTTTCAAACCGATTGGAAGAAATTACCACTGTCTATCATCCAAACACTTAAAGAAAACATGCCTCAAAGTTTTAAGGCTGTCATTGCCTCACATGGAAGCTATACCAATTGTTGACTATGAATAAATTGTGTTCATCTCTTTCATAACAGGTGTCTAAATACTTATTGATAAATAATGAATTTCAACTTTCACGAGAAAAAGTTTTTTGTTTTTTATGTTGCTTTTTATTAAATACCCTGGCTCGTTGTAATAATACGAAGAGAAATATGACACCTTAGAGATTTTTTGTTATTCAGATATTAATTGTTCCAGAATAATTTGTATACATATCGGAAAGAGCATTTCCTTACTCCTTTAATCTAAATACAAGACTTAGTATATTCAAATAAGCTTCAGTTACTTCAATTATTTTCAATGAAATTTGCTGCTCTTATAAGCTACAAAGTTTGCTATGATCAGGAATCAGTCACTATTGAAGTAAAGATATTTATCGAAAATTATATTTTACTAAACACTGATTATAAATTTCAATTTGATCTAAAAACCTGTCTCATCTAAATTTTTATTTAGGAAGGTAAATTTGAATCCTATATAAAAATTTCACAAAACATTTTTTTTAATAAAATATTTAAAATTTCTATAATTCTCTTACGATTTCCTCCCAGCACAAGCATTAAGAAACACTTATTTAGAGATCATAATAGTAATCAAACCACAACATTCTTCATAAGTAGTTATATTAATTCTAAAATTTCTATTCAATGATACTTTCAAGAGATTTTTACGTAATATGAGTATGGTCTAAAACTTAAGAAAATAAGTTAAATATTTCCTTTAATTATTATAACAATCCATCAAACTTAAGCATTTCATGTTTTGATTAATATCTTGCTACCTGTAATTTTTTTATAATAACATTTTTCGTGAGCTTAAATATGATGAAATTGATTTAATTTTGCTTTTTGGAAAAAAAATTAATCGTTGCTCTGATGAGTAAACGAAGTGAGATTCTTAAAAAGAATTCGTATCATTAAAAAAGAGAGATTCTTAAAATAATATGACGAAAAGGAAGATATTTTTATAAGACAATAGGATTGAAACTACGTGCACATGCATTTTGCAAAGATATTTTAAATTTTACTTCAGTACATCATTTTTTATATATAAATTAAGAGAAAAAAATTTACTTTAATTTCCCATTTAAATACATTTTCTTATAAAAATTATAATTTTAAATCAAATCATTTACAATATACGATATTCAAACAAGTAATTAAATGAGAAATAAAATTGTGAAATAAGAGGTTATTGGTATGATAAATAGTCCATTTCAATGAGAGTTAGTTATTAACTTGACAAATGATGCTTTAAACTTGGCAAATTTTGCATAACTTACTTTGGCAAATTTTACAAAAGAAACATGAATTGATAAATTCAAGTAATGCATTTATTTATTTTTTAACCGAATTATAATTAAATAATAAAGAATTAAACTATTTTAATGGATAATCTGTCTAGTCGCTCAGAATTCTGCAGAAATGTATTCTTTGGTTTATGTGTGTAAAATATGACTAAAAAGATAAATTAAAAAAATTTAGATTAAGGCAGTTTACACTGCATACTATTGTGCATTTAGTTGCTTACAAATAGCAGAAATACGTAGCATGAAAGTTAAATATATTGCCTATGTTTCCTTTTCTTTATCAAGAGAAAATGTAGTATTTAATTTATATGTATTGTAAATTCTTATTTTTTGAGCTTTACACCAAATACGAAAGTTAAAAAAGGTATTTAAAAATTTTTTAAAAAAATATTAAATGCAGCAAAAATGCTGTTACAAAAGTAATTTTGAATTTTCTGCAGATCTTTTGTGTTTATTTTATTTTGATCATTTTACTATTGTCACTATTCAAATATTAAAATTTTTGAAATTTGTGTAGTTGCAGATTAAGAGAAATGGAATATAGTAAGAAAAAAATAGCTTTCTTTCAATAAAACAAGACGAAATTCAAAAGAAATAAATGAATTTTTTTCGGAAATTAGAAAATGATAACAAATTGCTATATGCGTATATCATTAAAAACATTGAGGGTACTTTTCGAGTATTTTATTGAATGCAGTTTAGTTGCGAATAAAAATACCAACTTTTAAATAAAAATAGAGTATAAAAATTCGATGTATTTCAATTTATCTGGAAATGTCCACAATTGCTGTCTGCTATCAGAGCAAAAATGTAATTTTTTACAAGCAAAAAAACATTTTTTAAACTTATTTCATCTATAACCACCTTCCTAAAATTATTCTACAAGTTTTTCGGAACCCCCAACTCCGAAACTTTCAGTTTTGAAAGTTTGAAAGCTCTCAGGATTTAAAATATTTTGCGTCTTCTTTATCTACCAGTTTCTTTCTTATAACTTGAGTTATTTGATAAAAATAGTCCACGGTTTCCTTATAAAAAAAAGTAGGTTACCAGGACTGTTACTAAATAAAATTATAAAAAGCAGAATAAGGAATGGGTTTTACTTTTCTTAACTGTGGCGAATTTCAGATTGTTGAAAGTTAAAAACGAATAGCTTTGAGTAACCGTGGTGGTAGTATTTGAAAGGATCTATTATCCACACAGTAGCTTTTATACTTAACGCGCATCAAAAGAAGGCATTTACCTTTTAAAGAGACAAATGGTCTCTAACTGCTTTCTTCTTTCCAATCCAAAGAACATTTTTGGGCATTTTTGGAGAGATAATTTTTTCCCCATTTTATTCTTCATCAATTTTTTTCCAATCAATTTATTCTTTTCATTTTTTCTTCCTTTTGAGGCTTTTTCATCGTCATCAGGAACTTTTAAAAATGTATTTCTTATTAAACCTGCCTTTTGAATGTGTTCTGGCTTCAATAGTTTTACTTCTCTTCTTACAAGTAATTGCTTTTGATCTTTCATTGAATTTTTTCCCACTAAAACGCACTGCCAAATGATTTTGGAAGTAGAATATACAAAGAGTACGTATCGATTATTGAAATCACTTGTCATCTTGGACAATTCTCTTTTTTATTTCTCATACTTGTAGGGAGTAAGATTTTTCGGTTAGTTCTGTCAAAGTTATTTTTTTACTTCTTTCTCTGTGGCAATAAGATATTAATTTCATGTTTTTAAAAATTCTCCCTTTTGTTAAATACATTCTCTAACATACTTCGCTTTGCTTTTGATATGTTAGCTATTAAGTAAATTGCTCAAAGATTAGGAACAATTTATATTGAAACATCTTGAATAAAATAAAATGTATATCTTTAAAAAATATTCATAGAAATATATTTTTATAGCAAAAAAAATTTAAACTAATTTAAAAACTGCGAAGTTAAAAATAAGCTTAAAATATCGTTATACATAATATCAAAGAGCTATTTTTTCTGAATTAGGTAATTTAAAGGTTATTTAATGATAAATTAATTCAAATTGCTTTCAACTTAGTAACAAAAAATTTTACGTGACACACACACACACACACGGTCTTACATGGGAATTCAAACATATATGTTGAGAGACAGAACATTGTATTTTTAACCTAATAAATTCTGGTATCGTAATGAAAATATGCGATGTTTGCAAATATGTCTTATACAAAAATATGTCTTATACAATATATAGCTTACCACAAATTCTCTCCTATACATAATACTATTCAGAATAAACATTTCATCTAAATGAAATTTATTTTTCCAGTATTGTGGGTATTTTGAAATTATTTTAGGAAAAAACATATTAGTAAAATGTAAAATTGTAATGAAGACCATGTGACTTTTAAAATGTAATATATGTACATGCATTCATAAAGTAAATTTATACATACTAAAATTTAGGCTCCAATATTATCATAAATAAAATTTAAAAAGAAATATAATTTCTGAAAATAGTATTGTAAAGTTTATTAAAATTGGCATTGAATTCTTAAAATTAGATAATTTCGATGAAATACTTTATAATTAGCTAACTTATTTTATAAAATGTTAGAAGAATTTCAATAGTAGTATGTGTACATCGTGACCAATAGGAACAATTTACTTGAAATAATAAAATAAAATTGAAATAAAATGGTTAAAATTATATTCTTCTGAAAACCTACTAGCCATTTTCACACTTAAATTAAAAATTTTCAACTTTATTGTCTTTATGTAATTTTAACGAATAAATGTATGGCAATTATTTTTTTGTGGTTCAAGAAACACAAAGCTAAATTTTTTGTAAAAATGAGGTAAGTAAATTTGTCTAACATTTTTAAGTTAAGTGTGTTTTCTAAAACTAAACATTAGTTAAAATAGATTAGAGTTTTTATAGTTCCTCTGAATATTTTAAAATAACTTTTAATGTTGGTTATAATTTTAAATTGGCTGTACAATATTTTACAAGCCTATATATTTTAAACTTGTAAAAAATTTTATTTATGGCATTACAAAGAAAAACGAAAAATTTTACAAAGTTAAAAACACAGAACTCAAAAATTAAACTAATATATCAAAAAAACTCCACTGTTTACTTACCTTCTCATTATTTTTTTGTTTTGAAAAAGTGTAGCATACTTACTCTTCAATAGAAGTATCGGCATTGTAATCAATCATTTAGAACACATTCCAATTATTTTTTTCTTTTTTGGCGGATTTACTTTATCTTAATCTTGGGAAAAATTGTTTTAAACGAAATACCAATATATGCTTCATAATACTTTATTTTTCATTTTGAATTTCGGTAATACATTCTTACACGAATATTCTTCAAAATGTATTAATATAATTGATAACTGATTTATAAGCGATTTTGCCACTCCTAAGCCAACACTAAGTTTTATATTGAGAATAATCATCTTTAATATAAGACTATCAATTTCATTAGAAAAAAAATGCTTGAAATTATCATATTGTAAAAGTGTAATATATTTGAACTATTTTTATTAAAGGCAACTGTGAACGATATGAACGCGAAAATATTTCGAATTGTTATAAGAAATATAGAAAGAGGAATACATCGTCATTAAAAAAAAAAAAAAAAAAAAAAACCTGTCAAAGATACATACATAAATCTAGGCATGCCTGGGCTGGGTAACGTACCTCTTAACAAAGACGTTGTTTTTACTGATGAACAATAAAGCTACTGGAAAATTTCAGGGAAAAGAACGCTATTTAAAATTCTCTTTGACAAAACTATGCATTACTTTTTAAACAAAAAGTAATGAGGTTTAAGCTTTTCAACAGATAATACTTTAGAACATTCTTCATTAATCGGCATTGTTACTTTTATCTTGATTATATATTCTTTAGACGGTAAACTAAATAATGTATTTAAAGATTCCTAGGCGAAAAAAGAATTAAAATTGACCAATCAATGAAAATTACTTATTTTTAGGGGAGTTTAAAATATAAAGTAGAATTATGAAATTTTTTTACTATCATGTTTACTGTGTACACTCATTCGCCCACACATAAAATAAAACATCTGTTATATTCGGGAAACACATTTTTTTTATAAATATGGTTTTATTATTAGCTTAGAAAAACTTCTGTCATTCTTCATTGGAAACACTTCTTTGCTTATTTTAAACTTTATATTTTATATTAATATAAATTAAGTACTCTAATTTATATGCAACTCTGAATAATAGACTTTGGAAATATGTGAGTTATACAATTGAAAGTGTTTATTATAGACATAAACAAATAGCAGCAAGAAAGTGGAAATAAATTTATATACCTTAAAATATATAATGTTGTTACTAATCAATATATATTTCATAGTTACCATTTACATTTTTATTGAAATAGGTAATGTAAAACTAAATAAAATCACCACAATTTGAATTAAATTAGAATTTTGTGGCTTTTAAGTGAACGATCAGGCTTAATATGTATAATTCGACTTAAAGAGATGATCAACTTTGTGAATTTCTAATGTTTATTTATAAAAAATGCTTTTACATTTATAACTTTTTTCAACACGGTAGGAATTTTAAATTATTACACATTGTTTTTTATTTAATATTTTGTGTTTTTATTACTGTTTTTTAGAATTTTAGTGTGATGACAAACTTTTTCTGTTAAAAGTACTGTCAATCTCCTTATAAAAATGTTTATATTGCATATAATATAGATTGTTAATAATCGACTTCAAAATATTGTACATGATTACATTTCTTCACTTCATTGTTATTTGATTTTTAATTCTGTGTGGATTATACGATTTAGATTACAGTTTTTTGTTTTTTAAGATGAACATACAATATTCGCTCTCAAATCTTAATTTGTATAAATATATGGAGGAAAGTTTCAGATCAGAATATTCAGTAAAGCTGTAATAATTAATTTAGTACTCTCTGCTTAAAGTTATTCCCTAAAGTGTTTATCATTATTCAATTATTGTTAAGCATTATTTATTTTAAAAATTTAGAAATTATTTGATACTTATATTTATGAATTTAATTTTTAAGAAATATTATTTATAATAACACATAATACCTTCAAAGAAATAAAATTATTGTTTTTGGTATATATATATAATATTTTATAAATGGAGTATTGCAAACACCCTAAATTAAAAAAACACTTTTTGAAAATTAATTAAAGCTTATGTAAATGTATGATGGAAACTGATTGATTTATATTAAGAAACAAGTAAGATATTTTTATGTAAATGATATCTACTTAAATACAGTAAAATAAAGATAGCGAAGATCAGTAAATCTATATAAAAGTAAATTCAATGTCTTTAACAGCAATTTTTAAAAGGTTGTTTAAATATGACCATCGATTTTCCTCCTTTTTTATTTGTCTCTTTATTTGTGGCTATAATAAAATTAAACATTTAAATTTTGAATACACACTTAAAATTGAAGTTTTTCAGTGTATATGCAATTTCTTAGACAAATTTATATTATAAGGATAAGCTTATATAGATTAAATTTCCTATACAATTTATACATGTTTATTTTCACATGCTAATGATTGAAATACCATTATTAGTTTTGTGAGACGATAAATTAGTATCTTTGGAGTATAATTTCTCGGCACATTTGCTTTTAATATGTATAAATATGCATATTAAGATAACGTCATTAATTTCCATTTTAGATGAACTAATTACCTCAGTATGTAGCAAAATGTATGATTTTCTTTTTAAAAATCATTAGACTAAAATGTTAAGAGGAAACATCGTTTTGCAAAGGTTTTCTTCTTTTAAAAGTGACGTTGGGAATGATTTATTGGCTAGTGAGAGAATTTAAGCACTATTTATCAATTATTTTCCAATTTCTTAAAAACCGTAAAAGTAAATTAAGTGGGACGTTTCTCTAATCTCTAGATAATAATTCAAAAACATATTTAAAATAATTTCATTGTTTTTGCTACTGTTTACTCTAATTGCATAATTTTTTTTCCAAACTTAAAACAATTTTTAGTTGCTCATATATTCTGAAACAATTATGCTAATAATGAGAAACGAAAAATTATCTTACTTTAAACCCGGTGGCTCCCAACTAAAAATAAAGACTTGGCATATAAGCCATTTAAAATGAGTATGGAGAGAAAACAATTTTTAAAAATAATTCTTTAATTCCACACGAAAATTTTGGATCAAAATGTAATACTTTTCATCAATATTGAACTATTATCAAAATAGTTTCATCTTATCGAATAATTAAGATACCAGTTGAATGTAAATATTAAAATTTAAACATTTCATTTACATTATTTTCACCTGATTTCAATTCCAGTAAAACTTATTAATTCAAATAATTTAATATAAATTTGTTTTCATTTTATTTTGAGAAAAACTTATGCTATTTATTATACTTACAAAACATTTAATTTATTTTAATGTTTGAGCTTAATTAAAGCATTATGTTTTAAAATAACTCTAAAATTACGCAAGAAAAAATAAAATGAGCTAAAAATTCAATTAGCAATCAGGTAAAAGCTTCTTTTCAAATTTTGGGTGTGACTAGCAATGATGTTATCTGATAGGTGAAATATGAGCCGTAGTTATAGTTAACTGTCCTTTTATTCCCGAATTTGGATGGGTTTATTACCAAAAGAGAAGGGTGTTCCTTAATGATTTACTTGTTACATAACCATATTTAAGAACCTTGAAATGTCAAGAAAATATTATTACTTTATAAAGGGCCAATATATCATCATATATTTCTTTATAATAGCGAAAAACTACTCCATGAAATGCTATTTCATATAATTTGAATAAAATATACCAATAATTTATTGAATTGGTTGTAATATTTTTCAAAATAAATTCTTCAGTTTATTTCCTGATTTCGATTCGTTGGAAATTATGTATAAGTTACCTTTAAGAGATCTTTATGTGATGGGTAAGTAAATTCAATATGAAGTAGGATAAATGGGCTAATTTAATTATAAACGTTTAATGAATGTTTCTTACTATTTTTTTAAATTAAAACCATATAACTAGAAAATAACCCTTAAGGAAATATATGTAATATTAAATAATCATGAGATAGCAACTTATTTTCATAAAAGAATTTTAGTTGTATATTTCAAAAGTTTAGGATAGTATTTGATTGAATGATACATTTAAATTCATATTTCATGTCTATAAGTTAAGAGTAATTTTATGTGAATGTTGTAAAACATTATTCTGTATATCACTTTTATCATTCTATGTTTAATATTAATACGGTATAGAGGTTTGGCTTTACCTTTCTCTTTTTATTAATGACAGTCTCAATTTGATTTCCATTCCAAACAAGTATGGCTTTAAAATTTTATTTTCCTAAAAATTATATTTCAGTAATAATTTCTGTATTTAGGAAACATTCGCGTAACCGTATAAATAAATATTCCATGAATTTTAAAGCAATAAATGATTACATATGCGAATTTGATAGTACAATTTATCCTTTACAGAAGTGTTACTGTACACACACACATTATATACATACCTTATAATTATGAATCGGGCAGTAAAATATGATATTTTAAGCGAAAGAATACATACGTTAAAATGTTAAAACAATTATCTCTCACGTTTTGCAATTACGTTATCAGTTTTTATAGGAATGATTTAAACAAAAATTTGATATACAGTTATGAGTATTTGTGCCCATTTCAGAACAAAGAATGTAGCCAGTTCATCCGTAGAATTCGAACGTGGTTGCCTAATTTATAAATGTTTTTTCTAACCTGCTGGCTGTATCAGGGCCGTCGCGAACTTGTTCGCGACGTCCCCGGCTGTATGCTGAAATTCCAAGCAGGTCTGGAAAAATATCATATATCCATATCATGGTATTGTTGCTTGAACATGGTGTGTTGCCAACTGAAAGTGACACACTGTTGGCCACTCAAAGTTGAAACACCTAGAAGAAAATATACAAATCGGGTGAAATTTACATCATATATTTGTTGCGATAAGATATAATATTAGCATTGCAAATCCTACGCACATCATGGGTAACTGCTGTGCCAATTTTAAGTGTCATATAAGGGGAGAGAAGACGGTAAATTTGAAGTATGGCCGCTGCTTTTTCGTGCATTTTTTAAGTTAACTATTTAAATGCGCCTCGTAGAAGACATCTTTGGCTTATTGGAAAGGTGACTTGTTAAAAAGACGAGCCTCCTGCACCTTGCATCGTGATTGAGAATAGTGTTGAATTTCATTCTCGCATTCATTCTCATTTTCATTTCCGATGCACTGAATAGCCTGGGCTAGACTTCTGAAGTATTAGAGCCCGTAGTTCTCCCATATCTTCAGCATTTCTGTCAGCCATATTTCAACAAGATAATGCATGATCACACATATTAACGAAATTTCTATGTTCTTCTTTCTTAATCAAATTGATTCACTTTCTTGGCATGCTTTTGCTTCCGATCTATCACCAATCAATCACGATCTATCATCGATCTATCACAATGTGTACATTTTTCTTGCAAAGCATCTGGTCCGCGATATAGCACTCGCTGCAGTATGTTATCAACTTTAGCAACGTGTGGAAGCCGCGTAGATTTTTATATCCTAAGAATGCATCATAAGCCTCTTCGATTCTGTGCCAAAGTGTGTAGCAGCGGTAGCAACAATGGTGCCTAACCTAAATATTGAATTTTGTCATTATCTACACTTCAGAAGAGGCTGAAATTTCAATCATTTGACGTTTTTATGTTCTGCCAAATAAATTTTGCTGTAACATCTCTTGATTTTCTCATTATTGTTTTTAGATGGCTTGCAACACAATAGCCGAAATGTAAGAAGAACATAACTATCCAAAATGTTCATATTGCGTCTCTGTTTAATTTATCAGAAAAAACATACAACGAAAAACATCCTATAAATAAGCATACATATATTACCGTATTTGATGATTGAATCGATGCTCTCGGATAAAAGACGTTTGTTAGGCATCGATGTCAAGCTAATCCAACTAACTGGAAACTTTTGTAACGTAACTCGTTGTCCCAGGAAATAGTTTTATAGAGATCTACTGGAAGTTGTGACAATACCACTTCATTCAAGCCTGCTTGGTTTGTTAGATGAAGTGATGTTTTGCTTACGTGTGGCAACATAGCCATGATTCTTGAGGACATGCAATTCTTTCTGTTAAGTATTGGCATACACCATAATATTTCTTTCCTGTTGAAACTCTCTGTAAAATTCCTTACTGTTGTTATGATTCTCTAACTTATAGTCACTCTGATCATGTTAGATTAGCTTAGGGGGACGACCAACATGTACAGTATGTGTCTCCAACTCTCATAGTTTTCAACTTCTTCATGATCTGCTTAACAGTTGATCATGGTTGTCATAATTCTACCACTGTTTGTGAGTAGGAGTATCACTAATATAGCAACTAATTATCTCTTTTGATCTCCCTTCAAAATCACCAAGTTCCTTTCATTTCAACATACAATCCCAATTTCTCACTGTATTAATGACATTTCCACTTCACGCATCATATTTAAATTTTTGCAGATTAAGCTTGAATATCAGATTTGCATAAAATCCAGCATGCAGTCGAATATTATGAAGAAAAGCTTTTGTTCCGTTTTTCATCATTATAAAGTAATGTACACAAATATTGTTTGAGTAACAAAAATATTGCAGTTCTCAAAGTTTATTACTAAATAGCTCTGACAAAGACAATATGATGGAATTTCAAACTTTTTCTTCAAAATTTAACTTGTAAAGACAAACAAAAAATTAATGATTTGGGAAGTTTTCTTAAAAATTTTACCTATTATTTTTAATAACCTATTGAAGTACATCTAGTTTTCATTAAAAATTTTTCCATGTTAAGTCTCTAATTGTATAAGTTATGTAAGGTATACGGTTTATTCCCAATCACAAAAAGTATATATGTGTGCTATTAACTTAGCATCTAAATTAAGCTTAAATGATACATTTAAATATTAAAAAAATATGTTAATTGCTTTTTCCAAAACATAATTTTCAATCACAGATTAACCAATAAAATTTATTCCCTTAGTTTTAAATGGAAGTTATATTTTGATTATCCTATCTTTAGACTAATTTAATTGTAGGGAAAATAATATTTTATTCACTGTTAACATTTTGATACAAAATTTATTTAGCTAACAGCTAGATTTGCATTCGTTGATAATCCATACCTAGCAGATTGACTAATAAAGTCTCACGTCTTTTTACTTACCCTTAATTATTATTTAATCACAATAAAATTTTTATCTTTCTATTGAAAGAAAACCATTTCATTTTGATAAATGTTCACAAAGAAAAGACAGTCACTAGAAGCCATGTAAAGTATTTGAAAATAAAATACTATTTGTCTGGAAAAATTTGTATTTGATGATTAATTTCTAAAAACTGAAAAGATTTTCTTAACTAATATTTATTCCATTTATTTCTGTAATTAAAATTTTTTTAAATGTGTTTGATATTGTACAATACTTTTTTTAATTATCATTTCAAAACTGGTGAGATGTAAAATATTATTTACACAATATAATTAATGCAATATCATCAGTAACAACACAAAATTGTTTTCTTCGTTTATTGTATTGGGTTGGCAAATAAGTAATTGCGGATTTTTTTTAGAAAATCAAAGACAATTTTTTCATGGAACTAAATAACTTTATTCTGTAATGTATTGCACATTTTGATCAATGACCTTTTACCATCTTTCAGGCTGCATCATAATCTAACGTTCATAAAACTTCTGGTTTTTATTAGCAAAAAACTGAATCAGGTACGATTTGACATCATCATTATTGAAATTTTTACCATTCAAGGATTTTGTAAATATCGAAACAAAAATTATTCAGATGGTGAAAGGTCAGGGCTATATGGTAGATGTGGCAAAACATCACAACCTAGCTCCAAAAATTTTTGCCGAGTGACCAAAGATGTATGTGGCCTTGTGTATTGTCATGATGGAATACAACACCTTTTCGATTTGTCAATCGGGCCGATTTTCTTCAACTGAATTGTTTAATTTCGTTAGTTGTTCAATGTAGACATCAGAATTGATCGTTCGGTTGGGTGGTAAGAGTTCAAAGTAGACAATTCCTTTGTAATCCCACCAACTGATAACAAAACCTTCTTTTGATGAATATCAGCTTTTGATGTTGTTTGAGTTGGTTCACCTGGCCTGCTCCGCAATTTTTTCCGCTTGATATTGTTGTAAGCAACCCATTTTTCATTGCCAGGTGTCAGTCGTTTTAAAAATGGATCATTTTCATTACGTTTCTTTAGCAAATTGCAGCTGTTAATGCGTTGCGTTAAATGCGTTTCTTGCAGTTCGTGAGGAACCCATGTATCGAGTTTTTGAACATAGTCAAGTTGTTTTAAGTAATTTTCAATGCATGTATGTGATACATGAAGCTTCTCTGCAATCTCACGTGCTGTACTGTGACGATCCGAATCGATTATTGCTTTGATTAGGTCGTCATCAACTTTAACTGGACGACCAAAGCGTTCTTCCTCTTTGAGTGAAAAATCACCAGAACGAAATTTGGCAAACCAATTTTGACACTGCCGTTCTTTTAATGCTTCGTCATCATAAACAGCACATAACTTTTTATGAGTTTGCGATGCGTTTTTCCCTTTGCGGAAATAAAAAAGCAAAATATGACGAAAATGTTCCTTTTTATTTTCCATTTTTCAACGAACGCCAAACGAAAACTACGCAACTGATCAAAAATTTTTTTTTACTGATTGACAGCTGAATTGCCTACAATCAAATAACAAAATGTGTTTTACATTTGTACTTCGTCTGCAAACCTAAAAATTCAACTGAAGCCATATATGAGCGAAATCCGCAATTACTTATTTGCCAACCCAATATATTGAAAAATAAACTATGTGATTTTTATAGGAAACACAGTATATTAATTACATTGATTGTAATGTTTATCAAAAATGAACATTATTTATTTAATGATATAATATATGATTGTTTACTTAGTGAAAGCTTAGGGTTAGATCACTGGAAGCTTTTTGAGTATTTATATGGCTGTAAATATATTAGAAAGTTTTAAAAGATAGTTCAATTTAAAATACATTTTGTTAATAATTGAAGGAAACTATCACATTTCATAATATAAATTTATGCGTAAAATACTTTATTTAAACCCGCATCTAGCCATATGGTACACAGCTTAAAATTTTCCGATATATTTCGTTGCTCTGTCATCAGTAGGTTAATAAGGAAAAATATATTTGTTTAATAAAAGCAATAATATATGCAAGACATTCACAGACGCAAACTGAAATATTTAGTTCTTGTTATCGCAAGTCAGACTTTAAAAAGTTTTCTTAAATAGCTGCACAGTTCACAAACATTTAAACATATTTCTGTGGCAGAATTTTTTTTATCTAATTATTGAATTACAAATTTTTATAACACTCGTAAGGCCTCCTTACCTTAAGGCAAAAATGAAATTCCTAGCTTAAATTTAATAAGATAAATTATATGCGTGAATCTCCCTAAATTAATTAGAGAAAGTAAGATCCAAGCATACAACTGCTTCAGAACTTTATGCATAATTCAAATATGAGATATCAAAAACCTTACCGAAACCGAAAGAAATTTTACTTGGAGTCTGTGAACCGACTTAGGATCTTCATGACGAAACCAGTATATGATTTTAACAAATTTAATGCTCGATTGAGTTTCAGAAGGGAACGGGTGTTTTTTCAGTTTTCAATAACACGAAATGCAAGAGCTCCAACAATGCTGTACGGTGTGTTCATGCATTTCAATCAGATAGTATTGAGATAAATTAATGTAAAGCGTTTATCTTTGTTTACCTTTATCAATATCCATATTAAGAAATCTTTTTAATTAAAATGAAACGTATTTTTTTTTCCTATAATATAATGGAGAAAACGTTATCATCATATATATAATTATTTGTAGAATAAAAAATTGGGAAAATAGAGGCAATTCCATAAGTAAATTTTAATAGGAAATTTGCACAAAGGCTGTTGAATATTTTACTAGTAAATTGTAAATAATTCAATAAGTAACATAAATATCCTAGAGTTGGGAGATATCAAATTACTGCTTCAAGAAAATATCTTCAGAAATACTTAGATAAACTTATAATGAGTTTTTATGTTTTATATTTATTATCTATCTCCTGTAATAGTGAATAATATTATTCCTCATGTACGACACATACCTTTATTTACCAAAGGTGTAAGATCAAGAATACGCTATAAATATTATTATTGATTTGATTGTTAAACTCCGTAATTTTTGCAGCTAAAATTTTTTTCAGAAAAATAGATTTTACTGTTGCTTCTGATTATATTTTTTTCTATTGCTTGATTATTTTCCACCAAGATACCCCGTGACAAAGTGTAATGTCAAATACTAACTGCTGACCAAATCATTAAAATTGACGAAAATTGGCGTGACTGAAGAAGAAAGTGTTAATTATCTATAACTTATAATAGAGTGTTTCTATCCAACATTGGAGTGATAAGTTCGTACAATTTTTTGCTATTGTATTTAGCATTTGTCGTAATAGAATTTTTATTTTATTAAGAATGACATACTGTCAATACGATGATTCCTTGTAAAGGGTCAGCTTTATAAATAATAATCATACTTAAAATGTTGAAGAAATATTAACGAGAAAGATGATTTGTTTTATTAGCTCTACGTTTTAATTTTAGAATGATATTATTTTATTAACTTGTAAACAATAGAATTTTAGTTAATAATACTTAAATATTTTTTTATTTATTTTCTGACATGCAGTTCTTTTATATTTAATCGATTAATATAATCGTCTAATATCGAATTTATGTAATCAAATTTGTAATCTTCTAACATTGAATTTTTAACTATAATTACGAAATAAATAAGAATTTTTTCGGTTAAGCAGTTCTTTGACGTGACATAAGTTTAAATTACAAACGGTAATCTAAAAAATTAATGTAAGAGGCTATAAATAGCTAATATGTTAACATTCGTAAATTTTAATATAGGATATATTATATTAACTATTGGTGATTTTTCTCTCTTTTCTGTGAATTTGTCATCTGAAAAACACTACATGAATTTCTTTCTAATTTAATTACTTCTGATTTCAAAATATTTATTCATATTTGCAATTTAGGATTATTGTATTTATCTGTCAATAAAAGAAACATTTACAGTTTTACAGGTTTCGGCTTATAAATTTTTATGTGGATTTTATACATATGTTTTCTAATACGTATATATACATTATCTATGCATATATATATATATATATATATATATATATATAGGTATACATATATATATATCTATATATGTATATATATATATATATATATATATATATATATATATATATATATATATATATATATATATATATATATATATATATATATATATATATATAAATATATATATATAAATATATATATATATAAATATATATATATATATATATATATATATATATATATATATATATATATATATATATATATATATATATATATATATATATATATATATATATATATATATATATATATATATATATATATATATATATATATATATATATATATATATATATATATATATATATATATATATGTATATATATATATATATATATATATATATATATATATATATATATATATGTATATATATATATATATATATATATATATATATATATATATATATATATATATATATATATATATATATGTATAGATATTGTAAGGCATGGTTAGTTTGATTTGGCCTTGTGCTGTTGAGGGGAGTTTGCAGGGCAGATTGTGGATGTGTACCCCCTTAAGTCTTCTCGAGGGATGGACACAGTCCTTATGTACAGGATATTCAAAGTCAGAGGCACTGAGGGTTTCGTCTCCTAGCACAGTAGTTTCCTGCAGTTATAGTACCCTAGTTTTGTGTGCTAGCTGGATGCAAGTAAGGTGAAATGGTGGCAGGCCTGCCAGTGTGTTGAGGGCAATTGTGGATTTGGTCCTGTAACTTCTCGTGATTAAAAGTGTGAAGTATCGCTGTAGGATGTATAATTGCCGCTGCTTCCTATCAGTCATGAGTAGAGTTCACAAGGATGAGCCATAAGTAACCATTTTCTCAAATGATAGAAAGGTAAATTGCCTTATTGCCTTAGTTATTTTACTTTTAATGCCCCACTCCCTAGCGATCATGGAGCGGAATAGTTTAACTATTGTTATCATCTTTGTCTTAAGCTGCCTGACATGTGGTAGGAAGGTCATTTTGCTATCAATTGTTTCTCCGAGATATTTTAGTGTTTTGGTACGTTTTAGGCTATTATTTTCTAAGGTTATTCTGGGATTTGATTTTAAGTGTTTTCTTTTCTGGTGTAGGATGAGGACTTGCGATTTAGAAAGAGAAATTGTAAGCTTCAAGTTGCTACGGTATTTGGAAAAATGTTTCAAGGATTCATTGCTATCTGATAGCAGGGATGCTTTTGTATTGCTTTCAACTACCAATAATGTGTCGTCGGCAAAGGCAATTACTTTGCTATGATCTGGCCAGGATGATGTTAATAATTCATTAAAGAAGATGTTCCACAGGATTGGGTCACAAATAGATCCCTGTTGATATCCCCTGGTATGAGGAATTGTGACGCCCCTCCATTATGAACTGTGGTGAACGATCTGTCTTCCAGAAAGCTGAAGATCAAGGATGTTACATTACGTGGACATCTAGTTTGTAGCAGTGTTTGACGCACCCAGGCCACCAAAGTGAGTCAAAAATCTGCTGGATATCCATTGCAATCAGTGCCACGTAGTTTCGTACGTGGTGTGATTCGTCAACTAGGTTCCTAAGTTTTTGGAAGGCACGTTCTGTCGAGGTGTTGCTTCGAAATCCGTATTGGTGATTACTAAGGAAATTCGTTTTATACAGGTGATGTTTGAGCCTTCCTATGGTCAATCTTTCCAAAACCTTTCATAGAGTTGATAATAAGCAGATTGGTAGATAGGAGGTCGGTTGACTAGGGATTTTGTTCTTCTTTAGAAAGTAGATAATCTGGTCTTGTTTGAATTGTTTGTGGAAAGCTTTAAGCGTGAGACAAAGATTAAAATATTGGAAGAGGAAAGTTGTATTTTCTCAAAAGGGAAACTTGATAATCAAATTGTTTATCGCACCTAGGCCTGGAGCTTTAGAATTCTTTCTTGATTCTTGATAATATACTTTAGTTCTTTGAATGCAAAGGGTTGGTCCATTGTGGTTGTGGAATTTGGGAACTGACTTCTAATTCTGTGGTGGTGTTGATTGTCAGTTGCAATGTCATCTGCTGGAAAAGTAGCCTTTAAAAGTTCCTGGAGTTTGGTGGTGGTAGTCTGACTATTGTTGGTTGTAGAAGTGAGGGTCTGAAACTGTGGGCTGGAAAATTTTGCCGGTTGCAATTCGTTTCAAAATACCATGCTCTTTATTGTTGGTAGTGCAGCACCGCGAGCAGCTCCGCAATTTTGCTTCTTAAATCAATCTTTTATAGATAGCCAGGTGTTGCTTATACTTTAGATTCAGCTGATCTGGCTGGTGTAGGTGCGTTTTTCATAAATCTTCGTATGGCTTTTGTTTTTTGCTTTTGGCTCCTCAGGCTGGTTATATACCAAGACTGGTTCGTTTTCTTAATTGGATGTCGGACACTGAAAGACCTCTTCAAACATTGATTTTAAAACATCCAGGAGTTGGATGTACAGTTGATACTGATGGCGCACTAATTGAGTTGTGACCACCGGTGATTGAGGTTTCTTTGCTGTCATGATTGGGCATTTAAATTAAGGTTATTGGCTGATCACAGTTATTTATCGGTTAGTGGTGCTACGGTAAGTGGTTTGTTTGTAGTATTTTCTTTTTGTTTTTTCTAGCTGTTTTTTGGTAAAATTGTTATATGATGGGCAGTTGAAATCATATGTCGGGTAATATTTTTTAGTAGGGTATTCACATCCTTTTTTATTATTCTCAAAGCAGTTGATGCAAAAAGATTTATTTTCGGTGCATTAATGTGTCATGTGCTTGCCTCCACATTTCCCACAAAACTTGGCATTACTGTAGTTGGTAGCTGTGTGGTGGAGGGACTGACAGTTTTGGCATCTACGTAGAGTTAAAATGTGGTCGATTTTGAATCTTCCTAAACTTAGGAAAATGAAGCGATTTTTGAGGAGCTTTAGCCCTAATGGTGTTGGGAGTTCAAATATCCAGTTCCACAAGTTGAATCTATTTAGTTTGAAGAATCCTAATATCCTGTGTGTTTTTCAGATTTAAGTCTTCCTGAATCATGTTGCGGATTGTTTCGTCAGTGATGGTTTCTGGAGTGTTAAGAAGAATAAGCTGTATTTTAGGTATATCCTTTGGAACCACCATAATGTTTTTATTGTTAGGAATTATTGATAGCTATGTTATGTCCTTATGGTTCCTGCATTGGATTTCGACATGGGTTTTTGTCATTTAAATAACTTTAGGTAGGATAACACTTTCAATTTGCCACAATGTTTGTCCGATGTTGTCTGCTGGAGCTCTTTTTATTATTAGGTATGGCTGAGATTTTACCGATTGACTATACGTTTTTAGAGTCTGCTAGCTTGGTTCCAGGTTCTTCCTTAGAGATTATAGAGTGGAATTTTGAAGTTTGTTGTTTAAGGATTTGATAGCATTTGTAAATTCAGGTGGACTCTGGTCTTTTAGGACTTTTATATTCTGCAGAAGCTTCTTCGACGTTGTGTCAATATATTCGACTGGGGGTGTTGGTTGAGAAGTTGCAAATTTGAATTCCTCTTGTAGATTTTTGATGAGCGTGAGGGCTTTATCACACTTCTCAGTCAGAAAAACGAATCTGCCCTTATTTTTTGATTGTATGATTTTCTTTAGGGTTTGCTACATTGCAAATGGTATTGCATCCTTAACTTTTTGTTTTTTCCTTCTTTTTTCAATTTGTGATGGAAGTTTTGCTACCGCTGAGTACATAATAACCACTTCACCATGAGAGTTAAGATCATTAATAATAATCAATATCATAAGTATCAAAGATTATTAAATTTAAACATAAATCGATAGAAGGGAATCCACCAGATAAGCATAACGTTGTCGCATGTCTGTATCTTAATTTGGGCTAAGTTATTTATTATTTAGTTAATTTTTTAAATGGTAAGAAATAATATATTTTAAGCATTCATCTCAATGAGACAGGGTCTAATTAGAGTTGCTTTACGTTTTGGGTAAAATTTCATTCATGTAATCCCATAATCTTCTCCCCACTACTATGCTCTGCAATTCCTCTACATTTATTTCCCAAGTCAATTAAAGTAAACTACTCATAACTATTAAGTGAAAATTTATTATGGTATTTAACTACCAGATAATTTATTTTAAATGAATTAAATATTTTATTTAAGTTAAATTAATGCTTAGGTTATTTGTATTACATTTAAGTAAATAAGAGATTATTATATTTATAAGAAATGTTCAGTAAGACATTTAGTAGACCTAACTTAATGTAAAATGTCAGGGTTTAAATTATCCTGTCTTCGTAATAAAACAACTACAAAATATTAAACATTAATTTATTTTACAAGATAATATGTAAATTAATTTATTTTACAAGTAGTAATAATTGTTGAATTAACATAAAGTAATGATTGTTAGACACATATAAAGATTATAAAAACTGTAAGACATTAAAAAGTAATGTTCAAAAGTACAATTTATAATAATAAATTATTATAATATCACAAAATTAAAATTGACGTGTTAAAATAAAATAAATAAATAAAAATTAAAAATGAGAAAAAAATTAGTTCTCTCAGTTATAAAAGCAATGATATTTGAATAAAAATCTCAAAGTTATAAAAATAAATACTAAAAATACAAGCCTTGTAGTTAAAAATCTTTAAAAGACTCGTACAAAATCTCGAAAAAGTTATAGTCCAAATGTTTAAGAAAAAAATATTTAAAATACAGAACTAGAATAAAAAAATAAATAAATAAATTTTAGTTCCATAACTTTGGCTTAGTTGCTAAAGCAAAAAAAGATCAAGTCCATAAGAAGAGTTATGGAAAAAGTTTAAGTTCTGGATATAGGCTTATCTTGCAACGTGAAAAAGTTAAAGTTCAACAAAAGTGGACTAAGAAAAAAAGTAATATTAAAAAAAATAGAATAAAACAAATAAAAAATAAATAAAATAAAAAATAAAAATAAATAAAATAAAAAAATGCCTTCTAAGTGGGCTCATTAGATGCACATGTAAAAATAAGGAACTTTGAACTTTGTTCCACGTTGCTGAGACATTTAGGAATCGAGAAAACAACTGATTAATAATAAATTAAATTAATTAATTATGCGCGGGAAATTTGGGGCGCAAAGAGTTAAGATGAAAGAGAACAGGGGGACATAGCGAGGAAAAAAAGCAGAAATTTGAAAAAACCAACAGTATCAATGCATCTACATAGGGGAAAAATGAAGAAACATGGGGAGTTAATACGAAAAGAAATATAATTTCTTAATGCACTAATTAGACCATATCTCATTAACTGTTGATTGATAACATGCATTACATACTTAGAAATCACAGAAATTCGTTGCGAATAAATATAAAAAGATTAGAGCGGAATGATTAAAAATTAAAAAGTTACAGTAGTTTATAAAGATTAGAATTGCAATCAAAATATTCAAAAATACACACACAAATAATGGAATAAAAATATAAAATTTACAAAATTGTACAATAAGGACTATTTTAATCTTACAATTATATATTATACATTTTTGTAATCGTTATAATTTCCTCTCGAGTTTGAGAACTATTCTAGGAAGATAGGACAGTTAGAACCGAAGTCTTCAATGAATAATTAAAAAGGTGGAAAAAATTTTGCGAAAAACTGACAGAAAACATAGATTTTATGTATTTATTGAAAAATTAATAATCTCGGTTCCAATTACCCCATCGACACAGTCTATACCTCTAAACGCACGAAATCAATGCATGGAACGCTGTAATACGACATCTGGGCACTTACTTTGGTTTAAGCCGCTCACTATGACGTTAATTAATCCAAAGGAACAATGATTGATAAAAAAAAATTGAAATACCTAAAATTAGTTATTGAAAAACAAATTTCTACTTTTCGAAATGCCACAAAATTCGCACCAATTGTGTACTTGGGATAAATATCTTCTGAACTACTGTAATATCTTGTGGAACTAATTAATTAATTACTACATTCTAATTAGCTGTGATAGCAAAATCACCTAACTCCGTTGCTGGGGTTGTACGAACAGAGGGTACAACAGAACAATCTGCTTCCACTCGTTGCCTAAGTTGATCTGGTGTGGTAGCTGGGGATGAAATCTGGGTTAATTGTTAAGCAACCATGGACCACACATGTTTTCTATCAGTGAAAGATTCGGAGAGCAAACCGGCCAGAGAAGCAATTCATTCTGGCGATTGATGAAGATCCCTTGGACACGAAGATCCCTACGTGTGGTCACACATTATACTGTTGAAATACAGCTGTGGGCAAGCCCTAAAAATAGGGAAGGAAAACTTACTCCAATAGCTCGAGATGTAGCGCAGGCTGTTTAAAGAACCGGCAGTGCGTGCTAGAGGAGTGCAAGAGTGATATCCAATAACACCCCATACTATAATACCCGGTGCAGGACCAGTATGGTGGTGCATAACGCAGCTGTTTAGCATCCTCTATTCATGGTATGTCCAAAATCCAATGCGACCATCGTGGTGTTGACTACAGAAGCGTGACTCGTCAGTAAAGACAATTTCATTCCATTCTGCCGTTCACACCCTTTTTTCATCGCACCATTGGTGGTGAAGATGACTGTGGTTATGCATCTAAGGTAGACGAAGCAATGGACGTCTTGCAGACAGACCACTCTGCTGTAAACGACGTCGAATGGTACGCGCAGGCACTGGATGATGCATTACAGACCGAATGTGCTGTGCTAAGGTTTGTGATATGGCTGAGCGATCCGCCACTGCCATGCGTACATTACTATACAAAGTTATGTGTGTCCATTGAATTATGTGTCTTCTATTACAACTCACACATCTTAAAATAAACCTTTTGCTCTCTCAACCCTAGATGACTCTCTCATCCACATATAGAAGGAACTGCTATACAATACATAAGGAACCAATACAATACATACGAAATCAAAAAAATCGTATATTTTCTTCTTAGAACTAGAATCTCTCACATATAAAAAGACCAATAACCCGAGCCGCAGCCGACGTATATTGCTCCTTTGAGAATTTTCTAAAAAAGCATTTCTTTAATATTATTAGGCAAAAGCTTATAATGAATGTAGTATTTGAAAATGCTAGCTTTTCTTTTTATTGGAGTTAATATTTTTCATTGCAATTAAAATTTTCCAATATCATATTCAAAAATTAATTTGAAAAATGATAGAAATTAACTTGTCAAAAAGGAACGGAGGAACTTCGTAAACGAATGCAATGTCTCTTATGTTGAAAGGTAGGGGGTTCAACATCTAACCCAGCCTAATATCGTCACCGTAAAAGGTCCTGAGCAAGTTAAATGTTTTTGACCTCAGTTATCCTTCTAAATATTATGGATATCTTGAAAGAACGAAATCATTTTAGGAGTTTACCTCATCACCTACCAAAGTTCAAAATAAAGAGATTGTTGATGGTATTTAGCAGCTTCAGTCGGAAGAAATAGATTACCGGAAACGTAACATGACACCATATATTAATCACCCCCTAGTCTGGTGGTGACAGGCATCATTCTATTTACAAAGTAAACGAGTTTAGTAAAGTGTTTGGTTTTACTCTTAATTAATAAAATATTTAAGCCTATAAAAAATTGTCAACAAATGATGAATGTAATAAAACAGATCACCAAGTAAGAAAGAAAAATGTGAGCAGTACAATGAATGTTGAATCAAACTAATTCACCAAATTGAAAATATTTTTAATGGCAATACTAACACATCTCAGTTTACGATGAATATTATGTAGCGGTTTCGCAGTTAAGCAGATTTTGGATGCTTCATATAATGAGTAGAAAACAGAGTATGCCTGTTTACTTAATATTAATGCCATGAAACGTTAATTTCAAAGACATTTTTGTTATAATCTTCACATTTGCATAAAAAAATCGTCAAATCGAAAAGAAAAAATAGCGTATTAATTTCCTGAGTAAAATAGTCTAATTTTTATTGTATTCAATGAAAAATATATTGAAAACTAAAATAAGTATAAATTTATTAGATTAACAAACATAAAATAATTTACTACTTTTATTATATTAAAACTGTTATTTTTTTCAATAACGTCGGGCACTTGGTTGACTAAGCCCTCACCACAACAAGGCCGGAAACTCCTACTCATTTGTCGTTACCCAGTAGTCACCTGTGAACCAAATCATGGAGGTCAGAAGCATTAGCCACTTCACACCACAACAAACCCGTTTAAGGATGGAAGTTTCTGTAAAGCGTAGAATAGAGGGCGCTACTACCATGGAGATCTAGAAAACTTCCGGCACGAAATTTCCTGCTTACTATTCTATTACTGTCTTATACCATTGTGCTTGTTTTCGGTAGTTTCCATTGCTTTTGAGAAATATTCATTTAAAAATAATTATTCTATAAAATTTTTTGAAATGCTGAAAGCAAATAATGGTAGTAGTTGTTGCGTAGCATTTGGTTGCAACAAAAGTGGCTGTAACATAATTCTATAAATTCATGTATGGTTTGCGTTACATAATATGGTTTGTTTATTACTTTCAGGTCATTATTTTCCCCAAGGATTATTAAGATCGCGCGGAATCTAGTCGCGCGAGCTGGGACAAATTTACTTTTGCAAGTGAAAATGTTCAAATGTCCAATGGAACCCGATTTAGAATCCTTAATTTAAATAGCTATATATTAAATCAACTCTTAAAAATAAGACTTAAATTTTAATTGCAATAAAAACCAAGATTTTTTTTAAATATTAATAAACAACAAGTAAATAAACACATCATACAAATTTTGTTCTACTCATTATTGATACCAATTCATATATTCTAGCATGATCAAGAAAATTTTAATAAAATTTATAAATGAAAAAGCATAAATGAAAGCATAAATAATACCTTGCTTAATATTTGAAATGATTTATAGTTCAATCGTGCGCAAAATGTTTTTCCTGAAATTTTGGAATAAATGCATAAAATTAAAAATTAGTTAAAGAAGAAAATGATTAACAATTGAGATAAATTATAACAAGAATTAGAATGTGGGTTACAATGTATCATATATCAACAATTGATCCTAATATTGCCAATAAGAGCGACTCTCCGCAAAATATGGTAATCCATCAGGATTATTTAAGTAAAAATTAAAAAAATGTTTAAAAGATTAACGGGATCACATCACTGATTGCACTTTTATTAAAAATTATAATTTTAACGAAAGAAATAAAAAAAAATTTCGAAAACAGAAATAAATATCTAAAAGTATTTAAATAAAGATTTTTGCGATTGCATTGATTTTCAATGGGAAGAGAGAAAACCGGAAGTATTTCAGATGGCTTCTGGTCAACTGAGGTTAGTTTTTGTTTACATAGGAAACTCCATCCATAGGGTGAGCCACATTCATACTTCACGAAGAAAGGACAGAGAAACACTGAGAGAAAGTAACATCCATGCCCAAACCAGGATTCGAATTCAAGATACACAGCTCAAGAATCACGAATGCTAACCACTCGGCCATCGGTCGGCTGTATTAAATAACTTATTAATTTTATTAAATATGAAAATCTTTTTAAATTTACGGAGTTTTAGTTTTTTTATTTTCAATGGAGGGAAGATAATTTTTATCTAATTTCATTTATTAATGTCTAGTTTTAAAAAATCATTTTCCTTTTTTAGTTTTTCATATTTCATTTGATTTTGAAATTTGTAAGAAATGGATCAATATGCATGCATTTTGCAAAATTTATTACAGTTTTTTTTAATCTCGTATTTAATGATTATTATCAATGATAAATGAACGTAAGCTGTTAAAATTTTCTAGAAAAAAATGTTTTGTTAAAATATCAAAAACAATGCATGATCTTAATAATTAAAAAATAAAGAAAACTGATGTATTTTTTGTTAAATGGTTTGTTATGAGTCACTGGAGTAGAGGCAAGAATTATTTTTGTGGGGAACTAAAAACTTAAATATGAAATTATGAAATAATATCAATAAATAAATTAGAATTGTAAATTTCTAATTTTTAGTACATACAAGCGATCTCAAGTATTTCTTATTGCGAAGTTTTGGTAGTTAGATGGAGGATCAAAGTTTAAAATTATTCCTTTTTGGTTGGGGGAAATATAAAGAAAAATGAAGTACATATGAATCTAACTTTTAGGGAGTAAGCTAAAAATATGACAGTCAAGTGGCATTAGGAAATAATTACCAGAAAATCCGTATGCTGAACAGGATCAATGCACCGAAAGATAAAAAGACATTTTATGATTAAAAAATGTTTTAACATTTATTAAATATATAAACAAAATGAGTGTTAATAATAGGATAAAAAATTAATAAAGCAAGTAATTATTATAAACAAGAATAATTTTCAGTTGTATTCGATGAGGTTGAGAAAGTACTGGAATACTTAGAGGCTCAAATTAGGTCTAACTCACTGAATGCATGGTTATTGAAGAAAAGGGAAAAATGACATTATATAATTGGAAATCCTAGTTGAATATTAGAGTAACTTTCAATTAGAGGAAAACTGGATTGAGGCTACAAAAATGAGAGAGGATGAAGAAGACTACACATCACAGTCGTCTTCGAAATAGCTCGGGAATACCTCATGATTGCGTGAAGTTATCAACTGAGAATCCAAAATTTTGTTTTTTTTTAAAAATTCCCCACAACAAAAAGAGGTTTCGCAATCATATCCTGAAACCTTTCCTTGCGATTGGAAAATGGTTGTCAAAACAGTAGTGGTCTCAATTGAGGTATCCTTCCATAAGAATTGGAAAAAACAGTTGTCAAAACAAGTATCAGACTTGGAACAGGCATTCTAACAGGAAAGATGAAAGAAGCTGTCTCGTAGTGCGCCGAAGACGGAAAATCGTTTTTTACAAAATATTTAATTTATATCAAAAGATATAAATTTTTTCTAAGGAAAGAGTTCGCCATTTGATGCGAATGCATGAAGGTCAGCAGATAAGTACCTGGTTCAAGAAGATTCATATTGTTGTTTCATCTCCATACTTCCTTGATTTCTACCAGTTAGGTGGTGAGCCAGGTGAGAATCTTCATAATTTAAAAATCGGAACCAAACAGAATACTCTGGTACTTGGCTTGTCATCCCCAGAGACATTTTTTCACTTGAAAGACATTGTAATCATGACCTATTTAATGTGCCCAATCTACCTTTAGTGAACAAGACAGTTCTACGGTTCAGTCGGGATTTGAAATCACTATTTTCTGATAACGAGAACGATACTCTAACCTATCAGGCCACCACGGCCTCACAAGCTCTAAAGTAGAAGAATTAGTTGAAGACGAGGAAATATCTGAAGAACCAAGACTGGGAAAAAATATACCGCGAAGTGCAGTAACTACAAAAGGCTTAGAAGCAGTACAAGAAGAAGGCACTGAAAACAGAGTGCATTGACTTGATTAATGTCTGAAAGTATTCAGGAACTTCATAGCAGGAGTCTTACTGGGCAATCCCCAAATCCACTTGAGTGCGAAGTGGTAAATTTCTCTTCTGTGCTTCATGTTGTATGGCCAAACCGATATATTCAGTATGCTTATGTTTGGGGTTTAAGGTCAAATTTTAAAAATTCTAAATTCAAAAGAGTGATCTGGGAGCCTTCTGGAAGCCACTCTCGAAGGGTGGGATATCCCAGGTTTATGCTAAAAGTTTCCAAGTTGATAGGAATGTACAATTGATATAAGTAAGTGTAAGTGACCAGACAGAATGCTAATGTATCTGTTACTTGTCAGGCTTGTTTCTAGTCTCTTGTCGTATTCACGGTTTTCTTATCCCTCTTATTATAAATACAGCATACCATCATCGCTGGTGTACCAGTCTGAACAGTTCCTTGTTGACATACAAGATCTTTGAAATTATAAGATTTTCCCATATTCTGATGAGTTCATCTACTCAATACGTAAGGAACGAAACGCATTGGACCAGGTAATATGTTCCCAATTAAAATATCCAATGACGGTGTTGGTGATTCCAAGTTTCCACAAACGCTTGTGTCATACAGTAAACAAAAGCATAGGTAGGATTTGGCTTTCTACATTGCTGGCCAAACAAATTGCTACACAAAGAAAGACAAGAGATAACGCAACAAAATTCATTTTCTAAGTAACATGTTGACCAAGGATCAAATGATTAAATTTATAGACTTCTATGAAGTGTGGCTCCTGCCAAACTCAGTAGCCAGAGCAGACGCAATTGTTGGAGATCACCACTGCCACATGCCTTGGGATTGATTCAAAGAGAATTTGGATGTGTTCTCGAGGTACAGTAGACAAAGCAGCCTCCACGTTGCCAAAGTTGATCTGACGTGGCAGCTGGGGATGTAATCTGGGTCAATGATTGAGCAAAAAATGGATCACATATTTTCTTTCAGCGAAAGATCCAGAGATCGAGCCTGCCAGGGAAGCAATTCAATCTGAAGATTGATGAAGAACACTTGGACAATGCGTGCCACGTGTGGTCATGCATTATCCTGTTGAAATATTGCTGTGAGAAAGCCCTGAAGATAAGGAAGGACTACTAGCCCCAGCACCTCGGAGATGTAGCGGTGGCTGTTTAAAGCACCGGCAATGCGTACTAGAGGAGTGCGAGAGTGATATCCAATATCTCCCCATACCACAATACCCGGTGAAAGACAACTTGGTATTGCATAACGCAGCTGTTCACCATCCTTTTTCCACAGTGTCTCCAGACTCGAATGTGATCATCGTGGTTTTGCAGAAATAAGCGTGACTCGTCAGTAAAGACAATTTCATTCCATTCTGCTGTCTATATCCTTATTTCATCGCACCATTGGCTGCAGAGACGACTGCGGTTCTGCATCAAGGGTAGACGAAGCAATGGACGTCTTTGCGGAATGACAACTCTGCTGTAAACGGCGTCGAATGATACACGCAGACACTGGATGATGCGTTATAGACTAAATGTGCTGTGCTATGGTTCGTGATGTGGCTGAGTGATCCGTCACTGATATGCGCACAATTTGCCGGTCATCAAGTGAAGTGGTGCACTGAGGTGGATGCGATCGAACACACGTTGGTCTGTCGTACCCTCCTGTATCCAAGGATCACATATCCGCATTACAGTTGCTTGGCTTCATCCAGCACGACTTCTGATTTCCCTGAAAGATAATACACAATCACGGTAGACCACTGTCCTTCTTTTGTCGAACTCGGATACTTGATCAAAAAATGGTCGCTGTTTTCTACGATACATAATTGATAATTTTTTTTGAAACAACCACAAATATAACACAACTGCCGAACTTAAAATCGAAATCTCCAAGCCCTAAGTAGCACTTTGAAGTGGTGCCTCAGGCGCGCGTGATGTGCGTCTATGCTGAAATTTTAATCAAAGCAATATCTCACCTCCGCTAATGCATGTTTTAAATTTCATGTTTTTTGTATGCTTTTTTTAGGGTGTTGCATTTACGGTGGCCAGCAGTGTAGTTTCTTTATAAAATGTTTATTTATATGAGAATTTCTTACTAATTTGTCATCAGGTTTTTTTCATCATAAAAGTAAATGTCTTACGCATATTTTACATCCACTGAAACTTAGTTTGCATATTTTGGGTTTTCAATTTATATAAATTTCGAAACTTCAACAGAAATA